>JAPDNY010000011.1:53310120-53781564 GCA_029375565.1 Gekko gecko | reverse complement strand
CTTAGAGTTTTTGAGAGACTGTCTGTGCCATCCTAAGCAGAGTTCCATGCTTCTATAAGTCTATTAAAGATATTGGGTTAGAAGAGGGTAGTTCTGCTTAGGATGGCACTGTATGGCTGGGATGTGAAGCTTTCCTTCTGGTTCAGCAGTGTGGGCTTTACTGCAGGGATTCTGCTCCACTGCAATGTGCATTACTCTGGTGTCAGCCATTTTCTGCTTGCCATCTTGCAATGAGCAGAAAGTATCTGATGCCAGAGGAACATGCTTCACAATGGAGCATTGCCTGTGCAGCAGAGGACACACCATGGAAATGGACAAAAGGGTTAGGATCCAAGCTGATATAGCCTGTTTAGTTCACAAACGCAGGAAAGAAAAGAGGAGAAGACTGAGGATCAGCTTCCTTACATATGATACTGCTTTATAGTTCATCTTGCCCACTATTGTCTGCTCTGACTGATTGTTGGTGGCTTGCTAAAGCCTTTTCCAATCCACCATCTGAGATCCTTTTAAATTAGAAACACCAGGGATGGGGACTTCCCTCACTGCAATTAGGTATATTTGACTTATGACCCCCCCCCAATGTAGTGCTCCTTTCCTCAGAGCATGGTCTTGTCTGGGAACTGCACAGGTCTCTTGACCAGCAAACCCTAACCAGAGAGAGAAGTGAAACAGTTTAGCGTACATTCCAGAGAGGTAACTGTGCTAGCCTTTTGCACCAGAGAGAGAACCTTACTGGACTTTAAATTGCTCTAACTGATTTATTACAGCATATGTTTTCCTGGGCTTTAAGTATTATCTTTATTTGGGTGATACATCCATGGATCCATGTTGTATTTTAACTATGCCAGTAAAGGTTGACTGACTGACTGATATAGAGGGGAAAAGCTCAAATGCAAACAAGACAAGCACAGTGTCCCTGCATGACATTAGGAATGGGGGGTAACTGAACCTTGTAATTTTGCCATTATGTATTTGGCTTTAAAGTAGAACTGTGTTTTAATATTTTACTTGTCATGGTTTACCGTGAACTCTGCTAGAGAGAGCCACCCAATTCAACTGGGCTGTGTGCAGATTAAAGCACTGGGGCAGGTGTGTCTAGAGAGTCATCAGTGAGAGTTGCTTATGTGTTCTGGTCTGCTTAACACTCCTACCTCTATAGTTCAGCAGCCTCTGAGGGGGTGGGGCCATGGCTCAGTGGTAGAGCATCTGCTTGGCATGTAGAAGATGCCAGGTTCAATCCCCAGCATCCCCAGTTAAAGGATCTGGCAGTAAATGATATGAAAGCCCTCTGCCTGAGACCACAGAGAGTCACTGCCAGTCTGAGTAAACAATACTGACTGTGATGGACCAATAGTTTGATTCAGTATAAGGTAGCTTCATGTGTAGGGAGTGACAGCTACAGCTGCAGTTATGGACAATATGGACCATTTATGACCCATCATGATTTACAAACCAAGTCTGAATTATGTTTTTTGATTTTGGCTTATGTGCCATGTGCACGATATGATCTGTCACTTTGGACATCTTGTTAAACCATGGTGTGATGTTTAAACTGAACCAGAGTCTGAACACACTCCACAGTCTGAGTGCTGGGGCTTCTGTAAAAACACATCCATTATGTTCAGACTAGCAATCTTCTCAGATGTGCTACCTGTTCCATGTGCAGGGCTGGAGAGAAAAGCACAGATCAGGAGTCTCAATGCATGGATGAGATGATGGTGTAAGGAGGAATGGTTCAAGTTTGTTAGGCACTGGGATGCTTTTTGAAACAAGGTGTACAAGAGGGAGCCGTACAAAAGAGACAGTCTACTCGTCCCAAGAAGGAACCAGGCTGCTGGCACTTAAAATCAAAAAGATGGCAGAGCAGTTTTTAAACTGAATGTTGGGGAAAAGCTGACAGGAGGTGAAAAGTCTCTGGTTTGGGATGGCTCATCTCAAAGAGATGAAAGGGTAGCTGTTACTTTTCTACAAGGAAATGGATTGGAATTGTCCACTGAGACTGTGGCTAATGATATGGACTGCCTGGCAAGGTCTCAAGGCAGCAAGAGGAAGGTTGTGGGCCTAACATGCATGGAAAATTATAGATGTTTATATACAAATGCTAGAAGTGTCTGAGGTAAAATTGGGGATTTGGAACACTTGGTGTTGGGGGGGGAATAGACATTGTGGGTATTTCAGAAACTTGGTGGGATGACGAAAATCAGTGGGATATGGTGATTCCTGGTTATAAATTATATCAGAAGGATGGGGGGAGGGTTGGAGGTGGGGTGGCTCTGTGTGTCAGAGAGGGTATACAGTCTAGTAAGACTGAGAAGGTAAGAGAATTGGATTCACTTCTGGAAAAGCTATGGGTTGAAATAGTGGGCCCAAAAGGAAGCTTAACACTGGGAGTTTGTTATCTCCCACCAGATCAAAAGATAGAGGAGGATTATAAAATGATGAATGAATTAAAGATAGTGGCTAGATGAAATAACTGTGTCATAATAGGTGATTTTAACTACCCACACATTGATTGGGTCAGTATGTGTTCAAATTGGGAAAAAGAGATTGAGTTTCTAGACACTCTCAATGACCGTGTTATGGAGCAGATGGTCACAGAACCTACCAGGGGAGAGGCAATCCTGGATTTGGTCCTAAGTAATGCCCAAGACCTGGTGAGAGATGTAAAAGTGATTGCACCACTTGGGAACAGTGACCATAATGTTATTGAGTTCAACATCTGTATAAATAGGGAGTTACCCAAAAAGACCAACACAACCACTTTTAACTTTAAAAGGGGTAACTTCTCTGAAATGAGGGGACATGTGAGGAGGAAACTGAAAGGAAAAGTACAAAGGGTCAAAACGATTGGGGAAGCTTGGAGACTGTTTAAAATTACAATCCTAGAAGCTCAGAAAAAATATATACTGCACAAATAGGTATAGAAAAAGGCCTGCATGGTTAACAAACAAAGTAATGAAAGCTGTAAAAGGTAAGAACCTTTAAATGGTGGAAAGTTAGTCTCAGTGAGATAATAAAAGGGAACACAGTCTCAGTGAGGTGATAAAAGGGAACACAGGCTGTGGCAAATAAAATGCAAGTCTGGGATCAGGCAGGCAAAAAGGGAATATGAGGAGCATATCGCAAAAAATATAAAGACCAACAATAAAACTTTCTTCAAATACATTAGAAGCAGGAAACCAGCCAGGGAGGCAGTGGGGCCCTTGGATGACCAAGGGGTAAAAGAAGTACTGAAGGATGATAGGGAAATGGCTGAGAAGCTGAATGCATTTTTTGCCTCTGCCTTCACTGGGGAAGATAAGAAGTGCTTTCCCATTCTGGAACTGCTGATTTCTGGAGGGGTGTTGAAAGACCTGAGTCAAATTGAGATGAGAGAGGAGGTCCTGTGAGTGATAGACAACTTAAAAACTAATAAATCACCAGGCCCGGATGGCATACATCCAAGAGTTCTGAAAGAACTCAAATGTGAACTTGTGGATCGCCTGACAAAAATATGTAATTTTTCATTAAAATCTGCCTCCATTCCTGAGGACTGGAAGGTAGCTAGTGTCACTCCCATCTTTAAAAAGTGTTCCAGAGGAGATCTGGGAAATTACAGCCAGTCAGTTTGATGTCAATACTGGATAAGTTGGTGGAAGCTGTTATTAAGAAAAGAATTAGTAGGCACATTGATGAACGAAAACTATTGAGGCAGACTCAGCATGGGTTCTGTAAGGGAAGACCTTGTCTCACTAGCCTGTTAGTGTTCTTTGAGGGAGTGAACAAACATGCGGACAAGGGGGACCCAATAGATGTTGTTTACCTTGACTTCCAGAAAGCTTTTGATAAAGTTCCTCAACAAAGGCTCTTAAGTAAGATCAATAGTCATGGGATAAAAGGACAAGTCCTTTTGTGGATCAAAAACTGGCTAATAGGAAACAGAATGAGTATAAATGGGCAATTTTCTCAGTGGAGGTGGTAAGCAGTGGGGTACTGTAGGGATCAGTACTGAGTCTGATGCTTTTCATTAATGGTTTGGAGTTGGGAGTAAACAGTGAAGTGACTAAATTTGCGGATGACACGAAATTGTTCAGGGTGGTGAAAATCAGGGAGGATTGTGAGGCACTCCAAAGGGATCTGTTGAGGATGGGTGAATGGGCATCAATGTGGCAAATGGGGTTCAATGTGGCCAAATGCAAAGTGATGCACATTGGGGCCAAAAATCCTAACTATAAATACACGTTGATGGGGTCTGAACCGGCAGAGACTGACCAAGGGAGAGATCTTGGAGTCATAGTAGTTAACTCACTGAAAATGTCAAGACAGTGTGCAACTGCAATAAAAAAGGACAACACTATGCTGGGGATTATTTGGAAGGAAATTGAAACAAATCAGCCAGTATCACAATACCCCTGTATAAATTGATGGTGCAACCTCATTTGGAATACTGTGTACAGTTCTGGTCACCACACCTCAAAAACGATATTATAGCACTGGAAAAAGTGAGAAAAGTGCAACTAGAATGATAAAAGGGTTGGAACACTTTTCTTATGAAGAAAGGTTAAAGCGCTTGGGGCTCTTTAGCTTGGAGAAACGATGACTGAGGGGTGACATGATAGAGGTTTACAAGATTATGCATGGGATAGAGCAGGTAGAGAAAGAAGTACTTTTCTCCCTTTCTCACAATACAAGAACACATGGAAACTCAATGAAATTGCTGAGCAGTTGGATTAGAACAGATAAAAGGAAGTACTTCTTCACCCAAAGAATGATTAACACATGGAATTCACTGCCACAGGAGGTGGTGGCGGCTACAAGCATGGACAGCTTCAAGAGGAAATTAGATACACATACGGAGCAGAGGTCCATCAGTGGCTATTAGCCACAAGGTATAGATAGGAACTCTCAGTCTGGGCCAAGTGATGCTCTGTATTCTTAGTGCTGGGGGGGGCAGCAGTGAGAGGGCTTCTAGTGTCCTGGCCCCACTGGTGGACCTCCTGATGGCACTTGGTATATTTGGCCACTGTGTGACAGAGTGTTGGACTGAATGGGCCATTGGCCTGATCCAGCATTGGTTTCTCTTTTGTTCAGGATCAAGTTACAGGGGAAACAGTTTATGCCAGTTTGCAGAAGAAGCACCTGGTAACCTTTAGCATCATGAATATGTCCCCCACCACTTTCTGCAGCAGTATCATTTTAAAACCCTTTTAATTTTATATTATGAATACTATTGACAGCCTGCTTGAAGCATGGGCAGAAGCCTAAAATGGAAGACTAAATCAGTATTGGAACTGGTGTTAAGATATGTCTGTCAACTGCAGTCTGAAGCCAGTGGTGAGAAGAACTGGGCTTATTCCACAGAGGGTGGGGCACTCAGACCCATTATAAGATCCATCTGTATGTCCCCATAGGACTATTTCACAAGTGTTAAACCTTCTTACACAATGACAGTGGGAGTGGTTTGTATGTGTAGTTGTAGTGCAGAGTGGCATATCTGAACACAAACTCCAGTGTTGTAATGTCTTCAAGAAAATTACCTGTTGAACATGGTGGCAGGACTCTATATTGTCACATGGAGTTGTAGTGGAGCCTGCCTCTCTGCATCCCAGCATGTGACACCCTGCAGAGCTGAATGTCCTCTGTAGTCTTGTAGGAGATGTTCTATTATCATATTTCTCTCTTCTGAATATGTAATTAGCACTGTCATAAATGCCAAACCTTGGCATGATGAGAAGTGACTCATTGCTTAGTTGATTCATCATTCTAACGATTGTTGGGTTTGAGGCACTGGTTCTGCAAAGCCAATAGGGTGTGATTGATGGATGCCTTGAGTTTGGCAGAAGTCGTCATTCTTTATTTATGTGGCAGTATTAGCCTAGCTGCAAGACCCCCCCCCCAAGCATCCATGAAAGAAAATTTACAAGTACTTCCTTTCCTGAGACTTGGCAATTGCCACCTTGGAAAAGAGTCTGTTGGGATTTCATTAAGTGAAACTCAGAGAAAGAAATGTCGAGGCATCTGCTGCATACGCGAGTCATGTACTCAGACTTTTGTGTTTGAAACAAAAGTCATCAGTTAAATTACTTGCCTGGAAGTAATACACAAAATACTGCAAATTGCAATCCTTTCACCTCAAATTGCTTTCACTGCCTGATGTAAATGGGGAGGGGGAGCAGAGAAAGGTTGTTCATTTCTGTAAGATTAACAAAAAGAATGGGGCGCATGTTGAGCAGGTGCCAAATGGTAGCTGTCAGGTGCATCAATGCAATGAAGAGGAGAGAATGCATTTTAATTTTTATGCGGCAAAAGGAACTCTCTCTCCCCCCACTGCTTTTCTCAGCCATCATCAACCTTACAGTTGCATGTGCTTATAAAATCCTTTGAAACATCAATGAGAGTTTATTATCTTTGTGTGAGTTCAAACTAGTTTTTGGGTCCTTTTTTGCTTCCTTGATAAAAAGCATCAGATGTTTCCATGAAACACCTTGCTTCTGTCAGCTTGTTCATTTCATTCCTAATTCAGAAAGAAGAGTTTTTAAAAGATAACTATGAATAATGTGTAGAATACTAGATCCCCAAAGAGTATTAATTGCCAGGTGGTAGGCATGCTAGAATGAGAAGCATATCCTGTAGATAGATGATTTCTTGAGCTTCAAGGGCCATGTTGCAACTATGCTGCCAGCTATAGGGCATGAGCAACCTTTGCATATCATTTTCTTAGACATAGTGAATTCTTGGTGGTAGTCCGTCATAGGCATCTTGCATAGTATTTCTGAAATTGCTTCCCATGTGCTTTACTGTTCATGATGCCTGAGTTTAAAAATTATAAATTGGAAATCATTTTGAATCTCTACCCTTTTTTTTAATTGCTTCTTTATTTCAGTTCCTTTACAACATTGTGCCATTATATTTTCAAGCATATTTCTGCAAGCAGGAGCATTAAAGATAGATTCTTAAATCCCGTGCAAGCTGAGGTCGTTTGGATTGTACTGCACAATGTTCTATGTCCTTCTGGGGACAGTGAGTTGAATGTTGCCAGCCTTTATATCTGTGACCACTCAGTTTATTCTATATGAAAGTTGGAGGATTTTACATAATACTTGCAGGTATTCCAAAATGACCACATGGAACCAACAGTTCATATGCTGCCTGCCTTTGTACCAGTGTTCCCTCTAAGCTGAGTTAGTGTGAGCTAACTCAGTTTTTTTTAGCCTCTGGCTCACACATTTTTGCTTTACCTCAGGAAGGTTGGCTCTAGATCAAACTAATTTATGCAGTAGCCAAATCACTTGCTCACAACTTTAATGCCAGTAGCTCATAAAATAGAATTTTTGCTCACAAGACTCCACATAGAGGGAACATTGCTTTGTACTGTTTTAAAAGAAGGAATGTTTTGATCATTCAAGAACAGCTTTGGTTTTGGGACTTTAAAAATATATTTGGTAAAGGGAGAACATCATTTTGGTATTGTTGCATCTTTTACTCTGACTTGTCTGGCGCACTTTTGAAGGATTTGAAGAGAGAGGAAGAAAAGAATTTTTTCCCTACGGTAACATTTGAACCTCTGCTGTAGTGTGCTGACATTTCTTTTAAAGAATAATCTGTTCTGGAGATTGAATTTAGAAAATGCAAATTTAAAAAGTGCCAGCTTTTCTGTGCTTTTAACTGACCTATTTCTGAAGAATTTAAAGGCGGGGGCAGAATTCCTTTTTAAAATGTGTTGGAGCATCAACATCCATTATTCCAGTCTCCCAGCCTAATCTCAGACCAACCTGTAAGCTTAGCACCCAGCACATTATGCCAAGGAAAGGAATGAAGCCAGCTGCAGCAGTTCAGAAGAAAGGATCAAGAATGCCAGAAGAGTGCAACGGCTAGCTAAAGCGTTCCGTACAAATACTAGAGTGGTGATAACAAATGATTCTGGTTTGCAACACAGGGATGCCTTTATAATATTTTGAATGTTTACAAGCATTTATTTGGGGGTAGGTCTTCCTAAAATCATAGTAATAATTCCTGTGGTCAGCCATTCCCCCCCCCAACCTTCTTTCCCCAAGCCAGTTTTTATATGTGTTTCTGCTGGGCACGGAGATGGCACTGTGTCGTTCCTCTAGCCTCCTTCTAGGAAGTGCACCATGGAGTATCTTGTAGCCTGGGTTCTCCTAGTGTAGAGAACAAGAGAACCTGTTGTCTTTTCATAATCTTTCTTCTTATTTGGTTTTCTTCCTAATTTGAAAGCAAAATGTAGGCCAACATTGGCCTGTTTCCTCCTGTCTCATACTTGCTGCTTGGCACCAATTTGTTACCTTTGGAGGAGTCCCACATCAGGGAGTCTCTAACTGCTTGATTTAGGGAGGACCGCTAGTATGAGATTTGCAGATGCTTAAGCTGGAGTCCTAAAGGTCCAGTGCGTTCCGGCACTTATTAAGCTTTATTCAAATCATTTAAGTTATAATACAATGATAGACATGACACATTTACTTCGGCAAACATGCTGGCATACTGAACACATCTGAAATCTTTGTTTTTAACCCTAGGTGAAACCGTAAGCCCTGTTAAGCAAAACAAGTTAGCGATCCGGGTTTTTTATGTGCTGAACAAGACAACATTACTAAAATTTGTTTGTGTGCAAAAGTAAGTTGTCCTATGGCAACAATTCCAATGTGGGGCTGGCTAACTTGGGAGTTCTTCTCACATCTGAAGACACTTTGGCACATGGATGTCTTTTATGTTTTCTTTTTTGAGAAACAGCCTCAAACCATAGAGTTTTGCCCAAAAAGCAGATTGTCCGTCCCCCCCAATGTCACCAACACACTGATGTCATTTCTGGGTGACATCAGCGTGTCATGCATGGCATCAGAGAGTGGGGGGAGAGAGGGAGAGGGCTGGTGGCAGGCAGGCAGGAGCCTACAAAAGCGGGAGATTCTCCCACCGCCACCAGGGGAATGATATCCCTACCTGTTGACATGAGCTCCCTTTTATATTCCTCCCCTCCTGCCTTATCCTTTATATGTCCTCCCATTGGGTCTCCCTCTGATGCATCTGACTGGGAGTGATCCCATTGGCCAGTCACCAGAACCCCTCTCCTGGCTTCCTCCTCCTCTCAGTTGGCCGAGCCCTCCCTGCCATGAGACACAGCTGTGGCACAGGTGCCACCAGAGAATCCCAGCACCCATTCACCTTGTCTTTGCCCTCAGGAAGCCCCACCCCCACTCTCCCTGGCTGGGCAACCTTTGGAACCTGGGGCAGCTGGCCCTGAGTAGGGACAGGCCTCCCTTTCCCTGAGCCTGCCAAGGTGGCTGCTGCACCTGGTAATTCGGGAGCTGATGGGTACCTGGGAGCATCTTCGTCACTACCACTGCCATCCTGGGCTCCTCCAGCCTCAGCACAGGCCACTGCTGCTCTCCTATTGCCTCTGCCTGCTGCTCCCTTGGGCCTGCCACTGCTGTCCGGGGCTCTTCCAGCATCAGTGAGAACAGCTGAAGCCTTCCTGCTGCCACCATCAGCTGCTTCCTTAGGGCTGGGGTGAAGCCTCACAGAGTCCTGCCAGTTGCCGCAGCCTTTACAGTTGCTCCTGCTGGCCCTCCCCAGTGGCTGGGTAAGTTGTGGTTGAATCCAGGCATTGGGGGCTCATTCGGGCAGGGGTTGGAGTTGACCTGAGTCCTTCTCCCACAGTGGGGAGACATCCCCAATCCTGGACAGCGAAATTGAAAATATGGCATTGTAATTTTGTTGCTCTTACTTCATACTGCATGTCTGAGGAGACTTCTTGTCCATGTGATTGTTATTAGCTGCCAACATCGGCAGAACTGATGTGCATAAATGCTTCCTTTTAAAAGTTATAACCTGTTACCTCCCTATATTACAATATATCTGTGGTATTCCTACACTGTAAATCCAAATCTTTTATCACCATCTATCTTCTCAGCTGGATGGCTTTCTTGCAAATATATAAAAGAGTACCTTACCTTTATACTGCCTGTATGGTAAACAGTACCTTTTCCCTGTAGATAATTTCCATACTCAGTACAGGAAGCCAACTCTACAGCTCACATTGGTCTCATTCATTCATGTGAGCCCTGGAGTGTCCTGGAGATTATCCTACGCATCCGTTCTGTGGAAAAGAGAAGCAGTCATGGTCCTTTCTGCACTAACAGCTCATTGTAGCTTACTCCAGAGAATCCGAGCAGTCGAGCCTTTAAGGTTAACTTCATATTTTGTGTCCCTGCCCTCTGCACTGTTCTTTTGTCTCCCATTTATTTTTCTGTATGCATTTTGCATTTACAACTAAACCCTGCATTTTTTGCTTAATTGCGGTTAACGTCACTTGTGACCTGTGAAGGGGGCATCCAATTTCCACTGACTTGGCCAAGTACAAAAGCAAGGGATGGGGCACACTGCACCCTCCCCTTTCTCTCCTCTCCTCTCCCCCCCACTCTCCCACCCCCTTTGGCTAGCTGCCACTGGGCTACTCCAGGCATGCATGACTCATAGAGGGATGCCAGCTCAGTGGCTGGGTGGCTGGTCTGTTGGGAGGGGTGGTGTCCCAAGGGTTTTAATTTAAACAACAACAACAACAAATGGGCCTTCAAGCCTCTCCCATTGTTTCCAGTGGGCAATCCTGTCATTCCTTTTAATACAGCCCCCTCCAAGTGTGTGCAGATTGGCTTTGGGGAAGGGGGAAAAGATCCATCCCTAGTGTGTCAAACACCCCCCCCCAAGCTAGAAGTGTCAAACTCCCAGAGGACCTCCCCAGGCTGCCCCTCTACCTGCCCTCCAAGTTGTGTGCAGATTGGCTCTGGGGAAGGGGGAAAAGATCCCTTTCTAGGGTCCATTATGCAAAGAGGAGTGTGTCAAACATGCCCCCCCAGCTAGAAGCATCAAACTTGCAGAGGACCTCCCCAGGCTGTGGAGAGGAGAGGAGGAGGTTGTATTTATATCCCGCCCTTCACTCAGAGTCTCAGAGCGGCTTACAAACTCCTTTCCCTTCCGCTCCCCATAACAGACACCCTGTGAGGTAGGTGGGGCTGAAAGAGCTCTTTCCAGAACTGTCCTTGAGGGAACAGCTCTGACAGAACTATGGCTTGCCCAAGGTCATCCAGCAGCTGCAAGTGGAGGAGTGGGGAATCAAAACCGGTTCTCCCAGATTACAGTCTATGCACTTAACCACTACACCAAACTGTGGTACAGGAGCTGCAGTGCATAGAGGAATCAGACAAGATCATCCTTTATCTTGCATCAGCAGAAAACCCAAAATGTATATTTATGAACAGGTTGTGTAGGCATTATAGGTATGCAAAAGTAAAGACATAGGTAGTACTACATTTTCCTGAGCATCTGTCCATTCCCCAAAGTCCAAATCCTAAGAAACTACCACTACCCAGCTGTCTCACACCACACATATTTCTATGTAAAATTGGTCACAGACTCCAGTCTAGAAGATGGGTTGAACTCAAGACATGCCAAGACTAGGAGATTTTATATAAGAGAATATCAGACCTATGGTCCAGCATTTCCAAAAGTGGCCAGCCAGATGGTTCCATGAAGTCTTCAAGCTCAGCTTTTGCACACTGTTAGTTCTCTTGCATGGTCCACAGTACTTGATTTTAAACAAATGCAAAGATTGTAAAGGGCAGGGGTGGACCAGGAGATTTTAAATGGCCCTGGGAAAAGCCCAGCACTCAAGGGGGTCACCTGTTCAGCAGTGTCAGTGATGGGCATTAGCTCATCCAATGCAGAAGGAGGCAACTGGTGACCTGAGAATGATTTTTCTGTCTCTCCTGAGAATGATTTTTTTTTCAGCTCCTGCAGTGCTAGTAGAGCTGCTAAGTCTGGTTCTTCTTGTTCCTGCCTTCCAATGACCATCCAGGAGAGGGGCCACCAGAAAGTTAAATAAGCAGGCCACCCTAATAAAAGGCCACATATTCTTATGTCTATTCTGGATAAAAGATCATTCTTATTAGTAGGAGCTCTGGCCTTGTTTTTGTCAAAACCAAAGGAAGGTATTGGTTGGTTGGTTGGGAAGTATCTGATAGCATATCACCAATGGGGTGTATTTGACTTCATCATACCGATAACAAAGAGAAGAAAGAATGCAGTCTGGAATGCTCATTGATGCTGATGGGTGATATGCAGTCCAGAGGCTGATGTGTACATGGTTCTGAAGGGTAGGGATGAGAAAATTAATTTACTGGAGTTCAGCCAGGAAGTAAAGATGGGATTTATCTTAACCTATGAACCAAAGCCTTAATGTCATCTTTACTTTGTGAGTATATTTTATGAATAAATGGCAAAGGAACATGAAAATGCAGCAGTGTCAAACCTGTAGTAATCATCTGGACTGAGAACTCAGCTTTCTAACTAGAAAGAACATTTTTTTTCCTAATGCTTCTGCTGACCTTAATTTCTGCCTCAGAAAAGCAAACAAAAGCATATAGACAGATGGATTTTGAGCCTCCAGAAAAGATACTCCCTGATGGGGAGAGAATATTTTTCTCCCCAATTCATATTAGCAAAATGTGTGACTAATCAAATACCCTTTTATGCCAGAGACCAATGCAGTAGATTCAATCTCTATGTGCTTTGACAGTGCCTCTATGAAAACTTGAAATTAGGGCATCACATGATTGGTTAAAACCTACTCAAATGGGAAGGAGTTAAATGAACGAAGCAAGGGTGACTTTGTAAAACCAAAGAAAAAAGGCAAGGCAGCATAAAAAATAAACACATATACCTGATGTCCCTCAACAATGAGGGAAATCTGAGTGGAGTGCATGTGGCTAAACTGTGGTATTTATAATCCATTTGTTGTCTGATTATAGTTCCATTTTAGTATGTCAAAATTTACATGCTGGAATTACAAGTGTTAACTACCTTCTTATTGTAGCTGAGTTTTATGCCTCTTGGAAACATACAGAAGAATGCTCTTGCTTTAGGGGCGTATAACACAAAGAACTGGATATAGCATTGCACTCCTTTGCACATGGCTGCAAGAAGTAGCTGAGAGACATAGCTGGACAGACTTTTCTGAGCTACTGATTGCCAGTTAAGGTACAGATTCTCTCTGAAAGTGGCTTCCTAATTAGACCAGGTCAAGAGGGGAGGAGGCAGAGAGAGAGGGAGAGGGAGAGAGATTAAAAGTAATACAAAAGATCCTTCTCAAATGAGTTCCAACATGTTCAGAGAATACTCTCTTAATCAGGATGCCTATGCAAGTAAACTTGCAAACTCCTTCAAAGACAGAACTTGAAACCATCTGCCACCAACAGCCATCTAACAAAAATACCAAAGAAGTCCGGTTTAAGCATTTCACCCCTCGGCTGCACCCCATCTCGCTCTGATTGGAGGGGAGCTGAGTCTCGGCTGATGGGAAGGGTTCGAGATCATCCCGGACCCTCCCAGAATCTCTGTAGGAGATCCTCAGCCTGACGGCCAAGGAATCAAGGCTCACCTTCTTCCCCAAAAGGTCCCATCGCCGCAGAGCCAGTATGGCGCCGAGAGACGACTGCCAGACAAGCGGACATGGTCAAAAGTTTTGAAATGCTTCTAAAAGACTTCCAAGGCTTCAGAGCATGAGTTAAGCAATGCTCAGGTGATTTAAAGCATCTACGAGAACCTTGGTAACAATTAGAAGCGCCTAAGTGCAAAGCAATGGGGGAGGGAGGAAACTCAAGACTTCACCCCCCCCACACTTAAAGCAAGGCAGTTTTAAAGCGCAAATAAAGAACTTCGTGTTAAACTAAACACATCAGATTACTAGCGAAATCAAAAGCTGTGTAAGAACGTAATGCAGATTAAATTCAGCTAACTTTTACTTTGTTTTGGGAAACTTCTTGTTGATATTATGGCTGGGAGAGGGCAGAAGGCAGGACTGGAGAAAAAAAACGTCGGCCGGAAATAGCCTACCAAAGACTCCCTCCCAGAACCAGGAAGTAGCAGCAGACATGTCTACACTGCTGGCGAACACACTGCGCCCCCTAATGGAACAGATGACTAATCTCAATGCTAAAATTTGCAAAAAACAATTGACTCAAATGGACAAAAGAACCTCAGTAACTGAAAAGATGTTTAAAAAGATGGAAAAACAGATGGAGAGTATCAACAAAAGAGTGGACAAAGCAGAGAAAGAAAGATCCTCCAACAAAACACAACTAGCACAGCTCCAGCTGGAAAGATCCATGTATATTCTATGTTTCCAAGAGATACCAGGGGAAAAGAACAAAGATTTAAAGGCTCATCTAGCAGAGGTTCTTGCTCCATTAATGGATTACAAACAGGAAGAATTACTGAAGGAGGTGGATTGGGCTTACAGGACTTATCCAGATTTTATAAAAAAAATCAAACTCCCGGGAGAAATATGTATGAAATTCATGAGACGGTCTACCAGAGATCTGGTGCTGAAATTTACACAGGGAAAACCTTTAAAAATTAAGGATGAAGAGATAAAAATCTTGAAGGCTATGCCCTTTGAAGTCAGGAAGCGGAGGAGGCTTTACAGGGAACTTACTCTCTCTCTACAGAAAAAAGGAGTGCCTTACAGATGGTTATTTCCTGAAGGACTGAGTTTTAAATATGAAGATAAAAAATTTAACATCAACACTGTTCCTAAGGCAAAAAAGTTTGTGGACCAATACTTTAATCCAATGCAAGGCAAAAAAGACAAGAAATCCAAAACTGATGATGAGGAGGAGGAAGAAGAAGATGAAGAATCCTACTCACAGGATTCATCAAGTGATAGCCCCAAACTTTATAGTTCTTCAGACACTTCAGAATCAGAGAAAGGAGCAGCCGCTCCCAAACCCCGAGGAAAAAAGAAACACAAGAAGAAAAGACTCTAAAACCAAGATAACTGTTGATAATGCAGTTTTTGCCAACTAGTTAGCTAATGCAATTTTTTATTACTCTTTGTTAAATTTTTATAAGCAACAACATCTCTGTACTACTAGGTGACAAGGATATATACCTATTTAACCAGATTGTGTCACCCTGTTAGTCTACCCTCCCCTATAACCATTAGTATTCTTAGAGGTAGGGTTTTAGTTTCCTTTCCCCACTCCAGTAGTTTGTGATGTATTAGTTTCCCTTTCCCATTTCCTGTAGAATTTAGAGGTAGGAATTTAGTACCCTCTCCCCATACCCCGTAGTATTGCAAAACCAATAAAATACTTATTAAAAAAATACCAAAGAAGCGGTGCAGGCACTTTGTAGGCCATTGTACCTCCACCTTTCACTGGTAGGCATGCATGGCACACCACTACAGCAGTATATAGTAGTGCTTGCTGTCCACAGCCTACTTGCAGCTGTACACAAGAATACTCTCACCTGTTTGAGAGAAAGGGAAGGGGTGGGCAACTAGGGGAAGTGGTGGTGCCAAAGGTAGCAATACTATGGACCTGATGGTAGTCTTCCAATGGTGATGTGCTCTGAGCCACTTCCGGTTTTATCCATTAGAAGACGCACATGAATGCATGAAGCTGCAGTATGTTGAAGTCAGACCATTGGTGTATCAAGGTCTGTATTGTCTACAGTAATTAGCAGCAACTCTCCAGGGTCTCAGGCAGAGGTTTCTGATGTCACTGGGAGGCAGTTTTGGGATGGATGAAGATGAATAGATGTCTCCTCTTCTGGATGGGGCTTGCACTCCCCCCTAAAGGAGCAAGTCTGCAGACTGAGAGTACTGCTGGTCCTGGTCCTTCTGCTGCATAGGCAGATGGCAGCAGTGGCCAGAATGCCTTTCACCAGATTTGGTTGGTGAGCCACCTGCAGCCTTTCCTGTGGAGAAAAGATCTTGCCAGTCTGGTGCATGCCATGACAACATCTAGCTTAAAATATTGCAATGTATTGTACATGGGCTGCCCTTGAAGAGTGTCTGGAAGCTACAGTTAGTACAGAATACTTAAGGGATCACTTTATTAAGCCTTTAATCAAACAACCATCCCCCTACACGCTGCTCAGAAATAAGGATCCAAAATTTACTCTAGCAACTGCAAAATTTGTCTCAGTCCTTTGAGCTCTTGCATCAAGAAGAAGAAGAAGAAGAAAAGAAGAAGAAGCAAGTATCTTCTGCTGCTCAAGATCTGTGAATCAATGAGCTTCTAAAGGGATAAAAGGAAAGGAAAATACTGAATGCTGACTGAAAGTTGACTGAAGTGGGTGGTAGGAACCATATCACTCCACTTTTATTCTATCTATACTGACCTGAATTCTTCTGGGTCCAATTCAAGGTGCTGGTATTGACCTTTAATGTGCTATAGGGTTGGGGGCTGCAAACTTTAAGGACCACCTATGCCCTCTCAACCATTATGGTAGGATTACCATATTTTGAAAAGCAAAAAAGGACATATTTCACAACTGACAACTTCAAACAAGTGATCACTATGACAAATCTCGTTTTAAATACCCCTGCTATTTAAGCTGTGATAATACCAACTAGGAATATTTCTAACCTTCTATGGTCCCAAAGAGAGGACATTTTCATCAGTTTTTTAAAAAGAGCCCCAAAGAGGACAGACACCAGAAAAAGAGGACATGTCCTCTAAAAAGAGGATATCTGGTAACCCTAATTATGTTAATTTTTGCTGACTTGCTTAAGGTGCCTCTGCTATCTCAGTCTACATAGGTAGCAAGCTGAGAAAGGGACTTCTCTTCTCTTCATGGCACCAAAATGGTGGTGTTCTCTTCCCAGGAAGATTTTTCTTTCTCCCACTCAATCTTCCACTAGTGGGTGAAAGCTTTTTTTGTTTTATTTGGCTTCTCTTATTGATCAAAGTCCTTCCTGATTATGTTTTTAAATTGGGTATATATATATATATATATATATGTATGTATATATGTATGTATATATGTATATATATGTATTGGTTTTCAAAAGTTGGTTTTAAACTGTTTGCCACCTTGGGACACCTAAGTAACTAACTAACTAAAAATAGAT
This sequence comes from Gekko gecko, assembly GCA_029375565.1. Taxonomy (NCBI): domain Eukaryota; kingdom Metazoa; phylum Chordata; class Lepidosauria; order Squamata; family Gekkonidae; genus Gekko; species Gekko gecko. The sequence continues at coordinate 53,764,658 of JAPDNY010000011.1, read as the reverse complement.
ATCACCTTCTTATCTGCTTTTTAACTGAAGATGCTAGGGACTGAATCTAAGATCTTTGGCGTAGTAAATCATGTCACCTATCATTAAGCCACAGCCCTATTCCAAAGCTATTCTACTAAAAATGAAAACAATGCTGCCTTGCATGCTGGATGACAAAAAGTTGCTTTAGCAGGAAGATAGTTGATAGCTGAAAAGATGAGACGTGAAGTAGCCCTCAGTTATATGAGAAAATATTATATTTAAGTAACACTAAGCAACGTAACACTGAGGTTGTTGGTAATTGTCAAGGCTGAGGTTTTAAATATGATGTTTAAACAGAGGTAGTGTGATGTAAATGTGATCTGTACCCCAGGCCTCCACCTGACAGACTTCACCCAAGTGGCTTCCGAATAAAATAAGTTCAGCCCCTGGGGGAAAACAGAAAAAGAATAGTGGCCCCGGTCACACAGAGGATTTGCTGCACAGAAGGCACGAATGCCAGGTGGAGTTTCAGGGTGTAGTCACACCGCAACATCTGGGAAGCGTAGTGCTCCCGTGGCCAACCCGTGGCGTGCCGCTGAAGCTGTGCAGTTAAAAAGTACCTCAACAAATGTACTAGCAAATGGTTTGCCATGGGCTGCCGAAGGAATTGTTCCGTGTGATTTCACCAGCATGCGGCTTCCCCGGCTGTCCTCCTTGATGCGCACGTGTTGACGGATGAAACCGCAGTGTGCCGCCATCACATCTGATTGCTTTCTGGCAGATCTAATTGCACCGGCACAAAGAGCCATGCCTCCTCCCCTGCGTTATCTGGCCCGTGTGACCGGGGCCAGTAATTTTTATTTACTTCCAAGGACAGGGAAATAAGATGGTTCAGAAAAGAGGTTATAAACTATTTACAGGTATAACACAGTTGATAATTTAGTAGAGTAGAGAGCAGTTAACATCCAAGTTTGTATTCTTGAGGAGAATATTGGCCTTCCCTCAGCCTCAGGATTCTCACATTGTGAATGTGAGCTCCTCTCAGAAGTCACAAGTGTTTTACTAGTTCTCCCTCAGAAACTGGGGTTTTGAGACAGCTTCAGTCTCTTCTTCACCAAAAACAGTTTGTGAGACTTCCAAAGTCTCCTCAGACAGGTTGTCTCCCATGGCCAAACAACTATAGGTGACAGCAGTCACAGGTCCCTCACATGGCTACTGATGCTATTTTAAAAGCATTTGTAGTTCTTTAAAAATTGCTGTGAGGCCCTGATCTGGATCAGATGCACGGCACTGTAGCCCCAGGAGTTCTTGTTCTTCCCCATGGGGGCTGTTTCTGAACCTGAAAAGATGTATGTGGGGGGGGGAGGAAGAGCTCCTGGGGCAGCTGTGCCATGCGCCCAATCTGGATCAGGGCTAAATTGGGGGTGAGAGCCAGCTCTGGACAATACGATACATCAAAACTCTTTATATCTATCAGAAATTATTTATCATTCACCACTGATCTGGGGGCAACAGCACCTGGATCTGTGAAACACACTACCAAGGCTGCCTATCTCAGGAATCATTGTGAAGGTAGTTGTACTTGATTAATTGTGTTGCCAATAGTAATGGGAACAACAACAATTGTACTATCTCCATAGTGAGCATTACAATATTTGTGAGTTCAGACTGTTCTAGAAAGAGGAGAAATATTTATGATTTGTTCTTTTTTGCTCATCACAGAACTAAATTGTTCCCTGTGGAGACAGTGAAGTTTATAGTTTTGTAATAGTATGCTGATGTGATAAGTTAAACCTAATGAAATCATCTTGTTTCTAAGAAATACTCAGGGTAATGGGTTTTCATCTAGTGACTTATAATAGCCTCTCACTTTTAATCTAGTTTCATGGTCTTGGAAGATATTAGATCAAATTTAAAAATAATTCAATATTTACAGGCTTTTCTCTTGTCTAGGGACTAACTCAGATTTAGGGTATCTGATCTTCTTTATATTGTATGATAATATACTTGAAGATAATGTGTATTATGCACATTCTAAAATATTTACATAAACAACAAATGAAGGTGATTCTCACCATTTAGAATAAAGATATGAAAATATGGATTATACATTTCAACTGAGTCTGTGGAGTTTGCATGTGAAGACAGTGTGAGTGTGTGTATGTATTCAATGAACATTTGAAAGGGGATAAATTGGAGTAGATATGTTTACACATGGACCCTGCTTTGCTGAATTTATTGCTTCATTATCTGGACTAGGGGTATGCATTCGGATCTATTTGAGCCAAAAATATACCCTAAAAATACCTTATCGGGAATTTCAGGTAGATTTCAAAACAGCAGAGAGCCTCCTGCTTCTCAGCTGTTTGTCAGGAAGGCTTATGCATAAGAACATAAGAGAAGCCAATGTTGGATCAGGCCAATGGCCCATCCAGTCCAACACTCTGTCACACAGTGGCCAAAAATACCAGGTGCCATCAGGAGGTCCATCAGTGGGGCCAGGACAATAGAAGCCCTCCCACTGTTGCCCCCCCAAGCACCAAGAATACAATGCCTCACTTGCCCCAGCCTGAGAGTTCCTATCTGTACCTTGTGGCTAATAGCCACTGATGGACTTCTGCTCCATATGCTTATCTAATTCCCTCTTGAAGCTGTCCATGCTTGTAGCCACCACCACCTCCTGTGGCAGTGAATTCCATCACTCTTTGGGTGAAGAAGTACTTCCTTTTATCCATTTTAACCCGACTGCTCAGCAATTTGATTGAGTGCCCTCGAATTCCTGTATTGTGAGAAAGGGAGAAAAGTACTTCTTTCTCTACCTGCTCTATCCCATGCATAATCTTATAAACCTCGATCATGTCACCCCTCAGCCATCATTTCTCTAAGCTAAAGAGCCCCAAGTGCTCTAACCTTTCTTTATAGGGAAAGCGTTCCAACTCTTTTACCATTCTAGTTGCTCTTTTCTCCACTTTTTCCAATGCTATCCTTTCTGAGATGTGGTGACCAGAATTGTACACAGTATTTCAAATGAGGTCGCACCACTGAGTTATACAGGGGCATTATGATACTGGCTGATTTGTTTTCAGTTCCCTTCCTAATAATCCCTGCAGTCCCTTTAAACTTTAAAGAAACTGCAAAAGTTAGCCCAAGGATCAGCTGCGGTGGGGAGCTGAGAGCTCCTCATTGCCTTGGCTGTAGCTGGATTCTTTTGCAGCCCAGTTTAAACTGGGCTACAAGAGAAGCCAGCCCAAGATCAGCTGGGTCAGCAGGGAGTTGAGAGCTCCCTACTGGCACAGCTCTGCACTGCCTTCCCTGCCTCCCAGTTTAAACTGGGTGATAGGAGAGGGCCGCGGCCCACAGCCCATCTGGAATCGGCTGTTCCTGCAGGGAGCTGATCACTGTCTGCAGGCATAGCTCTGCACTGCCTTCCCTGCCACCTGGTTTAAACCAGGAGAGGCAGCCTAGCTAGGAACAACTGTGCCCGCTTGGAGCAGATCACTCCCCACTGGTGCAGCTCTGCACTGCCTTCTTCTGCAGCTTGGTTTAAACTGGGCTGCAGGAGAAGGCAAGTCAGCCCCAGGATTGGGCTGGTATTTTTTTACCTGCATTTTTAGTTCAGGTCTATTGGATCCCAAACGATTCAGGATTTCTAAAAAATCCTGGATCTGAATACCATACTGGTATTAGGTTCCAGGTTTTGGGGGGAATCCTGACATTTTTTCAGGTCCAATATACTTGGACCAAAAATACCAGTAAAAAATGTGCACAACCTTAGTCTGGATGCATCACTGAACTGTGCATATAGTCAGGTTGCACCTTGTTACGTAACTTCCACTCCTTGCTATCAGGAAGCATCAAGTGCAAATTTTTAAGAAGGGGGAGGGAATGGTTTATGAGCTTATCCGGAGAGCAGTTTCCTGCTTTTTGGTTTGGAAGACTGGAAAGTGCTGCATGTGCTCTGCTATTGAGCTATGCTCCCTCCTCAAAGTGTCCCATTAACAGAGAGGTTGATGCTTTCTTCCTCCCTCCCCCAACTAACTATGGCCATACAGACTGATCCCTGTGAGCTAGTGAATCTACAAGGAACTTGAGAAGGTAATCAGCTTGTTTCTGTGTATTCTATAACTAACCTCCTAAATTGTAGCTTTTGGACTATGCTTATTTGAGCACCTGCTGTTTTGGCTCCTGTCCTGCTCATCAGTCACAAGCAGGGAGCCAATTATTTATATGTGTCTGAATTGAGATGTGCATAGTTCTGCTGTTTTCTTGCATGACTGCAGGGCTTTCTCACAGCAGCCCTCCCTCCAGGCACTCATGTACCACTGCCTCTACTTTTAAAAGGAATAGTTAAAAAGAATAATCAGTTCAAGATTTTTGAACTGAGATTTATTGCTAGTATCTCTCTGTGCCCTTAGTGTCTGCCCATGAACCCAGTGAATATTGCAATTATTTCTTGTGATCCCTTCTCAGATGATCCTTACAACACAGATGCCATAGTAGACAATGCATTCTAGCAGATATTGGTCAATTAAAGGATGTGTCTGACTGCACATGTGCAAATGGGACAAGCTGCCAGTGATGCCTTGCTTTACCATACAAGTAGGTCACTATAATGATGCAGCCATAATTCAGGGGTATATATATATGTCTTGGCTCTTGATTAAAGAAGTTTAGTTCTCAGACTGAGCAAAAGCAGTTGTAAACAGCAATGGCCTGGCCCTGCAGAACAAGGAGCTGTTGTTCATGCACAAAGCTGCTTAAGATGAACTTCTACAACCACCGTCTAGGCAATCTGATCAGGAGCTTGCATTGTGTGTGATCGATAAAGCTGAACAAAGTATATTTATTTGTTTGTTTGTTATATCTCGCTTTTCTCCCCAAGGGGGACCCAAAGTGGCTTATATCATTCCCTTCCCTTCCACTTTATCACCACAACAACCCTGTGAGGTAGATTAGGCTTAGAGTGTGTGATTGGCCAAAGGTCACCCAGCACGCTTCCATGGCAGAGTGGGGAATCAAACCTGGGCTTCTTAGATCCTAGTCCGACACTTTAACCACTACACCATGCTGGCTTTTATGTCAAAGTTTGCTGTGATTCTCCAGGTTAAAAAAAACAACGCATCGGACCGGAGCAATTTAAACCGCTCCAGCACGCTGTCTGAACGCACCCTCTGTGTAACTGCTTCTAGCAGAGCTGAACTGTTTATGAGTCACAAGTAGTTCTGTTCTACAGCTGGGATTTTCTCAGTGCCTTCTCTCAGACAACCATTCTTCATGTTACTGCTTCGACGCTACACTTCTCTTACCTGCTTCTTCCTCTTGTGCTTGATTTCTTTTGGTATCCATAAGATTGTAGGGATCTGAGAAATTCCCTGCCAAGTCTCTTTTAGTCATGAATGTATCTATTGCAAATATTCTGGGATTTAAAGCAGTGAGCACTAATATTAGATCTTTTGCTATAGATGGACATTTAAGTTGCTTTGGTGGGACGCAGTGCCTGAAACAAACTTCAGCCCCTGCACCAGCATCTACAGAGTCCTTAATGGCGGCAGACCCATGTACTTGCAGGACCCCTTCTACTGCTATGTTCTGCTGCGATTTGTTCATTAGACCAATGCCTTCTAAAGGTGCCACCCTGCAGATAGGTAAAATTGGCAACATCCAGTTCATGAGTATTCTCTGTGGTGGCTCTCACATTATGGAATGGTCTTCCTGAGGCTATTAGGAAGGGCCTCACACTTCTATCGTTTTGCAAAATGTGCAAAAACAGAATGGTTCAAGACGGCATTCTTGCAGAGGCAGTAGAGCTGTAGTGTAATGGATCAGCTTGAGAGGTGACCTCTATTAGCGATAATGTGTTTTTTTCCTTCTAGTTCTTCATTCCCAGCATCACTGCATTATGTTGTTTTAGTAAGAATCCTTTTTGCTAGTCTCTAATGCTGTTATATTTTGTAATCTGCTTGCTGAATTACTGAATTGCTTTGTTTTACTGGGAATCTTTGCTGTCAGATTCAAATGTTATCATTCCAGTGGTATCGTATCTTGTAATTGCTTACTCACTGACTGAATAGTTCAATTGTGCTTGTAATCTGCTTTGAGTCCCAGTGAGAAAGGTGGACAATAAATGGAAATAAATAAATACATCTTCATCCCTTCCTGGAAAAGTGAGAGCTGGTCATAGTTAAGCATGCTTTGATTACTACAGATTTGATGACTACAGTGGCTTCTATATGGGTCTGCCTTGGAACACTGTTTGGAAACTTCAGTTTCTGTAAGTTTCAGAAGCTGATGTTTCTGAAATTTTCAGCTCAAGGCCAATTGTGGCTCTTACAGTGCAATCCTTAAGCAGAATTACACCATTTTAAATCCACTGACTTTAATGAACTTAGAAAGTTATAACTCTTCTGGTCTTGCGGCCTGTGGTTCAGCTGTCTGGAAGATCCAGTACCATGGGGATAACTGGAAGAAGTGTTGAACCAGCACTATTTGGCCGTCATTTGGTTGTAACAAGGCAGAGAGAGCTACCCAAAAAGAAGACTGGGATCTTTGGTCTCTTGTACTGGGAGGAAAGAGCATGAGGATATGCCACTTTGTTTATTTGTTCTTACCCAGGTGAGAGCTGGGTTTTGTGTGTGTTACTCAGATCCAGGTGAGAGGTGGGTCTGGATTTGTGTTTGCTTTATGTTTTGTGTTTTCAAGACCCAGGTGAGAGGTGGGACTGTATATTAAGTGCAAGTATGTCTATTTTTTATTCTTCTTTTATTTACCTGCTCATGAGAGGGGTATACTTGGAGGACGGAATAGGGTGAGAGATGGTGCCAAGATTCATAGTATGTGAGGTAGGGGAAGGTACGGTTGTGAGAGAAGAGGAGGCCAGATCAGGGGAAGGGACAGCAGAACTGCATGCTGTTGCCCCTTCTGGCTCTTCTTCCAGGTGGTGATGCTGGTAATCGTATCAACAACCCACCAAACTATAAAATCCTGCTGCTGAATGCCAGGTCAGTCACAGGAAAAACAGCAGTCATCCAGGAGAGGGCGGACACAGCATGTATCACTGAGACTTCACTAAGGGAAGGGGGCGGGATTAACCTCCCCCAATAGTGTCCTCCTGTGTACTTGGTGGATACATCAGCATAAGTCTGGCAGATGGGGGAGGTGGGTGTTGCTGTAGTCGATAAGGATTCTCTCTTCCTGGCACAGTGCCCCATCCAGGACACTACTGGTTTTGAGGTTGTGCACCTAATATCGGGACTGAGACACAGGATTGGGATTCTGTTGGTGTATTGCCTACCCCACTCCCCAACTGTCTCCCCTATCTGAGCTTACAGAGGTGGTTTCAGGGATGGTGTTGAGGACCCCTAGGCTGGTTGTCCTCAGGGACTTCAACGTTAATGCTGAGGCTGTCTTGTTGGGAGCAGTTCACGATTTCATGGCCTTCATGACACGATCACTCCCAGGCACCCTCTCTAAGATACAAGAGCCCAGGTAGCCTCCTGGTTTACTGAGGGGCTGTGGGTGATGAAAAGACAAGGGAGATGGCTGGAGCAACAGTGTAGGAAGGCTTGGGCCAAATCCAATAGGAAACAGGCAGAAGCTCATTTTGAAGCATACTCCGTGGCAATGATGGTGGCAAAAATAACACTTTTCTGCCACCATTGCATCTGCACAGTGTAGAGTAGCAGAGCAGTTCCAGGTGGTCAGAAGGCTGACCTGCAGGAGGAGGTGGACTACCTGGTGGCCCTCTGTGCGTGTTTTGCTCAGCACTTTGCAGATAAAATGTCTTGCATCCATTCTGACTTGGATTCTATGTTAGCAGTACAGAGTTGGATGGTGCCAGGGTGCTAACTTGTCCAGTTGCTTGGAATACTTTTCAGTTTATTCAGGATCCTTGAACATTTTGCGGCCTACCACCTGCATGTATGACCCCTGCCCTTCCTGGTTACTTGAAACTTCCATGGGTGTGGGGAGGTTTGGGCTGGCTGCTGAGGTTCAAGAGGTAGTTAATGCTTCCTTAAGAGAGGGGCTGGTCGCCCCTTCCTTGAAACAGGCTGTGGTGTGTCCCCAAAGAAGCCTACCCTTGACCCAGGAGATATATATATATGTATGTGTGTGTGTATATATATATATATATATATATATATATATATATATATATATATATATATATGCTGTGTGTTCTAAGTATGCAGTCCCACTGTACAGAAATTTTGCATAGACATTTCCTGTTTTCTGTTAAATCTTCCTGTTTCTTCACCTTTTGAACTATGCCTGAAACTAGATTGTTTTTGTCTTGATTTATGCTGGGATGCTTTAGAAATCAATAAGAGCAGAAAAAATTAAGTCTGTCGGCACTTGTGGTGTTTTGAGGGCATAAATGGCAAATGTCACATGAAAGGGCAACATGCCAGCACTATGAAACAGAATATAAAAGGTAAGACATAAAAGTGATGATTTTTCTTGATAAAACAGCATGTTTGAAATCCTTTCTCCTCCTAACCTACTGCTCATACTCTGTCTTCACTTCAAAGCTGTAAACAAGGTCATTCCATTAAGCTTTCTGTTGTGACAAAAGGTAATGGAAATAACTAAAAATGTAATATTAATAATTTTAAGGCATCTGAATGCTGGGAAATGAACACAGTATGTCCTTTATCTTTTACCTTCCCTTGCAACCATAATTGCTCCTGTAGGTGACGGTGGACTATATAATGAACAATCATTAGTTCTGTCTGAATTCTCTGAAGCTTCATGCATGGCAAGGCTTTGGAAAGATCGTTTTACCAACTTTGTAACTGATGTTGAATTGCAACAGTTACTGAATCCATTTTTCCCCTCATGGGCATTCCCAGTCTTCAGCTCTCCACCTCTTCCCTTTTTCTAAAGAGCCCCTCAGATTTTCACTCTCTGTAATTTTCGATAATGAATATAACCACAGATTTGCATAGCCCATACTGATGGGATTATGGGTTTGAGCAAACTAGGTTTCCCCCAGGTGAAAGGGAAGAGTGGTTCTCTTTGACCACTCAAAAAGGTCATGCTGGATAATGGGACCATTGTAACATAAAAACATAAGGATTGTGCTGGATCTGTAGTCCATCTATTCCAGGCCAACAAACATAGAGACCAAGGCCTTCCTCTTGTGCTGCCTCCAGGACTAGTATACTGAAGTTTGCTGCCTCTGTATATGGAGGTGTCCTTTACAGACTATGGCCATTGATAGACCGATCCTCCATTAGTCTTTCTAACCCCATTTACAAACCATATAAGTCCACTGGCAGTGAATTCCACAATTTATTTACTCATTGTATAAAGAAGTATTTTCTTGTGTCTTGTCCTGAAGTTATTTCCTATCAACTTCATTGGGTGTCCCTGAATTCTAGTACTATGGAAGAGGGGCATAAACTATATATCTACCCCAAGATGTTATAAATCTCTATCATGTCCTCCCTTTTGCATTTTTTCCCTAAACTGAAAAGTCTCAGATTCTTCAGTCTTTCCTCATAGGAAAGGTGCTTCAACTCTGTAACTGTTTTCATGACCCTCTTCTGCACTTTTTCCTCCTCTGAAAAATCTCTTTTGAAATATGGTGGCCAGATGTTCCCTCTAAGTTCTAGAATCTTGTGAGCAAAAATTATATTTTGTGAGCTACTAGCATTCAAGCTGTGAATGAGCCTACATTTGACAATTGTGTAAACCTAAGCCTACCTCACAAGGTGAAGATCAGACAGAGGATGCATGGGAACCCAGTTCCAATCTGATTTCTCAGACACATGTAACAGAGGTGTTTTAAAATGTATATTTTAAAGTCTAAACTCGCTTTGTGGTATACACAAGAGTTGAGGTTGATGAAGTGGGAGCTTAGATGGCTAGAGAGACAGTGGCGGCGTGCTCAGGATGAAGCGACAAGAGCATCTTATAGGACGTTTATGAGATCCTATGAGATGGCAGCCAAGGCCGCGAAAAGAAAATACTACACGGCCACGATTGCATCTGTGAGCTCTCGCCCAGCCCAATTATTTAGAACAATTTGGTTTATTACTACTCTGCCACAAGGCAGACCAAATGATAAGGAATTGGAGATTGGCTGTAAGGCTTTTGCGAGCAATTTCACAGATAAAGTCTTGTCACTCCACCACAACCTCCCTGCCACAGTTGAGACAATGACGGAACTTGAGGTTCCATGCATGTCTTCTTGTCAAGATCTGGATTATTTCAGTTTTTTGGATGACACCTCCATACTAGACCCCTTCCAGTCTGGTTTCTGACCAGACCACGGGACAGAGATGGTCCTGGTCGCCCTCACAGATGACTTCCAGAGACATCTGGATTGAGGCAGTACGACAATGTTGTTGCTGTTAGACCTGTCAGTGGCGGTCGACACGGTCGATATTCAACTACTGATCCACCACCTCGCCGATGCTGGGATTCAGGGGGTTGCCTTGCAGTGGCTCTCCTCATTTCTTCAGGGTTGGGGAGAAAGGGTGGCTATTGGAGAGCAGCTATCCGGAAGGCACCCACTAGTCTGTGGAGTGCCCCAAGTTGCGGTGCTTTCCCCAATGTTAACATCTATATGTGCCCCCTTGCCTAAATTGCCCGGAGTAATGGACTGGGCTGTCACCAATATGCAGATGACACCCAGCTCTATTTGTTGCTGGACAGCCAGTCAGACTGTAGTCCGGTATCTGGACCTGGTGTTGAAAGCTGTGGCTGATTGGCTTAGACTGAGTTGACTGAAATTGAACCCGACAAAGATGGAGGTCCTGCGCCTGAGTCGGAGTGGGCCAAGGTTAGAGATTCCACTCCCAACCTTCGATTGGGCACTGTTGGTGCCAGGGCCAGAGGTTAGGAGCTTGGGAACGCTCCTGGATGCCTCCCTAATGATGAAGGCCCAGGTAGCAGCCACTGCAAAGTCCGCTTTCTACCATCTACGGCTGATTAAGCAGTTGGTTCCCTTCCTTGAACGCAATGACCTGGCAACAGTGATCCATGCAATGGTCACCTCGAGATTGGATTACTGTAATGCTCTCTACATGGGGCTGCCCTTGTCCCAAATCCGGAAGCTGCAGCTGGTGCAGAATGCAGCAGCGAGGCTGTTGCTGTGTCTTCCTGTGTGGGAACACATCCAGCCTGCCCTAAAAGCACTGCACTGGCTGCCTATAGCATACCAGATTTGGTTTAAGGTGCTGGTCCTTACCTTTAAAGCCCAATATGGTCAGGGACCTATCGACCTAAGGGACTGCCTTTCCCTACATGTTCCCCAGAGAGCACTAAGATTGGCTCCCAAAATCGTTTGGCCCTTCCAGGCCCTAAAGAAGCCAGGCTAGTGGTGATGAGGGCCAGGGCCTTCTCTGTGGCAGCCCCATACTGGTAGAATGAGCTCCCTAAGGACATCAGGGCCCTGCGGGAACTGTTACAGTTCCACAGGGCTTGTAAAATGGAGCTCTTCCACCAGGCCTTCAACTAGGGTGCTGTTAAGTATGAGAACAACAGGATTCAGCAAATATGATTTCAGCTTTATTTAACAGCAAGATTTCAACTCAGGAACACACAACAAACAAGTGGAGCACAGCTCCCTTTTTAAACTCTCCTGGGCTGTCAAAGCCACACCCACAGTTAGCTAAAGGCCAATCACAACACAGAGATAAAGGCCAATCACAACACAGAGATAAAGGCCAATCATAACACAGGGATAAAGGCCAATCACAACACAGAGATAAAGGCCAATCAGGACTGTTCCCTCTTTGCAACATATTTACAAGATGATTGGTTCTGTACAGAGGTTTCTTAGAAACCAGCCAATAGTAATGCCACAGCTGAAGAGCCACATTTGAAATCAAGCTTAACATAGGAATAGCCCAGATTCACATTCCAATACATAACAATTCCTCCCCGCTAAGATGGCGCATTACCCTGCCAAACATAATCCTTCATATAGGAGGGGGCACAACGACTTTGGCTTGACCGTCGCAGCGGTCTCTGCTCCAATGGTGGAGTTGGAGCGGCACACCCTTCGGAGACCCTGGTCACTTCTCTCGCAGGAGAAGGGGGAACAAAGACAGGGGTCCCAGGCTCTGGAGTTGGGGTCTGCCCAGACTCCGAATTCCCTTCTGCAGCACTCACCTCCTCAGCAGGAGGCCCCTCCTGCTCGGGGACCAACTCAGAGTCAGGCAGTGACTCGGCATTTGAGTCTGCCCAGCACTCTCTGAGCTGGTCTACGTGGCACGTATCTCCCGTCCGCTGTGAAGCCGGACCACGTACAGCCTGGATCCTGTGATTTTGGTGACTACGGCTGGTAGCCACCGATGACCTTCTGCATAGTTGCGGGCAAACACCTTGTCCCCCACAACGAAGACTCTCCCCTGCTCTGGGGTCTCTGACCATTGCTTTGACTGATCTAAGTCGGGGTGCAAATGGTCAAGAAGTGAAGCCAGTTTTCGGCCCATTAGAAGTTCAGCTGGGCTCCTCCCCATTGTCGAACACGGGGTGATGTGTTGCCTCAAGAGGAATGAGGCAAGTTTCTGGCTCCAGTACCCACAAGTCAGACGCCCAAGTGACTCCTTTGCCATCTGAACCATCCGTTCAGCCTGTCCGTTAGAGGCCGGATGGAACGGGGCAGAAGTCACATGACGGATGAGGTTGTCTCGCAAAAACCCCTCAAACTCGGCCGACACGAACTGTGGCCCGTTGTCAGAGACCACACAGTCCGGCAGCCCATGTGTTGCAATCAGTTTGCGGAGGGCCTTGATCACAGCCCCGGACCCAGTCGAATACATATTTACAACCTCCAACCATTTGGAGTAAGCGTCCACACATATTAGAAACATTTGCCCATGAAAAGGGCCCACAAAGTCTATATGGAGGCGGGACCATGGCCTCCTTGTCTTCTCCCAGGGCTGAATGGGAGCCTGTGGTGGTTCTGGATGGGACTACTGACACAACATACACTGCCTTACCCAGGCCTCGATGTCCTCGTCCAGTTTCGGCCACCACATGTACCCTCTGGCGAGGGCTTTCATGTGGACCATGCCAGGGTGGCCCACATGCAACGCCTCCAAAACATCCTCCCTTAGTTTGGCAGGAATCACCACCCGATTCCCCCCAAGCAGACAGCCCTTGGTAACTGACAACTCATTTTGGTGCGAACAGAAAGGTTTAAACTCAGGCGCCATTTTCCCTGCTGGCCACCCCCTCCATGCCCAATTAAGGACATGGGCGAGAACAGGGTCCTTAGCCGTCGCAGTGGCAATGTCCGAGGAGGTAACCGGTGCCTCGGGGAGCTCCTCAAGCGCCAGAACGTCCAGTTCAGGATCAGAGTCAGAGTTAATCAGCGGTGCGGGGCAACGGCTAAGGGCGTCAGCATGCCCGATAGCCTTCCCCGGGCGGTGCTCGAGTTCAAAATCGTACGGCGAAAGGAAAACTGCCCACCTCAACATCCGAGGGGACAGTATGTTTGGTGTCTGCCGGTCCGGGGAGAAGATGCCCAGGAGTGGTTTGTGATCGGTCACAAGGAGGAACCTCCGCCCATAAACAAAGTCATGGAATTTCTTAATTCCGGCGATTAAGGCGAGGCCCTCCTTGTCGATCTGGGCATAGTTTTTCTCCGCCGTTGTGAGTGATCGTGAATAAAAAGCGATCGGTGCCTCCGATCCGTCCGGCATCAGGTGGCTGAGAACGGCGCCGACCCCATAAGGGGACGCGTCAGCTGCAAGAACCAAAAGTTTGTTCTCATCGAAGTGGGTCAGCACCGCACTCGACGATAGAAGTTCCTTCACAGCCGTGAAAGCTCGCTCCTGCCGCTCTCCCCACTCCCATTTTGCGTTTTTGTGGAGCAGAGCATGCAGGGGTTCAGCAACCGATGCCTTGTGGAGCAGGAATGCATGGTAAAAATTGAGGATTCCCAGGAACGACTGGAGATCCTTCTTTGACCATGGTGGGGGCGTGTTCTTGATTGCGGTGACTTTGTCGAGTGTGGGGTGGACCCCATCCGCATCAATGAGGAATCCGAGGAACTCAACTCGGTCCACCCCGACAACACACTTAGAACGCTTCACCCGCAAACCAGCCTCCCCAAAACGGCCCAACACTGCTCTCAAGCGAGCCATCAGTTGACATTCGTCAGCACCAGCTATTAGTACATCATCAAAATAGGGCACTACGCCTGGGAGCCCACGCAGGAGCCCCTCCATAAGCCCTTGAAAAATACCTGGGGCAACATTCACCCCAAACTGAAGGCGTTTGACCCTGAACGCCCCTTTGTGGGTCACGATAGTTTGTGCCTCAGCAGTTGCGTCATCCACCGGCAACTGCTGGTACGCTTGAGCAAGGTCGACCTTGGCAAAAACCTTACCCCCTCCCAGCGATGCCAGCACGTGGCTGATTACCGGCACAGGGTACGAGTGCTGTTGAAGGGCTCTATTTACAGTACATTTATAGTCAGCACAAATTTGTATTGACCCGTCAGCTTTTACGGGTGTCACGATGGGGGTCTCCCATCAACCATAGGGCACCGGCTCGAGGATGCCCTGGTTCACCAATTTGTCTACCTCGGCCTCAATTTTTGCCTTTAGGGCGAGCGGTACCTTTCTCTACTTCAGCCGTATGGGACGCACTGAAGGGTCAAGATCAAAAGAGGCCGGAGGGCCGGTATACATACCAAGCCCTTCCCCAAACACATTCGGAAACTCTCTATACAATGAGTCCCATTTATTATCACAGATCTTATTTACACCGGTACAAGCAATGCCCAATGCCTCGAACCAATCGAGGCCCAATAGACTGACTCTTCCCCCCTCAACAACTAGGAGGGACAGCTCAGCCTTCCGATCCTTGAATTCAACTCGAAAAGTCGCCTTTCCCGCCAATGGAATGTGCCTTCCTTGGAAGTGGGTCAGGCGGGTCGACACGGGTGACAGCCGGCGGTGGCTCCGTGTTGGGAACAGGCATTGCCACGTTTGTGTGGAGATGACTGTGACGGACGATCCGGAGTCCACCTCCATCGTGCAGGGAACGCCGTCCAGTCGAAGCGTGACGTGGATCTTCCGCGTGGCCTTGTCACCGGTAGCCAGGACGCTCAATGGGCAGGTGTCGGTCTGATGACAGTCAGGCGACCTGCCGTCATCTCTGGGTCGAACCTTGAGGTCTGCACGTCGCGAAGACGGTGGCGATTTTCTGGCCGCTCGACAAACTCGGGCCAGGTGACCTCTCTTCCCGCAGAAGCGACAGATCAGCTCCTTTGCCCAACAGAGGTCTCTGTCATGCTTACCGCCACAGCCGGCGCAGGGATGGGTCATTGTAGTTCTCAGTCTGGTCCGTGGTGGGCGTGTCTCCCGAGTTCGGCACACACCATCGGCGTCGCTGTCGGACTCGCTGGCAGACTGCTGGTGAACTGCAGGCTCTTTGCTGACCTGGGTCTGCCACTGCTGAACCTCTCGCGTCGACTTGTCAGCGGCCTCTGCTGCGATGGCCTCGGCGTAGGTGACTGCATACGTGAGTTGGGTGTGGGCGAAGAGATGCTGTTGAAGGTGCTCGTCCTGGAGGCCACACACCAATCGGTCGAGGAGGGCTTCCTCTAAGTCAGTGACCTCGCATGGCCTCGCCGCCTTCCGTAAGGTGGTGACGAACTCGGCTAGCGATTCAGATGGCACTTGGCACCGCTTGTAAAAGGTGTGCCGGCATGCGATTCTCGACGGTTGTGGCGAGAAATGGCCCTTCAGTTTGGCCATGATTTCAGCCCATGCTTAGTTCAGTCGGGGCGACCAGGGACCGGGCAATGTCGAAGGCGGCCTTGCCGCATGAGCTCAGGAGCGTCGCCTTCTTTCTCGCCTCATCGGTGATCTGGTTCGCCTGAAGGTGGAACTCAAACTGTGCCAGGTAAGAGTCCCAGTCCTCTGTTGCTGGGTCGAACACTTCGAACGCCGGGTTGACGGCCATCTCGACCGGAGGGGTGACCACTGCTTGTGGAGCCTCAGTCGGCGCAGCCGGGTGTGTGTCCTCGTCTGCCGTTCTGCGTTGGTTCAGCGGGGCTGCCTACCCGCTCTCAGTATCCCATCCTCGTTGCCAATTGTTAAGTATGAGACTCAACAACAGGATTCAGCAAAAAGTGATTTCAGCTTTATTTAACAGCAAGACTTCAACTCAGGAACACACAACAAACAAGTGGAGCACAGCTCCCTTTTTAAACTCTCCCGGGCTGTCAAAGCCACACCCACAGTTAGCTAAAGGCCAATCACAACACAGAGATAAAGGCCAATCAGGACTGTTCCCTCTTTGCAACATATTTACAAGATGATTGGTTCTGTACAGAGGTTTCTTAGAAACCAGCCAATAGTAATGCCACAGCTGAAGAGCCACATTTGAATTCAAGCTTAACATAGGAATGTATAGCCCAGATTCACATTCCAATACATAACAGGTGCCACCACTTAATATCATGGCCCTGGCCTTAACATCAGCACCAACTTAATAATCAACAGCCTGGTGGGAGTCCAGACTGTGGCAGTAATGACTGTCTGGAAGCTGAGAGTATACCGCCATCACTTATAAATACCTACTAATATTTATCAATATTTATTGATATTTATGTTTATTGGCACTTATATGATTTTATATGTTGTGATTTTATCTACTGAAATATTGTGTTTTAACTATTTTGCTGTTTCACACACACACACACACACACACACACACACACACACACACACACACACAGTTTCTGTGGGCTGCCCTGAGCCTGCCTTGGTGGGGAGGGTGGGATACAAATTAAATAAATAAAATGAAAATAAAAAAATAAAATAAAATGTATGATCTATTTGCCCACTGCAGGAAACTCAGGTATAACATTGGGCTAACAACTGTAACATGTGGATGTGTCCTAACTGCAGACAGCCAGTGGTTAGAGTGTAGGGATCAAGTTCAGATCCCTGCCCTGTAATGGCAGCTTGCTGGTGAGTCATTTATTTATTTATTATTTCGACTTTTACCCCGCCCTCCCTGCCAAAGCAGGCTCAGGGCAGCTCACATAAAACCAGTAAAACAATATATATTCAATACAAAAATATCTAAAACACTGCATAATACAATTTAAAACAATTATTATCAATGGCGGTTCACTGAATAAAGTGCGTTCACATGCTATCAACTGTACTACCACTCTGGAAAGCTTCAGCTCTAGGTTGGCCCAGAGGTTATTGGAAGGCCTGCCGGAAAAGCTCTGTTTTCATGGCCCTGCGGAACTGTGGGAGGTCCCGCAGGGCCCTGATCTCACCAGGGAGCTCATTCCAGTAAACCAGCGCTACTAAAGAAAACACCCTGGTCTTAGTCGATGTCAATTTGGCCTCCTTTGGACCAGGGAGGGCCAGGCGGTTTTGGAGTCCTGATCGAAGTACTCTCCGAGGAACATGCGGGGAAAGGTGGTCCCTCAGATAGACAGGTCCCTGACCATAAAGGGCTTTAAAGATCAAAACCAGCACCTTGAAGTGAATCCGGAACGCTATTGGCAGCCAGTGCAATGCCTTTAGCACAGGCTGGATGTATTCCCGCATAGTAAGACCCATCAATAGCCTGGCTGCTGCATTTTGCACCAGCTGCAGCTTCTGGAATTGTACCAAGGGCAGCCCCATGTAGAAAGCATTGCAGTAGTCCAATCTTGAGGTGACCATAGCATGGATCACCGACACCAGATCAATGCATTCGAGGAAGGGACCAACTGCCTGATCAGCCAGAGATGATAAAAGGCTGCCTTGGCAGTGGCTGCTACCTGGGCCTCCATTGTTAAGGAAGCATCCAGGAGCACTCCCAAATGCCAGACCCTTGGCGCTGGTACCAACGGCGCCCAATCGAAGGCCGGTAATGGGATCCCTACCACCATACCACTCTGATTCAGGCACAGGACCTCCGTCTTCATCTGATTCAATTTCAATCAGCTCAGTCTAAGCCATCCCTCTACGTCCTGTAGCCCCCAAACCATGTCTTCCAGGGTAGAGTCGAACTGACTGCCCAACAACAGATAGAGCTGGGTGTCATCCGCCTATTGGTGGCACCCTAGACTGTACCTCCGGGCAATCTGGGCAAGGGGACGCATATAGATGGTAAAAAGCATTGGGGAGAGGACCGCCCCTTGAGGCACTCCACAAGCAAGTTTATGATATATACAATATGACATATACAATATATTAAATACCAACAGTGCCCTTTCATTCTCTACATACAGCAAACAGGTCAAACCTTATGCCAAAGGATAAATGGACACAAATCTGACATTAAGAACCATAAGAGGTCCATCAGTGGCTATTAGCCAGTAGGTATAGACAGAACACTATGTCTGGGGCAGTGATGCTCTGTATTCTTGGTGCTCAGGGGCAACAGTGGAAGGGCCTCTGGAGTTCTGGCCCTGCTGGTGGACTTCCTGATGGCACATGAGTTTTGGCTACTATGTGACACAGAGTTTTGGACTAGATGGGCTATTGGCCTGATCCATCATGTCTTCTCTTAAGATCTTAATCAAGAAAAAGAACCATGGAGATATTTTTAATGTGTTTCCTGCAGTTTATTTACACTACACTCTTGTTTCATTTATTCACACAATGAGGTTGTATGTGGTTTGTGATCACTATTTCTGTTTTGCAGACAGTGAACAGAGAATATGAGAAAAACAAAGAGTCTAGTGGCATCTATTTATGGCATCTGCTTTTGCAGACATGAGAGTATGGCTACAAACCAGAGGCGCTTGCATGTGTGCCTGGGGGATCCCATTGCCAGGGAGAGGAAGGATGGAATATAGTCCTAGGGTGATGTAATTTGTACTCAAAGGATTACATCATGACCCATGACTTGTCTAACACCTTGGAATGAGTCCTTTTGTTCAGTGTGGGGTCAACCAGGCCACCAGGTTTCTTTGTTTCCCCATTTCTTTGGATTACTAAATATAATTTAAAAGGTCAGCATTCAACAGGTGGGGGAGAGAGAAGGAGAGAGCCAAACCCTGGGCCCTATTTACCTGCAAACATATAAACACACACACCACTGTCCTCTGCAGGAAAGAGAAGCACCCTGGAAACTTGGCGGCGGGGGGGGGGAGGCACGCATGTCTCCAACCACCTCAACAAAAAGCTAAGGTGCAAAAAGCCGAGCAAAGTGCAGGCCTCCTTGGGGATAGAGGAGACAGCACCCCTGCCCTGTCCTCCTCTTCCTCCATCTCTGTTTGTTAGGCCTTCGAGGGCTTCCGGGGGGGGGGGACACTCAACCCCCATGTTATGTATTAACAGGGACTGTGCACGTGGTCAGGGTTACACGTGATCATGCAAGTGACCAGAGTTTCACATCCCAAAACAATGGACGGAGATGATCCTAGACCTAGCCAATTGGTCCAGATCCAAGAGGGAACCTATCGTTGGGGTTACACTGTAAATAGACCTATCATGGGTGTGTGTGTGTGTGTTGGGTGTGGTTTGGACTGGCATTTAAGCAGGCCTCCAGCCTGGCAGCTGAGGTCTAGTTTTTCCTATCTTTGAATAAAGTATGAGCTGAAATTGCTACACTATGCCTCAGTCTCAGTACTTTTCACCCCCCTTGTCACGACAGAACCAGGGGGCCGGGCAAAGGAGGAGAGTCCAAGAGGGAGACCCAAGAATCAGCCGGGGAAGTAAACAAGAGTCCAAACAAACAATTCCGAAAACACAAAGCCAAGCCGTAGTCAATGTTACCAATAGTCAGAGTCCAGTATCAAAGTCAGGAAGCGTACCCAGAGGGATCGTCAAAACACGGGCCGGATTCAGGAACCAAGAGATCAGTCAGTAGTTCAAGCAGAGCTGGAGGTGCAAGGTGTCTGGTCCATGGACAAGTTTGCCAGCACAGTTGGCTAGCAGCCAATAGTCTCTTCAAATACTGTGCTGAGTCGTTAACTCATTAATAGTCCGTTGCGAAGTCCTTGCTCCTGTCAATACTCAGGACTTAATGATCGCCGTCTGTACATGCGTACCTCCTTGCACCTGGCTGCCAGATCCCAGCATCTGTGATCTCTCAGCCAGTCCACAGGTGGCGGCGAGTCAGGTGGTGATTCACTAGGGCCAGGTATTGCCTGATCAGCTTCAGGTGCCAGCTGCCCTGTAGTCTGGAGTTCATCCTCCCCGGCACTTAGGTTTGATGAGGACTTTTGTGCTTCCGATGGTGTTAAAGGTGCCAAGTCCTCAGGTGCCGGGTCGGGGACAGGCATGACACCCCCCAGCTGCACACTCACCTCAGGGGCCACCATTGTCCAGCCTGGCCCCGCCACTGACTGTACTAGGTCTCCAAGCTGGCGAGCTGCACTTCAGCCCTACTTGCTTTCGGGCAGCTCCTGATGTTATTATTTTTTTAAAAAAGCTTTGACGCCCAGCCTGCTTTTTACATCATAGGATACACATCAGAGGAGTTTACATCAGAGAAGCTTTGCTCTGGAGGATTTAGGGCACAAACCTAAATGTGTTGAACTGGAAATAAGCACCTTGAGGCTAGTGTGGCTTACTTCTGAGTAGACACGTCTAATATTGTGCTAGATGATTCCAAGGTGAGGATGCAGCATTGACAACCCCAAGTTCTCTTCTCTTCCTCCCACTTTTCCCCCTCCATTTGCCTTAGGAATGGACGCTGGAGGCCAGCCAGGGGGGAGGCAGCAGTCTTCCTTTGGGGCCATCGCCAACATGTACCAGGGCCAAACCATACTGAAGGCTGTCTCTCCCCTGCTTCCCCAATGTGTCCCCATCCCCTCTTTACAGAGCTGGAGGCAAGTGAATGCACATTAGAGTGCAACAAGGAGACTCCTCCTTCTGTCCTGCCTCGCAGCTGGGCTGAGACCATCCCCTTCTCCCTCTGGCCCTCCCCACCCACCGGCTCTCGCTCAGCTTGGCAGAAGGCCAGGAAGGAGAGAGGCAAGCTCACTGCCTTCACCCGCTCCGTGCCTGGCTCGCCTGCTGCCCGCTGTTGTATGCCAAGGGGCCAAATCTGTGATCCAAGGGTCCAAATCTTGTGAGTGTAGGGGGAACACTGGCCAGAATATGAGGACCAGGGCTTTTTTTCTGGGGGAACACACTGAAACAGAGTTCCAGAACCTCTTTGACAAAATTCTTTTTAAAATGTTTAATGAGTTCTTAGTATACAGATTGAAAATTTAATTTCCCTCTTGAGAGTTCCAGCACCTCTCTTTAAAAAAAAAAGCCCCAGTTATGACTGTCATTATGAGGCCTTGCTATAGCTCAAAGAAATGCTCTACAATATTGACCATTTTCTACTGAAACTCTTTACTAATAATACAGTTTGCTCACTGAGTTGTTCAGGAGAATCTGGATGATGTGACTGCTGAACTGTTTCACTCCAGTGTTTTCATCTGTACTGTACGCCTGAAGTTGCCTTCCACTGAGTCAGACCACTGATCTATCAAGGTCAGTACTGTCTACTCGGAATGGCAGTACTAGAAGAGGGAAGGGCCGATGTATTATAGAAAAGAACTATGCAGTGCAAGACCCTGTTGTAAAGAAGTGTTATCGTCCTGGTATCTTACCATTTCACTCAGCTTATGGTGGTATGTTTCTCTGGCACAATGAACCTTCCTATGGCAGAATAAACTCTTTCTTTGGCAGAAGAACGTGTTGCACCTGAGAAAGGCTATTTGTACGAGAGGAACATGCTACTGTTAGTCTGAGTGGAGTGGTAGGATACAGGCTCCTGTTTTGATTTTGAAAAGAATTGTTCCATATTAAAGAGTTCTTCTAAACTTTCTTCTTTTTTTTACTACCTGTGAATTATTCTATCGGAAATTTTATTCCACATTAAGAGTGTATTTGCTTTGCTTCAGCTCTGCCCTATGTTGCAAAAATATTTTCATTCTGATGTCTGAAGTATCCCCTCCAGGCCCCTTTCCATTTGTAAGTATATTTGCCCATCAAATGAAAATGACATATCAGATAATGGAGGCCTTGCCCTAGTGGTGTTATTAAACTGCACTTTTATGTAGGAGAGTAAATATTTAAGTGAACTGTGTGTTTTGACTTTTGAAAAGAAACGTTTCAAATCCAAGCTCTGTAGATCGAACAAGCTGCAGGTCATAGTGAATGCACCAAAGGTAAAGAGTAAGTTGGAATATCTGCTTGGAGGACCCTTCTTCTGTCAAATGGAAATAGTAAAAATAATTAAAAACTTTTTAAAAATTCACTAGCTTTCACCTATTCTGTTAAGAACTGAGATCTATCATAGTGTCTAAATTTCTTCCTAACTACTAGCCAGGTCCCTAATTCAGATAATGGGTATAAACATGTTTGATTTCATTAGTAATAGTCCACCTGCCATGCTATCCTACGAGCACTTTCCTGGAAGAAAGCCCAATTGAATAAAATGGGACTGACTTCTGAGCAGATCTGCTTACAATTGCTCTAAGGTTACCAGGTCTGATTTTGTCCCCAGTGAGGGACTTTGGGAGGTGTTCCCTGAGGGGGCAGTACATCAGTGATGACATCAGTTGGGGACATCCCTGTTCCAAGCCTGCCCCCAAGAACAATCGCTAGTGGCCACCCCTCTCCCTAATCTCCTGCCAGATTTAAAGGGCCAACCAATCAGGTGGAAGGCCCTTTAAATCTTTCATGAGGGGAAGGAGGGGGTGGCTGCCGGCTGTATGCCTGAACTATAAGCAGCAATGCCACTTGGAGTTCAGGTGCATGGGGCCAGTCAGCTAGAAGTACCTAAACAGACCCTTTAAGCACTTCCAGCTGGTGGGGCCCAGCACACCCACTCATCTCCCTCCCCTCTGTAAAATTTAAAGGGCCCTCCAGCTGTCAGCTGTCAGGCCCTTTAAATCTCCCAAGAGAGAAGGGAGAGGGGTGGCTGTGGGTGTTCAGGCTTGGGGGCAGGGCTTCCCCCACCAGCCAGCTGGCCAGCAGCATGTTGAAACCCCCAAAAGTGGAAAAAATCCTGCCAGGGGTCTGGGAGCCCTGGATTTCTCCCTACTAGTAATAAACACTGTGAGAGAACAGAGGCTGTCCTGTTTCACAAGCTGGGGTGCCAGTCAAAGGGAGTCCAGAACAAGCCAAGGTCAGGAGCCAAGAAGACAGTGCAAAGTCCAAAAAGCCAAGCCAGGGTCAGGAGCCAGAAACACAGAACCAAGGCCAAATCACTAACCAGAAACATAGTCCAAAGCAAAGCCGGGGTCAGGAGCCAGGAATACAGAACCAAGTCCAAAGGTCTAGGTGCAAGAGCCAAGCCAGAGTGGATGCTAGCAGCACAAAGCTAACTTGCTGCTTCCACAAAGAGTACTGCCCAGAGTGTGGAGTTAAATGCTGCTACCAATTAGCCAGCTGCCTGATTGGCCAGGCTCCTGTTACAACTCTGGGCTGGCTGAGCAGCTCCCTTGTAGCCTGGCCTCTCTTTACCTGGTTGCTAAATTTTGCCACAGTTGCTCCCTTAAACAAGTCACACATGGGGGTGAGTCAGGAGGACTTTCATCTTGCAGTTCTTCCTTCTTCTCTGGGCCAGGTGTGAAGACTGCTGTTACAGGCACTTGCCAGCTCTCCTCCTCTGCTGCTTCAGAGGGGTCAGCTGTGGTTTCTGCAGGCTCTGTCAGCTCATCCTCATCCATGTCCATGACATCACCATTGGTACTGGCATAAATGTCACCCCACCAAGGGTAGGGAACCGAATTTCCAAACCTGTCCCCCCACAACTCATGAACAGGATCTCCATCTTGGCTGGATTAAGTTTCAGCCGGCTCTGTTGTAATCATTCAACCGCAGTCCCCAGCACCATGGTCAGATTACCCCAGGGCAGATTCCATCTGTCCATTAACAGATACAGCTGGGTATCATCAGTGTACTGATGACAAACCAGTCCAAACCTCTTTTTTAACTGTGTGAGGGGTGCATATAGACATTAAATAACATCTTGCCAGAGATTAATTATGTGATCTTTATAAAATATATCTGTTAATCTTGTTTTGGGTGTGGCGGAGGAGGACATATTTGTGAATTTTCTGCAAGGTCCCTTCTGGCTCTATGATTCTATTTGTACCCAGTCAAGATTTTTTGATCAATTTAAGAGGATTGATAAATTGGGCAGCTTTGTAATAGGATTTTAGATTCAATATATTATCCAGCTATTATGTGATATTCTGGGTTTCTTATAATCCCGTATAAAATCATTAAGATTCTTCTGCCATTCTCTCAAATCTCTGTCCCCAATTAAGATAGGAAGCTCTCTAAAATAAAATAAAAATTGTGGGAAAATTATCGATTTAACAATATTTATCTTTTCAAGCCAAGCCAGTTTTAGTCTTCCCCTTTCTTTTAAGGAAAGGGTGCATCTATGATTAAGCTCTTTACAGTTATATATCAATAGGTCTTGTGTGTCCAATGGTATTTTGATCCCTAGGTATTTCCAAGTTTTTTAAAAATCCATTTCTAAGTAAAACTTTTGATTATAAGATTAGAGGACTTTGTTGTCATTTCTATGGGGCATAATTCAGATTTTTAGACCCAATATCTGGCCATATCGTAGAATTGTTTCTTCCAAGGCCTTGATTGAAATGGCAGTTTCTGTAACATATACTACAAGATCATCTGCAAAGAGATTGATTTTGTATTCCCTGCCTTTGATAATTATGCCTTTGATACAGATGTTTTGTCTTATAAAATCAGCTATGGGTTCTATTGAAATGGCAAAAAGTAATGGTGATAACAGGCAATCTTGTCTAGTGCCTTGGATGAGTGTGAAATCATCCAATTGGAGACCATTTATCTTAACTTGCACTTTTGGCACAGCATATAGAAGTTGAATAGCCTGAAGAAAGTTTTTACCAAAGCCCATATGTGATAGTAAAGATTTTAAATAACGTCTTTCCAATCTATTGAAGGCTTTTTCCACATCAAATGCTAACATAGCTGCTTCAACATGTTTAATTTTGCAGAAATTTATAATATTTAGAATTTTTCTTATATTATCAGTGATATTTCTCCATGAAAAAGCCTGTTTGATTGGGGTGTATATAATGAGCAATGAATTTGTTTAAGCAATTAGCCAGTATGGCTGTAAAAATTCTGGCATCTTGGTTAAACAAGGAGATTGGTCTATGTGATTCTGGGTTAGTATCATCTCTGTCTTTTTTTGGAATGACAATTATATCTGCTTCAGACCACGTGTGGGGGATCAACCAATACACTTGGTTATGTGTATTAGTAATTGTGTCTGCAAGAAGATGGAGGAATGTTTTACGGAATTCAGTGGGCAATGCATCCCTACCAGAGGATTTGTTTTTTAAAATAAATAAATAAATTGTTGATAGTATCAGTGACTTTCTGTTTAGTGATAGGTTATTCCATAAGGTCTCTATGCTCCTCTACAATTTTATTCATAGGGTTAGTAAAAATAGAATGTTGATTAATAAGATTCTCCTGTAAATCTTCTGATTTATAGAGTTTTTAAAAATAATTAAAGGAGTTCAATATTTCTTTAGAGTTGGAAGTGAGATCACCCTGTTGATTTTTAAGTGAATTAATTAAACCTGATGATGATTTTTTGGTGGACTTTCCAAGCCAGTAGGAGTAAGATTTTAGGATTTTTGTTCCAATATTCTTCCTTTATTTATAACAGGATTTTTTTTTAAATTTAGATGTCTTTAATGCTTCTAGTTTTTCCCTCTCAGTTAGCAATTTTTTGTATACTTTTGCACCACGAAATCTTTTATGCATTTGCTCCAACTCTTGTATATTAGCTAATATTTCATTCTTATATTGTTCTCTTTTTCTTTTATAATGTGTAGCCAGCGAAATAAATTTGCCCCTAATGACTGCTTTCATTGCATCCCATTTTATATTTGGAAGGATGTGACAATCCAAATTATGTTCAAAATATCTCTGAAGTTTCAGTTCCATTTCTTTATAAAATGATTGATCTAGTACAAGGGATTTATTAAGTATCCACTTGGGGCCTTTGCCATCAGTTTCTTTTTGGAATAATTCACACTCCATCCAAGCATGATCTGATCATATTTTGCTTCCTATATTAGAAGGACTTATTTGATTATATAGACCTTTTGATGCTAAGATGTAATCAATGCAGGTATGAACATTGTGCCTAGAATAATAATAAATATAATCCCTTTCTACTTCATGTTGGAGATGCCATATATTGCAAAGGTTAAATTTATTTAAAAGTTTAATAAGTTCTTGGGTTTTTTTTCCATAATTTTGTGTCACTGATGTTTCCTTTTTGGAAGTGAGCTATCAAAATTTAGATTTGCCACATAGCTGAAATCTCCCCCAATTAGAACCTCCGCTTCACTAAATATTTTCAAATTAAGTAACATCTCATGAATAAATTGGATTTGGTTATTGTTGGGAGCAGTTTTGTTTCATTTATTAAGCCTTTTAAAAAGATAAAGCGACTGTTAGAATCTATTTCACTTGCCAGATTTTGGAATCTAATCTTTTTTTACATCAATATAGCTTTCAGAATATGTGTGAAAGAGCCACGGCTCCCAAGCCACAGCTTGGCCACCCCTGCTGTAGAGCCAGTCCTAACTCCAGAGCTGTATCAGCAGTTTGTGCAATATGAGGTGGTCTGGTACTCCCATCTCTTTAAGAACCTGCCATAATTTATTGTGATCCACACAATCAAAGGCTTTAGCATAGTCAATGAAGCAGAAGTAGATGTTTTTCTGGTATTCTCTTGCTTTCTCCATAATCCAGCGAATGTTGGCAATTTGATCTCTAGTTCCTCTACCTCTTCGAAACCCAGCTTGTACTTCTGGCAGTTCTCTATCCACGTACTGTTGGAGCCTAGCTTGTAGGATTTTGAGCATGACCTTGCTAGCGTGTGAAATGAGTGCAATTGTGCGATAGTTTGAACATTCCTTGACGTTGCCCTTCTTTGGGATTGGAATGTAAACTGACCTTTTCCAATCCTGTGGCCACTGTTGTGTTTTCCAAATTTGTTGGCAAATTGAGTGCAGCACTTTAACAGCATCTTCTTTTAAGACTTTGAATAACTCAGCTGGGATACCATCACCTCCACTAGCTTTGTTGTTAGTAATGCTTTCTAAGGCCCATTTAGTTTCTTTTAGAGAATCTTTTATTTCTTTCAGTTGGAGAGAAACTGGTTCCATTATTTTATCTGTAATCCATTCTTATAAGTCATCTATTAAAATCAAGAAAATCTCTCTTGCTAAGGGGTGAATCCTTTTCAGACACTTTGGCTTGTCCGGTGGCCATTTTAGAGTTCTTCCTGGCTTCATCAATCACAGCATTTTTCTGCTTACCAGTCAGGAAGAATGTTTTAACTGATGGGGGTTCAGAAGCTGGAGGTTTGATTTTTACCCCCCCCCATTTTCCCCATTTTTTTTTTTTTAATGGTTGCCCGGGATTTCACTTAATAGAGCAGCTTTTTAGGAGGTTGGGGATGAGAGTGCTGAATCTAAGTGACCACCATTTTCTTGTTTCAGTGGAAGCCACCCCCCGTCTTCATAAGAATAGAAACAGACTCATTTGTCGAACTAATTTGTTATGAGGGTCGGATCGCTCCTTATATATAAAGCTGTTTTAAAGCAGCAACATTCCATGTGCTCCCATTGGCTGTAAAATGCCCTCCCTCAGCCATTGGCCCATCAGCCGCCACTCAAGAGTACTCACGTGCCATTGGCCGGGTGCTGGGTCTGCTCCTCTTCCCCGCCCACTCGCCCTTCAGCCGCTGTTGCCTGTCAGATTTACTGGCAGACAGCTGTCTCTCCTGAGGAAGACAGTTCTCTTGGCTCCTGTGAGGGACTAACTGTACCCTCAGAGGCTGTTGGTAGGCAACCAAGCTTGGTTCTGTG
Source organism: Gekko gecko (assembly GCA_029375565.1). Taxonomy (NCBI): domain Eukaryota; kingdom Metazoa; phylum Chordata; class Lepidosauria; order Squamata; family Gekkonidae; genus Gekko; species Gekko gecko. Next base: position 53,736,874 of record JAPDNY010000011.1, on the reverse strand, counting down.
AGTAAAAAGACAAAGGGCTTTCAGCATAATCCCCGCTCACTGCCAGCTTGGCCATTTTCCTGTCAGAATAAATGGGAAAAGACTCTATTTCCTGCTTAGCTCCACCATGCCTAGCTGGCTAATGAGGTGGGCCAGCAACCATCAAACCATTTTCTTCAACCCCCTGTTGTGTGGCTGATTTCTCCCTAGGGTTGCCAATCTTCAGGTGGGACCTGGAGATCTCCTGCTGTTACAGTTGATCTCCAGATGACAGAGATCAGTTCCCCTGGAGAAAATGGCTGCTTTGGAGGGTGGACCCTATGGCACTATACCTTGCTGAGTCCTTCCACTCCCCCCAAATGCTGCCCTCCACAGGATCCACCCCCCAAATCTCCAGGTATTTCCCTAATCACAGCTGGCAACTGTACTTTCTCCTCTGTCAATAAAAGGCCCTTTCCACAACTATGTTCACTTTTGGGAGAAAACTCATTGGGCCCAGTCCTGATAGGGTTGCCAACTCCAGGTGCGAAATTCCTGGCGATTTGTGGGATGGAGTCTGGAGATGGCGAGGTTTGAGGAGGGGTGGGACCTCAGACAGGTACAATGCCATAGACTCTACCCTTCAAGCCAGCCATTTCCTGATGGGGAACCATTGTTGCCAATCTCCAGGTGGGGGCTGGAGATTACTCAAAGTAACAACTGCTCTCTAGGATGGAGGGGGGAGGAGATGGAAAACTGAAGCCAGGAGGCAGATAATGCTAGGTTGATGGTTGGCTGGGAGGGAGATAGGGTTGCCAACTCCAGGTTGGGAAATTCCTGGAGATTTGAGGGGTTGAACCTGGAGAGGGTGAGTGTTGAGGAGGGGTGGGACCTCAGACAGGTACAATGCTATAGACTCCACCCTCCAAGCTAGACATTCCCTTCCAGGAAACCACTGTTGCCAATGTCCAGGTGAGGGCTGGAGATCACTCAAAATTACAACTGCTCTTCAGGTAGCAGAGATCAATTTCTCTGGAGAAATGTTGGACTCTGTATCATTATACCCCGATGAGATCGCCACAGCAAATTGTCACGGAGTGCCCAAAGCCGGGGCACTCTCTTGGAGCCTCCTTCTAGAGCTCGTTGTATTTATTTTCACAACGGGCCTTATTCCTAGTCTGACATAAATGAGACCTTATTGGGCCAGGCCATGTGTGTCATAAATGTAATGCCAGGTAGCAGAGATATAAACTTTATAAAGGACACAAACACAAAGGGTTTTTTTTAACTTAAAATAAAACCATGCTTAAAACATTAACACTCTTGCCATATTTTGTTTATTTAACAGTCTGATAACTCTTGCTCTGAATTATTGCATCAAAATGTCTGTGCTGTTGCAATCTTGAGTATGCTGTTCAGCTGTGTTTATCTGTAAGCTGCAAACCTGGGATGACGCAGCAGGTGCAGAACTAGAAGCAGCAGCAGAAGACAGCCAGTTCCACTGCAGGCCTGATAAAAGCCCTCCGGGGGCATGATCCGGCCCCTGGGCTGCATGTTTGACATCCCTGCTATAGCTAATGGCTTCCAAATGAAAAGTGTAAGGTGTCAAACTGTGAGATAAATTTACTTTGGCTCTTCTATATATTTGGCATAACATCAGTTCATATTTAAGAAATTACATACTTTCAGATGTAACCAGACAGGGCTTTTAGAAAACTGGACAGTATTAAGACCTTCATTCAATTGTTTAGAAAGCTATCATTTAACATACAGTTCAGATTTAGGCTTCTTAAAATATTGCCCAGAGGAACATTTATGGAGCGATAATTTTAAAATGCCTCTCATTATTGTCCATGTAGGACAAAGGTCCCCCCCCAATCTGTGTGTGCGTGTGTGTACCCAGGTGGTTTCCTTTTCAGTGGTGGGATTTAATGTCCCCACTATGAAAACACACATAGCAATATAATTTTTTTCTGATGGACACTGGATGGTTTATGTATGTTTGATCCCTGTTAGTAGAGTGAACATAAATGTACGTTCCTCTTGCTCTCCCTTCCTATCATACACTCATCTTTCAAATTGAAAATGATTTGCTTGTTTTGAGGGAAAGCCGGAGATTTACCAGAGAGTTCATTGCACAGAATGAGCTTTGGTTCAAAGCCTCTGATTCAGCACCAAAGTGCTTTCTAATCTCAGCAACATTTTAGGGTACTCTTGCTGTACCACTCCTACAATAAGAAAGAGTCAAAACAGGGCAGATGATTGGTATCTCTGTTGTTATGGAGAAGCAAATGTACATCTGTAAGTTCCACGTACAACTCTTACAGCTACAACAATCAACGTGAAAAGAGCTGGAAACCAGAGTACAACATGGGCAGATCAGTCCTAAATTCCAGGTGCTGCTGTATCACCAGCACTAGCAAGGTGCTGGCATGGCCAGTCACTGTCTCAACAGATAGCAGACATTTTAAAAGAAAAGATCCAACTCCAAGTAGCTGAGGGCATAGCAACCACACTAGACTTCATAGCAACATCGCCAGCCCTCACCAGTCGTACAACCTTACTAACTTATGCATGCCTACCCATTCAGTCCTTTCTCCAGCCACCATTATTGCTTGATATACATGTGTACATGCAAACGAATGCACACACAGAGGGTTGTGATGACTTGTGTGCAGAAATCCCCTCCAGCAGAAAGATAGGCAGGCTACAAAGCCCCAGCACCAACCAACCTCATCTCAGTGCTTGTCTGAGTGGCACTGTGGTGAAATTGACAAGGATTCTCTCATCATGCCCACAGCAAGTACAGAGAAGCCTTTCAGTGATAATTAATTGATTAATCATTTATACCTAACCATGCTCCCCAATGGGGATCCAAGGTCGCTTACATAATTCTCCTCTCCTTCATTTTATTCTCACAACAACCTGGTGAGGTAGATTAGGCTGGGAATGTGTGATTGGCCGAAGGTCACCCAGCAAACTTCCATAGCAGAGTGGGGATTTGAACCTGGGTCTCCCAGATCCTGATCTAGCACTCCAGCCACTACACCACACCAGTGTGATATGGCCAAACCACTCAGATGACACTAACAAAGGTTTTCTCTAAGAACGGAAAAGCAGAGGAGAGGTGAACAGGAAGAAAATAGCAGAGGGGCAAGCAGACAATGGCGAAAAGTTGGATTATACACCATCACACACTGTATTTAGAATCCCCACCTCTAAACGGAGGGAGGCAGCACAATTCACATTTAAAACAATTGCACTATAATTGTGATGGAAGCTGTTCATTAAATAGTAAGATAAGGCCCTAGGTAGCCAGATTAGTGTGGGCTGGCTGTTCAAACCAATTTTAGATCAGCAAGCACCTTGAGGTATCCAAGGATGGGGAGAGGTAACCAAATCAGAGACTTCGAGTTGACTGATCCAAATGCGTGTGCGGGGGAGAACTTCTTCAGTGCTGGGCATCCTAACCTTGAACTCTTTCAGTGCTGACCAGTACAGGAGTATGGACAGCATCTCTCAGTACCGTTTGATACACAGGAGAGGATAAAGTGAAGAGTGGCTGAACTCTGAGCTTCCAGACAGGGTGGGACTGTCCAAACGTTAGCAAACAAGTAGAGTAACCTCTTAAGGAAGCCACTGTAAAGGAGTGGGTAAAAGAATTTAGTTATTAAATTAATAAACATTAGTTTAAATAAAGATTAGTGTCTGTGGCTGCAGCCATGAATATTGCACTATCTCTGTGCTATAGAAGTAATTCACAACTGATTATCCTGGACAGGACAATACAGTTTCAAATGTTTATTTTTATTTATTTACTTTATTTATATCCAGCCTTTCACCCCAATGGGGACTCAAAGCAGCTTCCATCCTCCTCCTCTCCTCCTTGCTATCCTCACCACAACCCTGTGAGGTAGGTTAGGCTGAGAGTGTGTGACTGGCCCAAAGTTTCCCAGGGATTCGGACCTGGGTTTTCCAGATCCTAGTCCAACATTTTAACCATTGCACCATATTGACTCTCTTTCTATTACTATTGTTTAACGATTGTACAATATCCGACAATGTGTGGATGCAGCTTATAGCATCTTTTCTGGGATGGGGAACAAGAGCCACAGTTAAAAATGATTTAAAACAGCCAAGAACAAGAATATACATGCAGCTGAGTAAACAAAACAAGAACTTGTTTAGTTGGTATCTGAAATACAAAAGACTCAATACCAGATCAGGATATATATATATATATATATATATATATATATGTACGTATATGGAGTTCCATAGGTGAGATGCCACCACTGAAAATTCCTGCCTTGTTAGCCCACCCAAATTGCCCCAAGGAAGGAAGAAGATAGAACCACCTATGTTGATCTTAGTTAGCTAGGTTCATTCCCATGGGAGGAGGTAGTCTTGAAGATCTGGAGAAACATCCTCTGAATTGTCTGAAATAAATTAGAAAAATGAAAGGCGTTACCACTGGAGACAAAGACTACTCTGAAGGCAGTTTAGTAAAGACAGGATTTTGGTTCTGATGCAGACTACATTTTTAAAGATCACTTGGATGATAGAGGCTGTTCCTATGTATCTGCTAGAGTGAGTTGTTTGCATTGCCAGGGGAGTGGGTGTGACATGGGTGAAGCAACATAGCAGCAGATTCTTGTAAGTTCTTTGTTTCAGGAGTTGGTGTTGTACACTGGAAAGTCCTCCTTAATGTATGAGAAAGCCAGACGAGCAGAGAGCATATAAAAACAGCAGTGCAGGTGGTATATGACACCAAAAAAGATTGCTAATATTAGTATGGATAAGAACTTGAGTAATAAGTGTTGGAAATGTAAAAAAACAGAGGGTTCTTTTTACCATATGTGCTGGTCATGTGATAAAGCAAAGGTATACTGGTCAAATGTACATTGTGAGATGCAGAAGATATTAAAAATTCCTATTAGGAAAAGTCCGGAGCTTCTTCTCTTAGGTTTGACAATGGAAAAAAATTCCACAAGAAAAAAGGACATTACTATGGTATATGATCACATCGGCGAGAATGGCTTTTACTCAACAATGGAAAGCGGAGAAGGTGCCAGATATACAAGACTGGTTAAGGAAACTGCTGTTCCTAGCCGAAATGGACAAAATGACGAAAAAACTAAATGGACAAATGGCAGAACAATATCTAAAAGACTGGGAAGGCCTGAAATTCTACATGGAAACTGAATATAGAATGAAAGGGAAAATGTACAAACTTGATTCGTATTGACATTGAATGAGAAAGGAAACAAATACCGGATTGTACTGTACCTTTTGGAAACTAGGTTTGAAAGAGTCAGGTTTTTACATATTAGAATTGTGTTACCTGGTTTGTCGATTGATATAAGTTTAAATTTGATTACCTTTTAATTCTTTTTTTTTGTTATTAGCAGTGCTGGAAGCCTATTGGGGGTGGTGTGGGGGGATGGGATGTAATTGTTTAAACTGTATTGGTAACGATGTTTAACAATGTTGAAAGTACTCCAATAAAATTTTGTTTCCAAAAAACAAAACAAAACAGCAGTGCAGAAACAAACAGATGTTCTGCAACAGGGGAAATAGCAAAATAATTTGTTGGGTGGCATTGAGATGAGCACAGACATTTTTCTTCCAGATGGAACAGTGGGGTTTATATAGCTCTATTGAAACATAGGCCCCTTTCAAACAGCCTTTGTAAGCCATTTTAGTTGCTGGTTGCTAACAGATTTTTTTGTGTGTCATTTCAGACATAACTGTTTTGGCTCCTAGCTGCTAACGGATTTTATTTACCTTTTCAAACAAAGCCACTTGTGTCACATTTGCAAAGTGCGGCTGAAGCATTTTTTTTTTTAAAAAACCTAATTTATTCCATTTTCAGGTGTTCTTTGTGCTTTTCTAAATTGCTGTGGTGTGGAGTTTGAAATGTTTGCACCGCTTCTGAAAGTGCTGCCTCCCCCCATTTTACAGCATGTTCGTTATTTTATTTTTTTTAGCAAGGGAGGATGAAAAGCAGAATTTTGACAAAGTTTTAATGGTGCATTTAAATCATCACTATATGCCGGCTTTTTGCACCTCTCTCACAAGGGCCTGGCCCCTTCGTTCCCAAACTTATTTGGCCTACCACCCCCTTTTCAGAAAAAAATTTAAATTACTCAGCGTCCCCCTGGAAGTCTACCTTCAAGAAGTGGACAAAAAGATGCAGTTTGTGGATTCATTCCAGCCCCCCTGGATCATTCCAGTGCCTCTTAGGGGGCGGTATCGCCCACTTTGGGAACCAGTGTCCTAGCCACATGTTACCAACTCCCTGTGTATGCTGATAGACAACTTGAGGATTTGGTCTCAGATGTAAACTCGGACTTTTGTGCCTCCCAAATGTATGCTGGCCCTTTTCTGTCCACAGCTGTAGCACACTGGGAGAAATGGCTTCGGCCTCTCTTCCACACCATTGCATGTCCTGAAACAACCCTGTAAAGATTCTATTGGCTGTTATGTAGCCATGTAGGTACTTTAATTTTCACAATAGAGCCAATAGAGGTTTCCCAGAGATGTCTGAGAATATGAAAATGGTGGGGGGAGGATTTCTGGCAAATTAATAGCTGACATTTTTAGCTGCATTCTGACCCTAGGAAAAATCGAACAGGCAGAAATAACTGGAGGAAGCAATCATAGAGAGGAAAGGGGTTGGGAAGAGAACTGATGAAGGAGGAGACTGTTCTGGGACTATTTTCATGTCTCTAGCAGACTCTTTGTTTTATTAGTGGTGAAAATACTGATACTTTTAATGTTTGTTTGGTGGGGAGGGCAGGGTATAAATCAAATAAATAAATAAATTTTAGCCCACCCAAGCAACTCCTAAATCATAACTCTATAACTCAGTTTTCTCCTGGTAAGGTGGCACAATATTACCTTTTGTGTTTGTTCAAACAGGCTCTACACATAATAAAGAAGGAAGAAACCTGAAAGAAAGGGGCTGAACCACACGGAGTCTGCTATAGAAGGTCTGCTTTGAGTGCATTGAAATTAGATTTAATTTGAGAGCTACCCTCAGAATCCTCTGACTGAGGGGCGGGGTCATTTTTTAAAAAGTTAATAAAGGGAGTAAGATAAATGTAATGACGACTGAGGAGTTACACAACTTTAAGGTTAATGATGAAGAAACTGAAGTTGTTAAAGATTTTCTGTTCCTTGACTCAATCATCGATCAAGACTGCAAGGGTAAGGATCCGTTGCTGGCAACCAAGATCAAGCTAATTCATACCATAGTATTCACCATTACTCTGTATGGGTGTGAAAGTTGGACAATAAATAAAGCTGACAGGAAGAAAGTAGACTGCTTGGAAATGCAGTGTTGCACCTTGGACTGCCAAAAAGACAAATGTGTGGGTTCTAGATCAAATCAAGCCTGAAATCTCCCTAGAAGCTGGAATGACTACACTAAGGATATCGTACTATAGTTGCATTATGACAAGACAAGACTCACTGGAAAAGACAATAATGCTAGGGAAAGTCTGAGGCAACAAGAAAAGAGGAAGACCCAATATGAGATGGATTGATTCAGTAACTGGAAGCCACAGCCCTCAGTTTGCAAGACCTGAGCAAGGCTGTTCATGATAGGATGTTTTGGAGGATATTAATTCATAGGGTTGCCATAAGTCAGAAGTGACTTGGCAACACTTCACACACACACACACACACACACACACACACACAGAGAGAGAGAGAGAGAGAGAGAGAGAGAGAGAGAGAGAGAGAGAGAGAGAGAGAGAGAGAGAGAGAGAGAGAAATAATAATAATTAGGAGTAAGACTTTTAAGAGTAACATAGGCCACGTACACACATTGGTGGTTATTGCACTATAACTGGGTTACAGCAATCTTTCTAAACCAGACTGACAGTTTCATAGTAAAAGTCATACTTCTGTGGAACCAGCTACCTGTTGAAGGCTGGTTCCAAGTTAGAACCAGATTTCCAATTTTTCTTCTCTTGATCTCGGCACAGGGTAGCCAAAATACTAACAAAGTTTTTTGAAACTGATGTGACCAATAGAATACTATTTAAGTTTTGCAGATTATTGCCTTTTCCCTTAAAACTTCCATAGAGCAGGCTATTTCTTTTGATCAGTGTTTTCCCTGAAATGTAATTTGCTAAAAAGTTCCCTTTATGTTTTAACCCCTGCTAGTGAATCTAATCATCAGAACAGAAGACGAGGGCCTTACTAATGTCTGCCTGTATTCTTTATGTGTGTGCCATCTGTGCACTAGAAGATAATGAACTTCATTGCTCATGAGTAATAAGAAGTAAGCTTTTAACAAGCGGTGGTCAAGGTCTATCTTATCTCTATAAACCGGCTATTTGCATTTATCTATTGATGTGAAGTTTATAGAGTCAGAAACAAATTGTGTTTTTGCAAACTGACTACCATCCTCCTAAATGAAACATGCACACACAAACATGAAAGCGCACTGCCAATCAGCAAGCTAAAAAGATTCCCATCCCCAATATTATGGTTGATGCTTATATCCATTTCCCCCCCTGGAGATAGTGAGACTTTATGGCTTATGATCAAAGTTAAATATGGGATTTTTGCCAAAATTTAATTCAATCTTAATTTCTAATATGCTCGAGTCTAGGTTGCCTTTGGATTATGACTCTGTTATGAAGCAAACCAGAGCTCGTGAATGTAGAGAATGTAATTAAACTATTCCTGCAAATGAGCAGCGTGACTTTCCTTTCCATTGTGTTGAACTATATGCAGGAAGATTTTAAGAACATGTACAATGCAAAGGAGAAACATCACAATGATGAAAATACTAATGTAGATCAGGGCATGATCTCTAGGCATTTTCAAAAGGGTAAAAGAAATGAGTGGATTGTCAGAATTGTGCTTATATCCTCATGACTAGGTAGAAGAGTGCAACATAGGTAAAAACAGGCTATCCACACAAGTATTTCTCTGGCTATATTAGTAGCCTTTGAAGAAAATTCAGAGCAGAATTCTTAAACAGCACTGAGAAATTTAAATACATAGTATATACAGATTGCCGACATAAATTAAGTGGCCTTTTATGTCCTCATTTCAGGAATTCCAGAAGTTTCAACAGTGGTATAGCTATGATTTTGGGACCAGGGACAAGGCTAGCATTGTCAGCTGCAGCTGGCAACTGAGCAGAAGATTCTGGGGGCTGGGTCATAAATGACAGAGTTTGGGGCAAATCCTAGAGTGTCACCCCAGTACAATCCAGTTTTGTGCTGGAAGTGACATTGTGTGTTGGCACACACTCCTGGATACCTGGGGGTCAGGCCTGGGGAGGACAGGAACTTCAGTGGGGTATAATGCCATAGAGTCCACCCTCCAAAGCATCCATTTTCTCCAGGGAAACTGATATCTGTTGTCTGGAGATGAACTGTAATTCATGGGATCCCCAGGTCCCACCTGGAGGAGGGCATCCCTAACCCAGACACTCAGAGCTTTAAAGGTCAAAATCAGTACTTCGCTCAAAAACAAATTGGAAGCTGGTATAGTTAACACAGCTGCAATATGTTCACTGTTTTGCACCGATTTATTACATTATACTGGTAGGGTTGCCAGCTGTAGCTAGGGAAATTCCTGGAGATTTAGGGATGGTGCCTGTGGAGGCCAGAGGCTGGGGAGGGAGCTCAGCAGAGATGTGAACCCGGCATCGAGTTTTCCCTCTGAAGCTGCCATTTTTTCCAGAGGAACTGATTGATATAGTTTAGAGATCAGTTGTAATACCAGGAAAACTCCAGGCCCCACCTGGAGGTTGGTAACCCCACACTGATTTAATAAACATTTTCACGACACGTAATATTATATTTAGAATAGAAACTTGCCTTTTTGTCGTTTTTTTTTGAAGCCTGAGCAAACTCTTGGTACCCTGAACAGAAGCATGTGTGTGTGGGGGGTACCCCGGCTAGAGTAGGGTCCTGGATGGCTAGGCTTCCCAGCCCTACACCAGCAAATACTGGGAGATTTGGGTGGGTGGGGAGCTATGCTGAAGGAAGGTGAAGTTTCAGGGGATATGATGTCAGTCCATAGAGACTAAATTCCTAGCGCATCACCATCAATGCCATTTCTTCCTATTTTTTCCCCATTCCTCAAATTATAAAGTGTGGGGGACTGAGGGCAGGGGATTGCTTACTACCAGCAGTCAAATGTCAAGCCAGGGTGGGGGGCAAATTGCCAGAAGGGTTTGGCTATGCGAAATGATTGCTTTCCTTTACATAGTGAAGATGATTAAGTTATCTCTTAGCTCCTTTAAGCAATGTGGTATGCTCAGAAACATAGTAGCCAAAGGATGGTTTATTTCACCATGTTTGTGATCTTGAAAATTTCACATTGTGACTTGGAGAGTTGGGGCAGAACTAGGCAAGACAGATGGGCTAAGTACGGACTCTATAGTTTTTGGGGTTTCCACTTGGCACTAATTCAGAAAAGATTTCAGAAATGTTCCTGTTCAAAAAACAAGCTCATATTCTTTAAAGGGAAACTGTAATGTACCCAAGCCACCCATGTGCTCCGACCGGTTCTAACCAGTCCGACATGCTGCCAGGCGAAGTGCCTGAGCTTGGACTTTGAGGACAACAGACGCTCGGTTCCTGAGTCCCCTCCAATTGGGGAACTCCGAGACGTTAATGCAATTACTGTAAATAGACCACTCATGGGTTTTTGCGGTGTGTGGTGTGTGTTTTCCTTGGGGCATATAAGCCGGCCTGTGAGCCAGCTACTTTGTCTTGTTCCTGATCTTGAAATAAAAGTATGAGCTGATTTTACTCTACCCAACACTTCAGTCTCAGTACTTTTCAGAAACTTTCATGTTACAGATTTTAAAAGTTATTTTTGAAAAAAAAAATAGATGGGGCAAATCAATGTTCCTGGTGGGGTGATGCCCCATTCTGGCTACAGCCCTGTTTACAGCCTTGTGGCCCCTAAGCAGGCACGGAATTGATGCAAGCAGCTTCGAGCAGGAGTGGGAGCAGGGCCTCCAATCTTAAAAGGGTGGCTGAGACAACCTCTAGTGGCGCACAACAGACTGCCCTAACGACACAAGACTTCACAGATACACTAAGACTATTTAAATCTGAAATATTAGCGAACATAAATGAGATCATGAAGCCCATGTCGAATCACCTAGAACTGATGCATGAATCGATGCAAGAGATATCCCAATCCGCCGAAACTGCGCTGGAGACAGTGATTACAAACCAAGAAATCATCCAGGACTTACAGAAAAATGAAACATGGACATGAGAAAGGGTATTTGTACTTGAACACCATTCTAGGGAACGATTTCTTAAACTTAGAGGCTTTGAAGAAAAATCGGAAGGAAACACTGACCTGGCTGCTTTTATCTCGTCATGGTTAGCCTCCGCCATCAAACTGGTTCAATGTAGAAAATGTTAAGTTATATCTAAAAGTTTTTCTGAAAGGGTTTGTGATCATCATTGTAATACCTTTAGTAATTGTAATAATATGGTAATTCAGGAAAGTAACATGCATGTTATTTTCTAATATTAGAGACGCATTTAGAATCAATCTTAATACTAAATGGTTGGTGCACCCCTCAGATTCATTTGTTCTTCATGTAGAGGTTTGGTTTTACAGAAGTAGTAACAGCTTTCTAATAGGTCTTAATCTTTGATCTCATTATAGCACCATCTCCAGGCCAAGCACATTCACACCTCAACCATGGCATTAACTGAGCATAAAATCACCTCCCTTAATTGCAGAGGACTAAACAACAAAATCAAAGCGGAATGTATCGCCACTGAGTTGCAATACTAGAAGACCAGCATAGCACTCCTACAGGAAACCTATATTAAAAAGATCCTAAAGCTCTATACTCTAACTGGTTCTCCTCGCAATACCTTGCCTATGGAACATCAAAAGCCAGAGGCGTAGCTATCCTATTTGCCAAAAATATTCCATTTTCATTGGAAGCCACTGAAAAGGATAAAGACAGCAGGTATATCTTCCTGAGAGGTTTGTTACAGGGCTGTTCAGTCATGCTGGCATCAATATACACACCTAATAAGGGTCAAATTGAAATTTTAAAATCCACACTCACAAAGCTACAACAATTTAGTAAGGGACGCATCATTATTTAACCAATTTAGTAAGAGACGCATTATTTAACCAAAAGCTAGACAAATCTACTAATACACAAATGACAAATCATAGAACCACACCCAGTCCACTGCAAAACATAACAGATAATTTAGACCTAAGAGATGTATGGAGAATACAACACGGTAATGAAAGAGACTACTCATACTACTCTGCAAAACATAAGGTATACTCTAGATTAGACTACATTTTTGTGTCTACTGAAACTCTTCCTCTTATAACATCACCAGAAATCGGTAGCATTAGATAGTTAGACCATGCCCAATATATTGTACTCTGAAACTAGGTAAAGCACACAAAGTGAAATACAATTGGATTTTCAACAAAAATTTATTGTTAGATGAATCAACAAAGCAGGAACTCCAAAGGGAACTAAAAGAATACTTTCATTTTAACCAAAACTGTAGAGTGTCCTGCTCTCTGGTTTGGGAAGCCTCAAAAGCAGTACTGCATGGTAAGTCTATAGCACTGTCTGCAGCCTGCAAAAAAGAAAAAATGGAGAAAAAAATCAGAATTATTAGCTCACATAAGAAAGCTGGAAGTTCAATATAAACAGACTTGTAGCAGTAGAGTTTACAAAAGATTATTGAACTTAAGGAAACAATTGGAACTTGTGGAAACTGCCACCATAACTCAACACAATTTATAATCCAAACAGGACTACACAACCAAAGGCCCGAAAAACCTCCAGTACCTCTCTTGGAGACTAAAAACATAATGTTTTTAGCCCCACCGAGACAACCCAAATCCAGGCTGACTACTCTTTCCAATGGGTCAAATCTCACCTCACATACCTCAGAATGAAGTTACCGTTAAATATGTCAGACTTAAATTCAATGACGTATCAATAGATAAAGAAGTAAATGAACTTATGAAGAAATGGAATAACAAATCCATATCATGGCTAGACCATATCCAAACATTCAGATCGTTCATCTTTCCCAAATTTTTATACTGTTTTAGGGCCTTGCCGATATCTATCCCAGGTTCTCTGATAGCAAAATGACAATCAAATATCTCAAAATTCATATGGCAATACAAAGCACCCAGAATCAAATATACAACTGCAAGAAAACCACTACGGAAAGGAGACCTGGCGGTTCCAGATTTACATCTATATTATACGGCGACACAGCTGACCAATCTTCTCAGACAATATCACAGATCCAACAAATTAGATTGGCAATTTATAGAAGAAGCTTCACTGACTCAAGGCAAGTTTAAGGAGATTTTATGGACTGACCAATCTCAAAAACAGCTGAAAAAGGTGCACAACCCTTACTTACGGACAACACTTCAAACCTGGTACAAAAACAAACCTCAGCTAACGACCTTTCCATCTAAACTAAGTATGCTCACTGGCCAAAGGTGGTTCCCACCAGCTGAAAACCCGAATTCATTCCAAGTCTGGAGAACAGCTAATATAACAAGACCAATTGACATAATTGCTCAAGGCAAACTGCTGACGAAACTAGAACTTGAAGAAAAGATGAACCTTAAAATAGCATGGAATGAGTACCTTCAGATGCAACATCTAATGAATGACCAACAGTTTCAACTCATCCTAAAAAAACCACTCACCAGCTTTGAGAAATTACTATGGAAACAGGAGCAAAAGAAAGGCCTAATTTCAATGGTCTACAAATAACTTTTTGAGACTAAGTCAAACAAATCATCCAGCTATCAAGCCGCATGGCAACGTGACATTAATCAACACTTAACTGAGGACCAATGGAATGAGATCTGGAAAACTCATGCAAGGATCTCGAACTCATTAATCATACAAGAATCAGCTTTCAAAGTACTGCATAGGTGGTACCTTACACCTGCAAGACTATCACATATCTATGCTTGAGCATCACCGTTATGCTGGAAACGATGTGGACAAAAGGCCTCTTATTTTCACACATGGTGGGGCTGCCCACAGGTAGCACAATACTGGAAACAAGTTATTCAACACATCCAGTCTCTAACTGGATACAACTTACCATATGATCCTGCGACGATCCTTCTCCATCTCTGGCCTGCAGGACATCTACCTGAAAATAGAAAAAACCTAATTAACATTTTATTGATAGCAGCAAAAGTTACTCTGGCAAGTAAATGGAAATCAGACACCCTTCCAACCATGCAACAATGGCTACACAAAGTTTGGGACTTTTTCCTACAAGAGAAGATATCCCTATGGATAAACAACGATGATGCTGAAAGTCAACTCCTTAATCCTATAGATCATTGTTTTTCAACCTTTTTGTGCAAAGGTACACTTTTTTCATGAAAAAAATCACGAGGCACACCACCATTAGAAAATGTTAAAAAAATTAACTCTGTGCCTATATTGACTATATATAAAGTAATTCTCTTGAATAGGAATCAAATAAACACAAAGAAATTATTTTATAATTACTTTATTATGAAATAATAATACTTTATTTTATAATTGTTCATATGTTACGGATGAAATTGGAATTTTTCCCACGGCACACCAGACAATATCTCACGGCACACTAGTGTGCCACGGCACAGTGGTTGAAAAACACTGCTATAGATAAATGGTACCCTATAGTAGAGAAAATGTTTTGATAGAGTGACTGGGGCAACTGACCTGTGAACAGATGAAGTAATAACACACAGGTCCAATCTGAGATTTAAAAGGTAACAAAAACATAGCATTTCAAAACATTCCTTCAGTGATTGGTGCCAGATGTAAATCCAGCTTGGATTCAAAAGCTTACTTGAGTTACATTCCTTTGTTCTCATTTCCAAGATGGCTTCAGGCTGTGTGGCATCCTCCAAAGAAGCAGTAGAAAGTGTAGCTATGTATTCATGACATACTATCCATTATTTTTAGATAACGAGAGAACATTGGGTGGATTAAATCGTACATTTTTGATTGGCTGATGAAGCCAATGAGTGACAAATTGCAATACTCAATCGCAACAAGTGGTAGTGCACAGGAATCAATATATCTAATTCTTAACCTTGCCTAGCCTGAGGATATTGAATTCCAGAGATTGGATAGGTCTTTCTACAAATACGAAAAACACCCCAAGTTTGCTGAAAAATCTTTAAACTTAAAAAATTATTGTGGGGTTAAAAAAAAACCCCAAGCTGATAAAAAGAAGCACCTGTAACTTTTAAGAAAAAGATGCCTTCAGTGGCTGTTGCTAGTCAACAACAACAGTTTTGCCAGCATTTCAGCTTTGGCTTCTGACAATAAAATGGTGGGGGGAGGGTCTTTTCTACGGCTGTTTTAGCATTTGAGGGAGGAATCATTGGGGCCCGGTGAGGAAGCAACCACTGGGAAACCTCTGGGCAACTCCCATTCTACTGTGGAAACTCACTTGGACTGCGTTCACACCAGCAGTTTAATCCACTGTTGCCCCACCTCAAAGTAAGCCAGGTTATTTTGTGGCAGAGAATCCTGACCAAACTCACCTGTTTTAGCAAGCTTCAATGTCGTTTTACCCCTCCTTGCATGACCAGACGCAGAAACCAGGGAGTCAGCTGTCAGCCATTTTTTTAGAAGTTTGCCCTTAGGAGCATGCCCAGAAGCACTCAGCATGCTGGGATATGAAGTTCATGGGGCTGTCGGCCATTTTCTTTTAAAATTAAGTCCACAGAGCAATCGCACAAGTGGTGAAGAGACTGCTAGGAAATGGAGTCCACTGCCGTCCTCCCTCTAATATTTTCCATTTACCCCTTCCTCAAACAATATTAAAAAGCTGCAGAAAAAAGGGTGTCTTTCTTTGAGAGTTTTTCAAAAGAAAATGAGGTTTTGAGGAGCCCCCCCCCCGGGGGAAGGTGCATATATACAGTCATGCTATCCTTGCTAACTAAGGGGGGGGAATGGCGGCCAAAAAGCAAGAGCTCAGTGAGACCTGCCTGACTGCTTGGCTGCACAACAGAGTGACTAGATGATATGAAATCCATTTTTGAAGTAGCTCAGACTAACAGGACCAGACTTTATCAGGTATCAAAAAAACACAGGGCAAGGGGAGGGGGGAATGGAACTCAGATGACTGGGGCACGACAGACAGATGTTGCTGTTTGATTGTGCACTTTAAATCCATAAGGGAACAGCAAGGGGAACAGATCAAATTGAATGTGTGAACGCAGCCTTGGTGACCTTGGACCAGTTACACATTCTCAGCCTGATTTACCTCAGAGGCAAATTGGCCATTAGGAGCACTGGGATGCCTCCCAGTGAACAGATGCCCCACTACACACCTGGACTGGGCCATTCATCCCTATGAAGGACAAAAAAGAGGGGCATTGTAACAAGTAGCAAAGAGAAGAAAGTCTTGAGGCCCTTTGACAAAATTGAGTTGAGCCAGGTAGGCTGATAAGATGGCTGCTGCTGAAGGTTGGGAGGCAGGCCTTCTACTTCAAGGCTACTGCAGTCCTGATATAATGGCACCTACTTCAAGAATATCTGCATATTAATTTAGGCATTATTCAAATGTCACACTAAACTGCAATATATAAACTTATCTTTGTCTAAATTCTGATTTAGCGTGATATCCAAATACTGCCCCCCCCCCTAATTCTGGTTAGTAGGAGGGCCACAAACTGGGATTCTTGACTAGAGTTACATCCTGGTTTATGAATCCTGGTTTGTATAAACTGATAGCTGCTACATTCCACTGCAAGAATCCCGGTTTAACCCCAGTTTATTTTGTAGTACCATTCCCAGGGCAGATACCTCGCTGCTGTCCATTCTCACCCTATTTCCAATTCTCTGCTATGCTATGTGTGATTTGTACAATAAACAGTAGTTAATAATGACATCTGAATGCAGGTTTACAGGGAAGCAGAGTTATACCCTTCCAAGCCCATTGACTTCAACTGTGTTTAGTACTGCTTTGTTAGTGTCTTTGCCACTTCAGTTGTTCCTATGAATTTGTCCTAAAACAGGACTGATAATGCCACATGGCCATATCTTGTTCATGCTTTTGGCCTGATGTCTGTCCTTGATACCTAATCAAATTGTTGATTTGTGTGTTAAAGAAATGAGGGGTTGGGTGGGCTGTTTTGAAAGGGAAGTTGCCACACATTTTAACAGAGCAGATTTCCCCCTCATATTATAACATTCTTTATTACCTCCATTTAGCCTGTTTGGCAACAGTGCTTTCACTTGCAAAGTGGAATGTTTCAAGGCATGTCAGTGCATCTACTCTAATTCCTACCAGCTGGATTCAACCCTACTATTTGCAATAATGACCAAATAGTTGTCAATGTTAGGTTCAGCTTCTATAATGACAACTTTCTATCTTGCCAGGGACGTGTCTGAGAGAGGTGGAGAAGATTTATTGGGAATGCTTTTCCCTTGCCATTTTCTTACTTTGAGGATGCGTTAACACACGAGGCTGTTTACTTCAAAAGAGTGCATTTGCATTATCAGCACAGAAGATAGAAAACAGCACAATTTTAGCTGATTGCAAACCAAAAGAACCCTTAAGCAGTGCTGTAATTTCAATTCCTTCTTGCTGGTTGGCTTCTTCAACAAAGTCTACCAACTAATTTACGCAACTGCATTCAGCTGTGCCGAACTGTAGATCAGCCAGAGGCTGTAACAACTTCCTGCTTCCTTTTGTCTAAAGCATCTGTTATGATAAAATAGTAAACAATTTATGGTTTGAATAATTCTCAGAAATTTTAATTCTGCACAATTCAGTCCAAGGAAATCTTAGATAGTACGTCGGTCTTTCTTTTGTTCTTTGCATTCAAGCATCCATTCTGTTTATTGCGTGCGAGGCTCTATTAGTGAAGTGTAACGCAAGCTTGCTGATTGTGTTGCTGGAGTGGTTGACCTTTGTATTGATTCTGAAAACAATGCAGTGTCAGGCTGATCAGGGACACACCAGGGGAAGATGAGGCAAACACTGATTGATTCTGTGCTCCCCCCTTTCTAAATCTACAGACGTTTTCAGATCTAGTTCTCTGGCCAAGTCATAAAAGCAGCCACTTGTGATAGCACAGCAGAGAGAGTGCTGCTGTGCCATAGGGGCTCAGCTCACTCCCAGCCATTGATGGTGCACGAGGCAACAGGCCTCCTGGTTCAGGATCACTGATGGCTGGGTCCATGACTAGGTGACACAGGATGAGACTTCTTGGGGGCACCAAAAATACCTCAAAAGGCTCTGCACAAATATAAAAAAAATAGGGGATAATGATATATTCTTTTTAAAGAGTTTTGGAATAGGGAAATCTTTTGTGTAGCACGAGTATTTCTTCCATGTGGCGGTGGTCCCGATGCCCAATCCCTTCTCTGTCCTACTCTTGGACAAGGGCTGCAGTTCCTCTGTGTAGCAAACAGGGAAAAGATACACACATAGGCCACCATAAGAGTGAAAAGGCCACATTGAAAAAAAATGCTGTTTTCCCAGTATTCATTATTACTGGCTAAAGGAATGCTCTGCTTTGACTCAGAATCAATCGACACTTTGGAAAATAATAAAACTGGTGATATATCTATCTTCACTTGAAAAACAGACATTTAGGCTTTCCAAAACTGGACACAGTACTCCGGGTGAGGCCTGACCATAGCAGAATAGAGCGGAACTACCACCTCCTGTGATGTGGATACAATGCTTCTGTTAATGCATCCCAAGACTGCATTAGCTTTCTTCACAATCACATCGCACTGCAGGCTCATGTTTAGCTTGTGATCAACCATAACACCTAGATCCCTTTCACACGTGCAGCTGTCAAGCCAAGTCCCTCCCATTCTATATCTGTGCCTTTGATTTTTTGTACCTAAGTGTAGGACGTTGCACTTATCTCTATTGAAATTCATTTTATTTGTCTCAGCCCACTGTTCCAGCCTAGCTAGATCATTTTGAATCCTGACTCTGTCTTCTTCAGAATTAGCAGTCCCACCCAGCTTCGTGTCATCTGCAAATCTGGTAAGCATCCCCTCTATGTCTTCCTCCAGGTCATTTATAAAAACATTGAACAACACCGGGCCCAGGACTGAGCCTTGCAGCACTCCACTTGAGACTTCCCTCCACGTAGCCATTTACGTTGGGTACGATTTTTCAACCAACCATGAATCCATCCAATGGTTGCACCATCCAGCCCACACTTAACCATCTTATCCTCAAGGATATCATGAAAAACTTTGTCAAATGCTTTACTGAAATCTAGATACATTATGTCCACAGCATTGCCAGAGTCAACCATTTTAGTAACTCTATCAAAAAAGGAGATAAGGTTGGTCTGGCATGATTTATTCTTGATAAACCCATGCTGGCTACTACCAATTAACTCATTTCATTCAAGGTGCTCACAGACAGAATGTTTAATAATCTGCTCTAGAATTTTTCCAGGTATTATGTCAAACTGTAATTTCCTGGATCCGTCTTTTTCCCCGTCTTGAAGATTGGGACAACATTTGCTCTTTTCCAGTCTTCTGGCACAACACCAGTAATCCAGGAAATCTCAAAGATTAGAGCCAGAGGCTCTGAAATAACATCTGCAATTTCTTTTAGCATCCCTGGGATGCAAGCCATTCTTAATTATGACTATTTTGCTATTGAAAATGTTAGTATGACAATTTGAATTTGATAAACATCTGAATTGGCTTGTGAAAACTATGAATTTTATATTCTCTTGATCTAATGTTGTCCCCCTCCACCAGCATTTTAAATTTGGCTCCTTTGGTATTTAACATTGGTGGTGGTGCTGGGAAATGCTGTCAAGTTGTAGCCAACTTATGTTGACCCCATAGGGTTTTCAAGGCAAGAGACGTTCAGAGATGATTTGTCATTGCCTTCCTCTGTATAGTGACCCTGGACTTCCTTGGTGGTCTCCCATCCAAGGACTAACCAGGGCCAACCATGCTTAGATTCTGAGATCTGATGAGATCAGGTTAGCCTGGGCCATCCAGGTCAAGGCTATTTGACACTGCTTTCTTAAAATTATTCAGAGAAGGAAAGAGGGAAAATGAAAGTGACAAAGGGAGGAAGTAATAAGAGACTTCTGGAGTAGAGATGCCGGCCTCCAAGTGGCACCTGGGGATCCCCTGGAATTAGACTTCTCAAGACTACAGAGATCAGTTTTCCTGGAGAAAATGGATACTTTGGAGATTGGATTCTATGGCATTGTACCCCACTAAGCTCCCTGTCCTGCCCAGGCTCCATCCCCAAATCTCCAGGAGTTTCCCAACCTGGATCTGGCCACCCTATCCTGCCATCCCTTACCAGTGGCCAGGAAGGACCTGGCAACCCTACTCTGGAGATGCCACAAGGGACTGTGGATCCATGGTAGTACATCTGCTTGGCATGCAGAAAGTCCCAGGCTGAGTCATTGGCATCTCCAGTTAAGAGGACAAGGCAGTAGGTGATGTGAAAGACCTCTACCCCAGGCTCTGGTGAGATGCTGCCAGGCAGAGTGGGCAGTATTAACCTTGATAGACCCATGGGCTAACTCAGTAGAAAACAGCATTGTGTGCTCATATCAAATTAACTACTGAAGCTCAACACGTTCTTAGGAAGGGACCACATGCAACAGCATTGTGAACCAACTCCTACATTGGAATGAATGAATGAATCAATGAATGAATCAATGAATGAATGAGTCACACAATTCTACCATATGGTTCCCCAGCCATTACTGTTTGAACCTCACTGAATGTGGAAACCCATTCTCACTTCTTTGAACAGTTCCTTTACACTGTGACTTCTGTGAGGAAGTCTGTTGCACTTTTAAGGTTGCCAGGCAGATAGTAGTGGCCCATATATTTAGAAAAAGGAGCACTGTGCCCCCAAACAATGGATAAGAGGTCAGTGTGGCCCCAAAACAGAGAACAGAGATACAGTTGGAGCCTCCACCTATTTGACTTAATACTAAAAAGAAACAGTAGTATACTTTTTGTATGTAGCTTATTATTACTGTAATTATAAGCAGAGTTTAAGAAAAGATAAAATCCTTCTTTACTTCAAAATGGTAATGATTCACATTTTGACTAAAGAAACCTGGAAGGCCTCTGACAGCCAGAAAAATGCTGGGCATTTGAAGATTGAGACTGTGGGAGTATGACCCATTTTCCCCCAATCCAATTTGCTCTGATAAAAGATTAAATTGAATGCTGTCATTACAGGGGACAATATATCCCTCCTGTCTCATTTCTACCAAGACTTAGTTCAAATGACCCTTTATTAATACTCCATTGGAACAGAATTGTGGTTCCCTGAGAAACTTACTTTTCTGCAGCTGCCTCATCATTGCTTCATAAACCTTAAGTGAATTCTTTAATGTTCAGTTTGACTCTGAAATGTCAACCTGTCAAAGGCAAGGCTCACCCCCTCACGTATTCCCAATATGTCACAGGGATAACTTGTAGGTAAGTCTTCTCTACAGTCAGACATGATTAGTCACTGGATATGTATGTGCCATTGTCAAGGGACTTTGTGGAAAAAATGAAAATGTTAATACCTGAAATAGTTCATATTAACTCAGTGACAATAGTTAGAAGCAGCAAGAGCTGGTGATTTCCTCAGTGTAATGGTACTGCTATTCAGATCAGGCACTCTATGGAACTGAGGTTGGTTGGGTGTCCCTATGATCACACAGGATTCCTTCATCCATCTTCTTCGTGGCATCTAGATAGTAAGTTAGATCCAACCAGCTTTTCTGCTGGAGAACAAGAAGGAGGGGTCCACTTCGACCATCAAAAATGAGCTATGCTAGAATCATGGGACCTACATGGACAAAACCCATGTGGAACAGGAGCTATAGTATGATGGGGAACTGGGTAAAAATGAGTGAAAAATCTTGCTGGATCCAACCCAGTGTTTTCCCTTTCCATATAACTAAAAACAGTAACAGTAACAAAACCAATCAACAGGGCCTTTTCTCTGTCTAGGAAACAAAAGGAAAATTTCTGCACAAGTGCAAACCTCTGCATTGACATTCTTAAATAATCGAAATTAGTAAAACTTTCTGCACAACTTTTTGCCTCCCCTGGAGTATATCCCAAATTAGTGCCCTGTTACCCCACGTTTCCCAAATCCACTTTTTCTGTGATCCTCTCCCCCATCTGAATTCTCTGTTTTCCAGTGAGGAATTCCCGATTTCGAATTTTGTTTTCTGCTGTCCTTTTGTGTTGTCAATGTTTTGTGTTCACACCCCCTTGCCCTCCTACCCCCCTCAGGTTGTCTCCTGAGCAATCCGCTAATTTTTAAAAGCATAATGTTGATTGCTTTATGACATGGATTTCTTTCCATTATAATATAGCAACATTATAATGTTGGTACAAGACAGGCAGTGAGGCTTCATGCAGCCTTCTCTGTGCAATTATCTGTCCATGAAGTTCCTTGCATTTCTTTCCTTTTTGGTGGGTAGGTTTTGACGCCACATGCTTCTGTTGTTTCTTCATCCCTCCCATTCCCCTATAGCTCCAGGTGTGTTTGCTTTTTTTTTACAATGTTATGATGTTATAACATTACTGCATATGCAAAAAAGGAGGTACTGATCAAGTAGATGAGGACACATTTAGCATACTTCATAATGACTGAATAACAGTGTTATGAATTGGCATATCAAGTTCAACGATCACCAGCCATTTTCTTAGTTGGCAACTAAGGAGGAGCGGGGACCTTTGACATGGTGGCAACCATGTTGTTCTCCATGATACATCCAGATTTTTTTTTTTTTTACAGTGTTATGATGTTATAACATTACTGCACAGGCATGCAAAAAAAGAGAGGTTCCATTGCTGACAAAGTACATAACGACAGGGCCACACAACCTGTTTTCAGAGGAAGTGCGGAACACATGGGGAGTGTCGGATCTGAATTCAAGAAAAAAACTCTCTGAAATAAGGGATGCTGCAGAGTTGGAACACCAGCTGGGGATTTAACTTGTTGGAAAAACGCTGTGAACACTGAGGTGAGGAAAAGGTCAGGAGCCTTTTCCTCACCTCAGTGATGGAGCCTCGACTGAGTCTTGGCTTCATTTAGAAGGCTCAAGATCTCAGAAGACACATGGCACTTACGCATACCATATGTGGATTTCCTTTTAGTCCTAGTTATAGCACAGACTCCAAATAAGTGAGACCATTTCTATGAACAGCACCTGTAACTATTTATTTATTTATGCTATTTCTATCTCACCCCCACAAGCGGGCTGAGGGCGGGTTACAGCCATAAAAACAATAGATATAAAAACATTGTAAACCCCATTTAAATCTAATACCAATTTAGATACTAAAACATTTAAAACATGATGGCAACCCAGATAATTTCATATACCTGAAGTGCACAATGTGCAAGTGCCAGGGGGCAATAATTTGAACAGGTGGGCTGAATCACTGTCAGATTTTATCATTACCTACAAATACTACTATGTGTAAAATACTACTTGTACTTGCAAATGTTGAGCACTGAACTAGTGATATGAAGAACTGTGGCATAATTCCTCAGTTGACAGTTTTGGTTCTAATTTATGCAGTCATGGAAAACTTTATTGTTGTACCAAATGATTCCCAGTTCATATTGATTGAAACTATCACCCTCCCCCCTTCGGGAAGGCTGGACGCAGTGGTTTTGGAGGGACCTGGGCAAGATTCCATACAGTAACTCTTCCCAAGCATATAATTTTCTTTTGTGCACGCACACATAAAATATGAGTACAATACACACATGTATGCACACAAACACATTCTTGTGTAGGAGAAGCACAGTGCAGTTTCTTCATGATCATTCGTAACCAGTGTTGCTGGCAGAGCTAAATGGAACACAAAAGAGATGTTGTCTCCAGCGCCCTTTCCACACCAGAGGCTTTGTGTTGTCGCTGGGTGAGAATAAATGTGCCAGCCATCACGAGTCAGTGGTGGGCCCTCTGCTGAACTGTAGGTCTTGATGGGTACCCATTCCTGCTGATCCTTGATGTCAGTTCTTTTTTATTATTAAAATATATTTTATCAATTTTATTTTTAATATATTTTATATATCAGTTCTGATTGGAAGAGCAAAAATGGCTGAATGCTATGCAAGCAGGGGTTTCTCCAAGTCTTTCTCTAAAGTTGTATCTGCATACGAGCTTCTCACGCTCCTTCTTTGGTACAAAGGAAGGTGGCAGGGCGAATCCAGGTACAACATTCTGTAACAGATTTTTTTGCAAATGTTGTTTCTCTTTATGCAGACCACAAATGCATGTGGTGTCTCTGTGACTGGAAAGCAAATGTAGTGTAATGGCAAGGGTGTTGGCTTAGGAACTGCAAGACACAGATTCACATCCCTACACTGTCATGAAGCTCCCTGGGTCACTACAGGCCATTCACTCTCTTTGTCAGCCTAACCTACCTCACAGAGTCGTTGTGAAGATAAAGTAAGGGAAAGCTTTGTAGACTGGTTTGAGCTCCTTGGAGGATGGGTGAGATAAAAATATACTAGATAGATTTCCAAGAGTTATAGAAACAGCATGGGCTGAAGACAGTCAAAGATGTGCATTAGATGTGCCTTAGAGACTTTTAATGTTAAGCATATGAATTGAGATTTTGCAGCTGCAGAGATGGTTACAAAGCCTCCTGTCCTGAGGTGTTCATGATACTGCAGATGGCTTACAAAAGATTGTCAATCAGTAAAAATTTTGATTGAGTTTAAAAAAAACACCTTTATTCTTTCTTTATGGGATTCTTTTTATATATATAAGTGAGGTTCTCAAACTATCCCGAAAGAGAAAAATTGTTCCCATGTTTGCATCTGTATTTATTCACTCTTGATTTTTGTCTTGGATTTTATTTTTCTGATATTTGTAGCATATAGAGAATTACCAGTTTAATAGTTTAGAATGTTATCTAAAGCAAGGTCTGCATAAAATATATTCTCATTATTGACTGAAAGCTTATCTGCTTGGAAACAACATGAGCAGGGACGTGGTGTTACATCAGTGGTTGCATGCATAGGCACACGCACAATTTTTGTTGCCTTTGTTCTTTATCATGTCTCACTGGATAAAAGAATTCCAACTTCAATGAACATTTAATTAATTAGATTTTGGTAGCTTCATATAGTAACTTATAGTGGCAACTGTAGGAATAACTAATGGGGTCTTTATCTGTGAGAGGAAATAGCTTACAGTATTATAAAAATGGGTGGATTCTTTTGAGCCGCTATGAGAAGGCACCTATATTGACGTGCTAAAATCCAGTTAATCAGTGTTGCTCAGTCTTTTTATTTTATTTAAATGCTATTGAAAAGTGCAGATGCCTCATAAAAAGAATTCAACATTATCATATATTAAATTCTGAACTTGGCCTCCCCAGAGTGCAAATCAAAAAACCTGCACAATGGGGCCAGGTACAGACTGGGAAAATGTTTTTGCACAATTGGAGAAACCCACAGACCTGCAGAAAAATCCTCAATCAGTAATAAAAAAATTGGGGAGGTTAAAACAAACAATGCTGACTGAGATCTCGGAAAACCCATGTGATGATCACAGGTTGCATTCTTGGGTTGCATAGGAATCCCAGCATGGCAAAGGAAGAGAATGCAATAAGGGCAGTCCCGTAGCCAGAAAATTTTTGTTGGAGGGGGAAAATTTGGGGCAGCTCCATCTGCACGGTGGCTCGCTCACTCCGATGGCAGCCTGAGCCATGGAGGGACTTGAGCTCAAGTCCCCCAGTGACTCAGGCTCCCATTGGAGGAGAGGGAGAGGGGTGACCACCGCACAGACTCACTGGGTCTTCCTGCTTCCACAGTCGGCCTGGAGGGCCAAGCAGGAGGGGAGGGAGATCTTCCTGCTTCCTGCTTCTACAGCTGGCTTCTCAAACTGGGCATATTTGTGGGGGGTCTACAGGAAGAGAAACAATCCCATGGCTATGGGCCTGAATGAGGGGTAGGAACAGGAAGAGAAAGCAGCAATGAAGAGTAGAAAAATAGGGTGATGTTGAGGAGCAGATGGGATTTCTTTCCCCTGTGAGTCTTGCAGGTCCTCACTTACTTGGACTAATTTTCTTCCCTGCCCTGAGCAGAAGAAGAAAAGTTTGGATTTATACCCCGCCCTTCACTGCCCAAAGGCATCTCAGAGCGGCTTACAAACTCCTTTCCCTTCCCCTCCCCACAACAGACACCCTGTGAGGTAGGTGGGGCTGAGAGAGCTCTGACAGAAACTGTGCTTGAGAGAACAGCTGTGCCAGAGCCCGTGACTGACCCAAGGTCACATCAGCAGGTGCAAGTGGAGGAGTGGGGAATCAAACCTGGTTCTCCCAGATAAGAGTCCGCGCACTTAACCACTACACCAAACTGGAATGCTGGAATGTAGAAATTTAAGGTCTATTACTGTCAGAGATTGGGCCAGACAGACTCTGCTTTCAAATTCAAAAGCTTATCATTTATCACCTTGCTTATAACACCTATTAATCATCTAATAAACAGCACTATGAGTACAAGCAATTTGTCTACATTTGGTCACCTTTCAGACCTGAGAACAGAGTCTGGGTGGCCCAGCCTCTGATGGTAAGGCACTTACAGTTCCACCTAACATTTCTTGCAACTTAATTTCTGGTTAAGAGTAATTAAGGAAAATCCCATTAACTTCAGCATTCTGTTTAAGTATTCAGCTATAACAAGATCTATGGACTGGGATATAAGAGATTCTAATGGGCCTAAAAGGTCCTCTTTGGGGAGAAGATTGACAGTGATGTGTCTTTTTTCTATAGGTAATTAGACCAGAAATCTGAAAGCTTCACTGGTGATTGAGAAGCTGAAAAGACACAAATCTGAATAGAATGATAGCCAATAATATTTTAATTGTCTCTGTATTTGAGGTTTTTGAGTCATGATTCAACCATCAAGAATCTATATTCAGCCTTTAGCAAAAATGACACATCATATATTGCATGCCACTAGTTAGTTATTTTTACTGTATTTTCTGTCCTTAATTCTAAGTACTGACAGCATCAACTAGAATTTCAGATTAATAGTAAAAATTCATCACTGTGCAAATTGAAGGCTGAAAAAATGGTTCCTGATTTAAATACCTATGCTTCTCTCATTTACATACTTGTAGCTTCCATTTTGTTAAGTTTGACGCTGGCAATTCAATAGGAAGCATAATTATTAGCAAAAGAGAAATTGTTGTCCTATTTCACAATTTCCTGACCAGGTGCAGGCTTTACAGATTCATCTCCATATATCTTTCAATCTTATGAACAATCCAGCAAAACAAGTGATTGATTTCTTGTTCTAATCAGAGTAATACTCTTCAGAAGATTGTTGTTTTCACCACCTGCAATGTAATTCTCCTGGCCATCTACTGTAGATCATATTCATGTTTTCTAAATTGAGAGTTGGAGGGGTATGCTACCACCCCTATACTCATCTAGGGCCTCAGACCACCCCAGGAGACAGGGAGAAACAAAAGGGCACCTAAAAGCCCTAGGGTTGCCAACCTCCAGGTGGGATCTGGGGATCCCCTGGAATTACTGCTTATCTTCAGACTACAGAGATCAGTTCCCCTGGAGAAAATGGATGCTTTGGAGGGTAGACTTTGTGGCGTTATACCCCACTGAGGTCCTTGTCCTTCCCAGGCTCCACCTCCAAATCTCCAGGAGTTTCCCAACTTGGATATGACAATCCTACCCCCCTAATCCCGCACCAGTGGCCAGGAGTGGCAACCCTAGCCCCCCCCCTCACTTTCATACCCAGAGAAGAAATGCTAAAAGATGAAGGGAAAGAATATGCTTGATCAGATCCAAAATATGTTAAAATTTGTTAAAATGCAAAACAAGTCTTCCAGATGCCTTTTGCAAGAAGGCTCGTCCTAAAAGCAAACAATCCTGACTTCCTAAAGATCATTTCAGATTCCAGAAGACTTAAAGGCAATTTCTTAAGCTAAATGTTTAGCACATCAAAGAGAGTACAACACAGTATCTTTCTTGAGTTAATAATAAGGCAAAAACTCATCTCCTAACCCCAACACATCTGTATGCAAATATTCAATCACTGTTTTTGAGTTAATCAGGATATCAGCACAATCTCAGGTCACAGTTAGCTTTGTCCCAAACAAATATAGGCAAAGGAAATAAGTCTCTTGAATCCTGAAGTTAGTAAATAAGATAATTTAATTTGACTCTACTATCAGAGTCCCCTAGCACCCACTCCAGGACAGGAAATTAAATACGTAAGTTCTGGGATTCAGCCATATACTCCAGGTCAGGTTTTTCCATCTAACCTACCTCCACCACTAAGGAGACAGCACTCGTTCTTCAAGATAGGTAGTTATGATCCAACTTCTCCCTGTTTCTTAATCTCTCCCTCTTTCTCTCACTATGACCCATGGTTCCCACACTCTTTCTCCCCATTGCTCTGAAATTATTCTTGGTTCCTGCCATGGAGCTTCCCAGCCAGCACTCTCTTTTCGTCCAGCGTAATGCTCTCTGGCTGCGATCAGATGCGCTGTTGATCTGGTATCGTTGTTGTTCCCTTCCAAATTTAAAATGCATGTCCAGATAGCTACATCTGTCTTCCGTTCCCCAATCATAGGCACCCCAATCTCACCTGCTTTCTAACTGGAGTTATTTGGCACTGGGAAAAGTCCAGTCCTTTCTGGTGTCAGCAATCTTACCCCACATCTCCGGAAGTCTAATCCAATTTCAATTCAATTCAGAACCTTTATTGGCATAGAACAGAAGCACAAACAGTCGCCATTCAATTCATGGGATCAACACACATCTTCCTCATTATGAGGCAGTTACAAAACTTAGCAACCGCTTCAATAACCTCTATATTTTGTGAAGCCAGTAGACAGTACATCAATCTGTCATCGGATTGTATAGCATCTTTCTTAAGAATGGCTTCCAAATAGGCAGCCCGAATGTCATCATACAAACTGCAGTAGAGGAATACGTGTTCTATTGTTTCTACCTCATCTAAGTCACAGTTACAAAGCCTAGCAGAATAAGGGGTTTTCTTAAATCTCCCTGCTAAAACAGCGGAGGGGAGCACGTTAAAGCGGACCAGCATAAATGCTCTGCACAGCTGTGGGGAAGTCAGACCCGATAAATATTGTGCTGGGGCTTTGATCGGGAAACGTACCCATCTTAAGGGGGAACATCTACCAGAAGCCAAGGCTCTAAGCTCTTGAAACCCAATGTCAATTAATCTCTGTTTGAGCAAAGCAAAAATATGTATTTCAGACGAGGACATCATATCATTCAGGCATAAGCCTATTGAGGCGATTTTCTTTTCTATAGCCGCAAACCACTCAGAACAATGGGATTCTTTCAGCAGATATATAATAAGGCTATTGGGACAGCTCCTAAAATGCAAACGTAGCCAAAATCTGAAAGAGATTATCCAAGCCCTTGTTTCTAAACGTATCAAGTTGGATTCCAAACAAATGGCGGCATAGGATACACACATAGGCAACCCTAATATTTTCCTCACAAAATTGGATTGTAGTTGTTCTACCATTTTGTTAAGCAGTAATCCAAATGGGAACCCCGTAAAGAATCTTCACTCTGATTTTGTGCTCAAACACTTTTAAGGCCGCTGGGATGTACTGGTTACCCTTAGTAAAAAAGAAACGAGTTATTGCCAGCACGCAACTATTCACCGATTTAATTACTTCTGCTCTGTGGGCTACCCATCTTGCACTATGGTGAAAGTGAATTCCCAAATATTTAAAACACTTCACCTGTTCAATGGTTTTACCCTTGACACGCCAGCTGATAGGTTTCCAGGAGTCACTAAACACCATTATTTTAGTTTTATCAAAATTCACAGATAACCCATTCAGCTCACAATACTCTATAAAATGTGCTAACATCCTCTTTAGCCCTACTTCAGATCTAGATAGAACTACAGCATCGTCTGCAAACAATAGCAGGGGCTGTGTCCATCAATCCCTTCTAACCCCATGGCCAGATCATTCAGAAAGAGATTGAAAAGGTTCCAATGCTGGCCAGGTGAAAAAAATGAGATAATGTCACAGCCATGCCTCGGGCCCAATCTCCATGCATTGATCCAGCTCTTTTTCAGAGAATCTAAGCACACATAAGCTTATGAAAACACTTTTCTCTGTGTGATTGGTACTTTTTTATTTTTTGTAAGATCCAGATTGTGCATGCAGCACCTACATGCACGGGTTCTGTGTAGAAGGTCTGGATCAATTCATTCTGGTTGTGGGGCAAATCTGTTGGATGCAATCCCAACCCTCTAGCATGTTGAATATCCTTCTATTTGGTGGACTAAACAGGGCTTTTCTGTATGTAGTAAGCATGAAAAATAATAAGATCAAACTGTTTTTACTGGATGATTTAGCATGCAGGAGGATGGTTAATCAGTGTAAATTCTCATCCTAAACACCCATTTTAGAAACAGTGACAGGATTTTGGCTGATAGTTTGCCACACAGCTTCTAGCATGAGACACACATGGTATTTGTTTGCTAATTTCTTACCATTTATAAAAGAATGTTTGGTGGGAGTTTTGACATTGTCCTTCACGAGGTCAAGAACTTTTTCATTTCATTTTGTTGGCAACACTCTCACATGCATTTTGTCATTAAAGTAATTGAGTATCCTGATTATCTGCTGCAGGGAGTAGCCTTTTAAATAGTTTATTATGTGCCTCCTTGGCCTTAAATGAGTGTTGTTTGACAGCAGAGTGTAGGTGTAAGGGGAGTGTAATAAGTCACTATTCCTAATGATAAAGCAAGCTGATTTAATTATCACTGCAACCAAGCTGGAAGAGGTTGTTAATTCAGGGCTAAAATAACTTTCAGACACACAGCAGAGTCCAAAACTCAGTAATTTCTTACAATCTGAACATCTTGCATCCAATTTTCCCTGATGGCCCCTTCCCAACCCAACTAATTTCTTTGTGGTTCGTCATGAACCCTGATTGATAGTTGCTTCATGTAATATGAATAGTTCCTTGTGGATAACTATTGTTTTTTTAGTTGACTCAAACAGAACCTCAGGGTACACTGTGGCAAAGAGTCTCAGGACCAGTTCAGACAATATATTTGATAAGCAGGCAAGCAGTCCTGAACTACTTCAGGCAAGCATTTACAAAGTCTAAAATACTATGTGAAGTAGAAAAGAGTAAGAGTTCAGGAGCAACTTAAGACTAACAAAATTTGTGGTAGGGTAAGAGCTATTTCAGTCCTATATATTGGGAAATGAAGTGATTTCAGATGCCAGATGACATTAGCGAACAATTCAAAGAACCACGGTGTTTGAGAGACTAAAGATACGAAACACACCATGCATACAAAATATACAAACTGTAATAAAGATTTTAATAAAATTCCCTGTGTGATTCAGTAACTATAAAATTCTATTCTATGAAATACTAGTTTATATCTCTATTATCAAGCATATGGTTCCCCCACACAATATATTCCATCTCATATCAAAAGTCTCTAGTTTAAGGTTAAATATAGAAGACTCCTAAATAATTTCTACAACAACAGGAACATCTGAATTCACAATTCAATAGGTAAGTTCAACAGGATAATCCAATGTAGTACATCAGGTAGGTTAACTCTGATTCTACTGTCGAATGCCAGTCTTAAACAATAAGTTGACCCAAAGATTTCACAACAGGTCACCCAGGAACCTTCTGTATTCCATAATTAGCTACATGCCAGTAACACAAACAGTCAGCAATCTTAGGAGGGGCAGTTTCCTTGTGAGAGGAGATAACTTGAGACTTGTGGCATTTTCAAAATAATACCTGCTTGTTTACAAATCTATTGAGCACACTGAGATGGGAGAAGTGTGCAGGCACGTAGAGTGAGCTAAGCATATAGTACCATTGGTACCTCAAAGAAATGGAACATTGTTGGGGTTCCATGGCATTCCTTCTTAGAGCCAAACAATAGTACAGTGTACACACAAGGTTACTACTGGGACTCACAGTCATATTGCAACTACAAGTTCCCAGTGGAAACTCCATGTAAAAGCCCTACAAAAATCAGGACCATGGCATGGAGGGCCCCCTCCTGCATTCTCCCTGCACTGTTTTCCTGTGTCAGTGCTGGGGGGGGCATTATTTGGCTTGACAAGGGTGGGGACTGCACATGCACAGAATGCTTGCATGTGCAGCCCCTCAATAAAACATCTCCTCCTGGGAAAATGGCATGGAGGGGAAGGCAGGAAATCTTTCTCCCCCTATACTGAGGTCCTGATCTGAATTTGGCCCCCATGTGCTTTTAAACAGATCAGCCTGAAATTCGCATTTTTTCTCAAAGTGACTGAGCTGACCGGTTTGCATTAATTAATTTCATAGGATCAACATACATTTGAATGCACAATACACATCCAGTATATACATAACATTAAGCCTGTTCAATTGGAAGGAAATTATGGAGTCAAACTAGACATAAAACAGGAGTCTAGTTTCCCAATGCTTTTTAAAAATTGTTTGTATATACTGAAAAGTAGCCTTGGATTGGAGGCTGTAACTGACAATAGAGGAACAGCTTTCCCTTCCTGCTGTCTATGAATATTTAGCCTTGCAGGGAATAAATCAACTTGAGGAGGGTGATGTTTCGAATGGAAAAATGGCAGGGAAAGTATTCTGTCATTCCTCTGTTCAAAATGGTAGGCCATCTCTACACAGGGTGTTTTTGCTTGTGTTGCCATAGCACTGTGGTATGTTTATATACATCTTAGAGTTTCCCCAATGTTGTGTATGTGGACCGCCACTAGGGTCCACCACCTAAGTCCAAGAGCTAGGTATAAAAAGACAATAGGAACTAGGATCCTAGTCCACCTGGAATCCACCAATTAGGCATTGGATGGAAGTTCAAACCCACCAATGGGACTATGGGGGTACCAGGTGGGGGTGTATATAGTTGGCCCTTGCAGGGCCATTTGCATTGTGTGTGTTATGTGAAGTACAATAAACACATTGGAACGCATGTCGTAGTCCGAGTCTCCATGCGGCGAACCCAGTACTTTAGAGTGGCGACGAGGATGGGATCCCATGAGCGGGCCAGACTCTCCAACCAGCACAGCAATGAGCACAGACCCTGTGGAAGTCACCATGCCCTGCACTGCTCCCGAGCAGCACCGCGTCGCGCCCAGCTCTCCCTGTCTCTGCTCCCCACACTGTGCTAGGACCATGGCCGCTGCTCAGGGAAACCTCAAAGTCTTTGACCCCACACATCCCGAGTTCTGGGATTCATGGACAGATCAGCTAACCTGTTACCTCGCCTACCATGAAGTGACCAATGCGGCCAAGAGAAGGAACCTCCTCTTAAGTTCCTGCGGCACGGCCACCATCCGGCTAGCCAAGAGCCTCCTGGCCCCTAAGGCCATCCTCAAGTGTTCTTACAAGGAAATAATCCAGGCTTTGACTGGATACCTAATGCCCAAGCCAATGATGCTAGCAAGGCGAATGGAATTCCAGGGGTGCCTCCAGAAGCCCAGAGAGATGGCTGTGGTGTATATGGCTGTGCTAGGCCAACACGCCATGGAATGCATCTTCCCCAAGGTGGAAGATAACATCCTGACCCAGTTCGTATGGGGTCGTAAGATGATCGGCTCCACCGACCTGAAAGTCAACAATGCCCTGCAACTCGCATTCGCAGACGAGGCTTCACACTGAGATAAGCCGTAGTCCGTGGCACACCTGGTGCTACCTGACCCGGTGCTAGAGAATTCAGACAAGGACGACATCTGCCTCGTCTGCCCAACAAACCGTAGGAAACTGCCAGGAGCTGCCAGCACCCCAGGCCACACCAGCAGACCTGCGAGCTGTACCACATATGCCAGCTGCGGAGAGGCACATGAGCGCAAGCTGTGCCAGTTCCGTGACACCATGTGCTACATGTGCAGAAAACAGGGACACCTCGCCTGCGTCTGCAGATCCAAGGGCAACCAGAGCCAGAACCCCCAGACCCAACCACGCAGACAGACCTCTGCGCACTATGAGACCACCATGGAAACGGAGAACCTTTACCTTTTGACCAGCCAGCCTTCACTACAGGTACTCCACCTCCCCAATTGGCCCACAACCCCCAAGATCCAGGTCCAGGTCCAAATAGAGGGGTCCCCCTGAACTATGGAGGTGGACTCCGGATCTGTGGCATCCATCATTTTGGTGGAAATGCTGAACAGACTTTGTCCTAATGGGGGACCCTGCCTGCACCCATTGCCCTTGAGCCTCGTGGACTTTCAAAGGAACCAGGTTCCGATCCAGGGCGTAGGAACATTTTGGGTGATGTACCAGGGGTTCGAGGATTTACTGGACTTGATTGTGATGCAGGGCAACTTGGTCAGTCTGTTGGGGAGGGCTTGGTTCGTGCCGTGCGGCATCACCATTGGGGGGGTGAGACACTGTGTGACTTGGGATTATGCCGGTGTGTGTGGGGAATTCCCTGGGGGTTTCGATGGGGCTCTGGGTTGTTATAAAGGGCCCCTGGTCTCCTTGCAGCTAGACCCCCAGGTGGCCTCGATCCGCATGAGGTTCCGCTGCGCCACGATAGCCTTACAGCCCAAAATAGACACAGAACTAGACTCTTTGGTGGTGCAAGGGGTCCTAGAACCAGTGTTGCATGTGCCGTGGGAGACCCCCATAAAGCCCAATGGTGACATCTGCATTTGCGCAGACTATAAATGCACACTGAATAGGGCCCTCCACGACCATTCCTACCCAGTCCCGATTGTGAGTCATATGTTGGCCAACTTGGCGGGGGCCAAAATCTCTGGAAAGTTGGATCTTGCACAAGCATACCAACAACTTCCCATTGATGATGCCACCACAACCGCCTAGACTATTGTTATGCATAGGGGTGCATTTAGGATGAAGCGCCTACAGTTCAGGTTGAATGTGGCCCCAGGGATTTTCCAACAGTTAATGGACTCTCTGTTGAAAGGGATTCCTGGAGTGACACCATTTTTTGATGACATCCTCATCGCTGCAGCAATGCTGGACAACTTCACCTCCTGTCTCCGTGCAGTCCTCAGCTGTTTCAATGGAGCGGAATTGAAAGTCAAGAGGGAGAAATACCTGCTTGGGGTCGCAGATGTGGAATTCTTGGGGTTCCGGGTCGATGCATCAGGCCTTCATCCGGTGAGGGACAAGGTGAAGGCCATCGTGGTATAAACGGAGAGCTCAAGACAACTACGTTGGTGCAGTTCCCCATGTGAATTTCCAGTAAATTGGTTCAGAGGAACTACATTGTGGGAACAGCATGAACTAACACATTCCAGCTGTTTTTGGTAATTTATGTATCCAACACAATAAGCAAACAAATAACTTTTCTATTTTTGGAAGTTGTAGACATTCTTAGATTGGCAGTTGTATTTTTTTTCTCCCTAGGAAATTGAAAACCAAATTGAAGAGTCCCTCCCCACTGAAACAGAGGCAATGATCTCCTATGGACAGAAAAGGACAGAACTTTTCATTTAGGCCAAATATATCAACTACTCAACAGGCATGACAAACAGCAACACTCAATAGGTCTATAATTTCCTCTTCAAAGTACCTGGTCTGATTAAAAATAGTGATGTCTGGCCACTCCAGTTGGAAGGGGCTGCTCTTAGTTAATATATAGCTAGCCTAGTTCCACCGTGCATCAGGCTCAAAGATGGATTAGTTATTTGGAGAAATATATTAGAAGCACTGAATAAGAAAATGTCTGTGTTTCTGAGGATGCAATCCTAAACATACTTACTGTGGAGTATGCCACTGACCTAAGTGGAATTACTTTGGAAGAAATATGCTTAAGATTTTATTCCACAACAAAATATGTTTTCTCTTATTTAAATGTGTTTCCCAGTGGATCAGAGTTAAAAAAACTAGCCTGGCGGGGGTTCTGAAGGCATTTATAGCTAAAACTTTCCACACAGAACAAGGGTCATTCCTTGCTTGGGCCTGGTAGGGGTGGGTGGGCACAGCAGTGGGGCCAATGGGAACTCACAATGATTCTGGAGCCCCATCCTGGACTTCTGCCTAGGTTAAATTGGTTATTCTCAAATATTTACATCTATTAATAAAAGGAGTATGAGTAGTAAAGAATGTAGAACTTTATTTTTTTGTGACCCTCAAAGGGGATTTTTTTATTACATTTTCTAAAAAACTACAGAAAAGGGGGGGGGATACTAATACAAGACTACAAGAAGGGAAGATGGAAAAGAAGATCCAAGATGTAGTGATCATATGCAATGCTTACAAATATGGCATTAAGAAAAACTTTCAGTTGTTGACCTCAAAGATGACAGTTGAGTAAATCGCTTATAGAAGCTCTAACCCATACTGACTGTTTGGAGTATACTTCTAAAATACACTTAAATTTCTTTTATGCAAACATCCGGCATCCTCATTATCTGATAACGTTTAAAATAATAATTTCTACCCATCTGGCTGTTACATTCTGCCCCTCTGACTGTTTAAAAATTTTAACCAACAACTACCTGCAAACCTCCCAACATCCAAAATTATTTAAGTTGAGTTACTGAATACATCAAAATTAGGCTTAAATATACTTCTTCTAAGAGCACATTCCATTTACAATCTTATTAAAAAGGAAAAAAGAGAACCTATATAAGCATCAGATAACGTCCCCTTCACCTCAGTTAGAACCCCATCAAACTGATGTCTTAAAATTAACAAAGCCTAATCTATTTAGACTTATTAAAATCATTTCCTGACACTTCAACCTCTCTTCCATTTATAATACTAATCTAAGTTGATAAAATACTATTTTTCAGGGAATCACCAAATTACATTTAAATTTAATTTGAACAGTCACTAGCAAACATCCACTTTTTCTATATAAGCCCTTTGCCCCTATTTTACCCATACATCCCTCCTTTAATCAAAAGCCTTATCCCAAAAAAATCTTCGCTGGAGAATTTTCTTCGCTCGGTCTTCTTCAGCTCACAGTCCATAGTTTTAATATCTTCTGGAAGTCCATATATATATATAAACAAAAAACTATCTCCTGAACAATTAAACCACATAGCCACCTTTCCCCCAATATTTCATTAGCTCCGTCCCCTCCACTGGAGTCATAGTAACTTTATTTTCTGGAAGGAGAATCGCCTCCCCCCCCGCTTATCGGAGGAGGACTTCGCTGTCTCACCAGCCTTCTCAGGAATGTTTATTGTTCAGTTAAGCCTTCGACTTCCTGAAGAAGATTCAGTTTCATTTTAATTCTTTCAACGCCATCAGGTGCCATTTTCGGGGTTTGTTTATCTTCTTTTTATTACCAAATTACCAGAGTCAATCCGTCTGTTCGTTTCGCTATCTCTAGTGATTCTCTAGGTCTGTCAATGCCTGTTTTTTGGCTTCATCCTCCCTGTGGAGATTCCAAATCATTTTATTTTTAGAAGAGCGGTTGGTCCCCCCCCCCATTAAAGCAGAATTTCGCCACACTTTACAGCCACCATTACGGAGATGTTTACAGTTTCTTTAGGAAGAAAATTTCCATTGCCTATTGAAGATATTTTCGAACGCTTGCATAATTACTTTGTCTTTCAAGGGGGAGGTTCTCCACCCTCTGTCTGCTGAGAAAGAATTCTGCTGCATTTACAGCCGCCATTCATGAAGATGTTTACAAACTCTTTGAAGAAGAAAATTTCCACTGCTCAAAGAAAATGTTTACAGTCTCTTTAAAATGAAGGTTTCCGATGCTTGTTTAAGCACTTCAGCACCACTAAGTTTTCCCGTTCAATCCTGTCTCTCTTTTCACTCTGTCTGCCCCCTTGAAAATTTTATTTTTACATTGTTATACCGGGGTGGGGAGTTTCCTTCCCCCCGCTTCTTTTTAGGGGTAGACTTTGCTTCACTCTGGACCTTACAGGGATGTTGACAGTCTTTAAAAAGAAAACTTCTGGTATTTCACTCTAGTTATTTCCAGCCACCCATTTTGCTTGACTCTAGCCATTTCTAGCCAACCTGATGGTATATATTTTCAAATACTGTTTTTAAACGCCCGAATGTTTGCTTATCTGTTACTCAGTTCATCAATCTCAATGCTTCTCCATCAGAGTCCCTTCAAGCTCCATTCATCCAGTAGTAATTATTTCCATTGTCTGGAGGGGGTGGTCTGCAGTTACCTCACCCCCATGCTTGCAGGGATAATCTTTGCTTCCCACTAATGCTTCATTTCACTTTTACTCACTCTTCTTCCATCTATTCATAGGTTTTGCCAGTATGCTTAGTTAAAACTTGATAACCACTCACTTGGTCTGGTGTGCATGGCTTAGTCCACTGCAGGAACACAGCAGGGAGACCATCAGGGCAAAAGGACACCTTAACTCCCTGGCATCGAGCCAGGGGGATGGTGAACCTCAGTGCCCCCTGACTTGGGGCCCATCCCATGGGCCTCGGGGTGTGTGCATACAATTGCACCTCCTCTCTACCTGCTGGTTTGCGGTCCACATCCCCGGGAGCGCCCGGGAGATGTGGCTGCCATCAGCCCGCCAAAACCAGAAGGCCAAAAGTGTAGAACTTTACATTTTGTGCATTAAGGAACACTTTGATCTCTGTAAACCTTATCCAGCAGAGATCAAAATTGCTTGGGAGTTAAAATATTGGCAAGAAAATGGAATTAGGGGAAAGCTTCTCTTCCACAGACCTTTGTTGGATTCCCCCTTTGAATGTAACAGCAATTTATCAAAGTACAAAAAAAAATCAGGAAAAAAGATCTCAGAAATATATGTAGCATGTAATACTGTCTCACGGCTTTTAACTGTACATAATTTCTTTCAAC
The DNA here is from genome assembly GCA_029375565.1 of Gekko gecko. Classification (NCBI taxonomy): domain Eukaryota; kingdom Metazoa; phylum Chordata; class Lepidosauria; order Squamata; family Gekkonidae; genus Gekko; species Gekko gecko. The sequence goes on along the minus strand of JAPDNY010000011.1, from coordinate 53,698,097 downwards.
TCAATTCAATGCAACCTATTTATAGAAAGGTCTTTGAACCCATAAAACACAGCACCAAGAGTGTTATTGTTATGCAAACTGCATTGTCAGTTTGCAATTGAAAGCATATCAAAATGGTGGGGGGAAAAGAGGTGTCTGGGGCTGGCAGCAGGACCATGGGAGGAGAACTTCCCATGCAACATGGCCCTGCCAGCTGTGGTCCCAACAACTGCCTCCCTGGCCCACCTGTGCCCAACCCTGGGTGAGCCTGCCAGCCCCAACAAGAAAACTTACTGGGGCAGCAATGAGTGGGAGACAGCAATGGCCAGGACCTAGCACATTGTGGCAGAGGGTGCTCCGGCAGGAAGGAGGAGGAGCTGGGTGAGTTAACCCTCTTCCCTCCAATTTTGAGGCCTCTGAGAGGCACAACTCAATGCCAGGAGCATGATGGTGGAAGGCAGCCTTCCCCTCAGGGGGCAGACTGGGTATGACAATATGGTGGAGAATGTGGGCATTGGCCTGCCTCTAGGGTGCCCCTTTCCCCACCTGCTGACACCTCTGGGCTGGATGAGCAGCCAGCCCCTGCTGTGGCCACCTGTACTCATTCCTCTGAGACAGGCGGTTGGGCCCATTGTGATAGGACAGAACCTTGCAAAGTCTGAGACTGGTGAGCACACTGAGAAGATGGACTTTACACAGTTTGGCCAATGGTTGGCAGAGCATCAAGCTCAGCTTCTACAGGAGGTGCCCAACAACAGCATGAAGGATTTTTGGCAGGCTCTAGAACCTTCTTAGCCCCCCCGACACAGGGGCTTCTGGTAGAAACAGAATCAATCCCATTGGGGGCACAGGCAGGGGCACTTGGTTCCCCCTGACCAAGCTGGGGCCAGAAGATGAGGTAGAGGCATTTCTGGAAACATTTGAGTGCACCACTGAGGTGGCCCAGTGGCCATGCACTTGATGGTCCTTTATCCTAGGGCCCTACCTCAACAGGGAGGCCCAGGCAACCCTGAAGGCATTCAAAAAGACTGAGGTGGCAGAATTTTCAAAATTGAAAATGGCCATAGACTCATAGAATCACAGAGTTGGAAGGTACCTCCAGGGTCATCTAGTCCAACCCCCTACACACTACAGGACATTCACAAATACCCCCTCCATCACCAGTGACCACCATTCCATGCCTAGAAAATGACAAAAAACCTCCAGGATCTCAAACCAAAGAGGCCTGGAGAAAAATTGCTTCCTGACTCCAAAGTGGCAATCAGCCTTTCCCTGGGCACGTAAGAAAAGGCCACAAGAAGCACTGATGCAATCCTTCCTCTCATGGTCTGCCTACATTCACAGAATCAGCATTGCTGTCAGATGGCCATCTAGCCTCTGTTTGAAAAACTCCAAAGAAGGAGAGCCCACCACCTCCTGAGGAAGCCTGTTCCACTGAGGAACCACTCTAACTGTCAGGAAGTTCTTCCTAATGTTTAGCCAAAAACTCTTCTGATTTAATTTCAACCCACTGGTTCTGGCCTGATCTTCTGGGGCAACAGAAAACAACTCTGTACCATCCTCTATATGAGAACCCTTCAAGTAGTTGAAGATGGCTATCATATCACCTCTCAGTTATCTCCTCTCCAGGCTAAACGTACCCAGCTCCTCATAGGACTTGGTCTCCAGACCCCCCACCATCTTCATTGCTCTCCTCTGGACATGTTCCAGCTTGTCTATATCCTTCTTAAATTGTGGTGCCCAAAACTGAACACAATACTCTAGGTGAGGTCTAACCAGAGCAGAGTAAAACAATACCATCACTTCACATGATCTGGATGCTATAATTCTATTGATACATCCCAAAATGGCATTTGCCTTTTTAGCTACCACCTCACACTGCTGACTCATGTTCAGTGTATAGTCTACTAAGACCCGTAGATCCTTTTCACACATACTGCTGCCATTGAGATTCATTTTATTTCTTTTAGCCTGGTTTTCCAGCCTGTCAATATCATCCTGTATTCTGACTCTATCTTCTACTATATTTGCTCCCCCTCCCAATTTAGTATCATCTGCAAATTTAATAAGCATTCCCTCTGTCCCTTCGTTCAAATAACTGATAAAGATGTTGAACAAAGCAGGTCCCAGGACAGATCCTTGAGGCACTCCACTTGTGCATCCAAGAGGATGAGTGTCAGGTTCTCCAGAAAGTCAGTCAAACACCAGATTCCATAAAGAAGATAGCGTTTATTGAAAGCAGTTCTAAGAGACACATTAAGAATGCATTGTCAGTGATAACCAAAGTTTAACGACACCCACAGTTATACTAGCTTTGAAATGCTCCCCCTCTATCTACCAATAGTTGCCAAGCGCGCGTGCAGCAAAGGTGCAAAAGTTGTAAATATAACAAAACGGCCAGAGCTGTCCCAGACGGAAGAAAACAGAGAAAAGAGTCTGTGGGACCCAAGGATATTTGGTGAGATAACAGAATGCCCAGGTGCTGTAAATCTGGGTTTCCTAGGCAACCTGTTCACCTCCCTACATTCCAGAACATGAAAAGTTGCAGACCATCCCTCCCTCCTTCCCTTCCATCCATCTCATGTCAGAGTACCTGACAATGAGGAACTATTAACAAGCACTCTTGGGGTGCAATCTGTCAACCAGTTACAGATCCACCTAACAGTAATAGGATCCAAACCACATTTTACCAATTTGTCAAGAAGAAGAAGAAGAAATAAGAGAGAAAAAAGGGGGGGGGACCTGGGCTAAATAAAATTAGCAAGTAGTAAGACTAACAGCAAATAAAATATTAGGGAAAGATATCAACAGGAAAAAGTAATTTGAGGATAGAAAGTAACCTTAGTATATATAGGACAGACAGTGTTGTTTGATAAGTTAGATAAGTTAGGGATCGCAGTTAAGTTAATTAGAACTAGATAATTTAGACAAGTTAGGTAAGATAGGAAGTTAGCACAGAAGTACTTAGGAATTTAGGAACTGGTAAGCTAAAAACAGTGAAATTAAACAGAAACTTAAAGAATTTCATAAAATATAAGAAATGGATAAGGCAAGTGGCCCAAAATGTCCATCATTCTCTTTGACCACATTGAATTTCCCCCAAATGAGTATGCAAGATTTACAAAATTTAATCCAAGAATCTGTAATAGCAGCAGTTAACAAAGCAGTAGAATGGCTGTGACTAAAGCCATAGAACCAATCCAAATTAAATTAGATGAGTTATCTAATCAATTGACATCACAAACGGAGGAGATTAAAAAACAAATAGGAGAAAATAAGCTCAAAATTGCTTCTTTGGCTGCGTTTACCAACAAGATGGAATCTGAAATAAAAGAAGTAGATGTACAGATGCAAACTCTAAAGGAAAAACAAGAGGTTCTTGAAGACTCTTTAATAAAATTAGAGATGGAGAAGGCTGCATTTATTATAAGACTGCAAAATGTCCCTAAAACAAAAGAAGAGAACATAAAAGAAGACCTAACTCAAGCATTGTCTAAATATATGGGAATAGTCTCTCCAGAAGAGCTGGTCTGAGAAATAGACACCGTAAATAGAGTTAATTCAGCATATGCTAAATGAAATAAAGTACCCAGAGAGGTACATATAAAATGTTGTAAAAGAGGAATGAGAGATAAGATCCTGAAAATAGCAAATGAAAAGACTCTTAATATGAATGACACAGAAGTAAGAATTCTAAGAGAAATACTCTGGAGAGTCAGGGGAAAAAGACAAGAGTATATGATCTTGGTAAATCTTTTGAAAATGAATGAAATTCAATATCGATGGCTATTACCAGAAGGAATTTTTTTTATATTTAGGGGTAAAAGATATGAAATAAATTCTATCTTTAAACTTGATGATTTTCTAGAAAGGAATGGGGAGGACTTTGGATGGAAAGATGACGATCCAAATGACATAGATGAAGATCAACAAAATTTGACATCAAAGACTAAAAAACCACCAAATGGGGGGGGAAATCCAAAGAAGAAAATTTTACCCATCACAGATGGTTACGAGACAAAAAGAGAAAGAGAGGAAGGAGGTGACAGAAGAAGAAAATAATGGATAGACAAAGGTTGAAGATACTCTCAATAAATGTGAATGGCCTAAATGCACCACAAAAAAAAAATCATATTTTTCACCAAATTCGGAAACTACAGGTAGATGTGGAGTGCCTACAAGAGACACATATCACAAAAAAGGCCAAAGATATTTAGAAGTGAAGAAGTTAGGAAAACCTTTTATTGCTGCAGATGGAAAGAAAAGAAAGAAAGGGGTTGTTACATATGCCAGAGAATCCTTACACCCAGAGATGATATATAGCTCAGATGATGGAAGAGTTTTGATAATACGAGTCCAAAGATAAACAAAATCATTGTTAATTGTAAACATTTATGTTCCTAATCAAAATCAAGAAAATTTTTACCAATCAGTTAGAGAAATTTTGGCCAAACAATTGTTTGATGAGATCTTCTTGATAGGGGACTTCAATGCAGTGTATGATAGAACATTGAACAGGAAAAAGGTTTTGACAACATACAAATAGGGAAATGAGCTTCCAAGATCCTTTTTAAATATGGTGGAAGAATTCACATTAATTGATGTCTGGAGAACTAAAAACATCGATAAAAATGACTATACTTTCTATTCGGCCAGGCACAAATCTTGGTTGAGATTAGACATGGCCTGGACCTCTTTAACTATGACAAAGGATATATGGGATACAGATATTTTGCCAGCTACATTCACAGATCATAATCCAATTATGTTGACACTACTTGATGTCCCAAGAAGAAATAGATGGACTACTTAAAGATGAAAAATTTGTAACTGAATTGAAAAAAGAATTTCAAGCATTCTTTAAAGACAATTGGAGACCAGAAGTTTCAATGGATATAATTTGGGACACTTTTAAAGCATTTGTGAGAGGCTGGCTTATCAGGGAAGGTGCTTGGAGAGTGAAACAAAAGAGATTGGCCTATAAACAGATACAAGAACAAATTAAAATTGAGGAAAAAATATGAAAAGGACAGACTTGGATATACAACAAATTAGAATTAAAATTAAGAAACTCCATCATCAGATGAATTGCCTCCTAACACAAGAATTTGCAAAAAAAAATAAAAATAAAAATGAATATGCTAAGCAGTATTATTTCCAAAATGCAAATAAACCTACTCGGTGGTTAGCCTATAAAATAAGAAAGGAGAGGGAAAGAAAATATATCAAAAGTTTGAAAAATGAAGAAGGGGAAGAAGACCTTGAAAGACCTAAAGAAGCTTGCAGGACATTTTTATAAGAAACTATATCATCAAGAAGAAATCAGTCCAGAAGAAATCCAACAACTCTTCAAAAAACAAAAAGGGGGGAAATTCTCAGAAAATCAAAAAAAGATTTTACATGAACCAATATCTACATGTGAGCTAATTGACGCACCAGGACCAGCACCAGGTCCAGATGGTATACCGTCTGAATTTTATAAAAAATATGATGTTCAGGTGATTTTACCCCTGAAATTCACAATAAACAATATTATAGAGAAAGGGAGGACTCCAAATTCATGGAAAGAAGCCCTGATAACACTTATTCACAAGCAAAGGACAGAAAATAACAAAATTAAGAATTATAGACTGATATCATTTCTAAATACTGATTATAAGATCTTTGCATCTATTTTGGCAGCTAGATTAAGGAAAGTGCTAATTCAAAAAATACATAATGACCAAGCAGGCTTCCTGCCAAAGAGGCAGATAAAAAGATAATGTAAGAACAATTTTAAATGTATTAGAATATTATGAAATGCATCTAGAAAAAATATGGCCTTGATTTTTGTGGATGTGGAAAAAGCATTTGACAACATAAACTGGAATTTCATACTAGAAAAACTAAGTTTATGGGATTGTGGAGACAATTTTTTCTCAATGGTCAGAGAAATTTATGACAAACAGCAGGCAAAAATTTTGATAAATGGAGATTTATCTAATACTATCAAAATCCAAAAAGGGACAAGGCAAGGTTGTCCACCATCTCCATTATTATTTATTTTCACTTTGGAAACCCTACTTGATATGATTAGAGGAAATAAGCAAATTAAAGGACTACAGATAAGAGGGAAAGAGTTTAAATTTCAGGCCTTTGCAGATGATACGGTATTCATCTTAGAAGAACCACAACCATCATTGAACTACCTTTTAGAGTCTCTACAGGAGTATAGTAGAGTGGTAGGATTTAAGATTAACAAGAAGAAAACAAAAATCTTAACAAAAAATTGTGATGAAAAAACAATTAAGCAAATACAAGCAAGATCAGGTTTTGAAGTCTGCCAGAAGATTAAATATCTCGGAATTTTCATAACAAATAGATGTAGTGCGCTCTTCAAAGACAATTACAATAAACTTCTATTAGAGATAAAAAATGATCTAGAAAGATGGAGAGGCCTACAAATTTCATTATTAGGCAGAATAGCTACAGTGAAAATGAATGTGCTGCCACGCGTAATATTTCTTTTCCAAATGATTGCAATTATAATTTTTTTAAATTTTTTAAAAGATTTAGAAAAATTGGTAAAAGAATTCGTATGGCAAGCCAAAAAACCAATAATAAAATTAAAATACGTACAAGATAGAAAAGAAAGAGGTGGCCTCGCCTTTCCCAATTGGACTTTATATTACAAGGTGGTAGCAATGAGTTGGATCAAAAAGTGGATCATCCTAGATAATATAAGATTATTACAACTGGAAGTACATGACCTCATGATGGGCTGGCATGCTTATATCTGGTATAAAAAAGCGATACCATTCGGACATTTCAAACAACATATAATAACAGATGCATTATATAAAATATGGGAAGAAATAAAAAGGAATCACTATGTGAAAATACCAAGATGGGTTTCCCCAATAGAGGCCTTTGTAAAACTCACACTATTAATAAAATATCCAAAATGGAAATATCAAGACTTATTAGATGATAAGGGTAACCTTGTTACAGAAGAAATATTGGGAAAATAAAGTACTAAATTGACTTGGTGGGAGAAGACACAATTAGAATCAAGATGGATGAAAGATAAAAAAATTGGATTTTATGATAAGCCTACTGGCTTATATGAGATATGGATAAATAATAATGACAAGATTATTAAGAAAATATACATTTTTTGTTAGAATATAAAATGCAAGATGATTTATATAGAAAATAAAATGCAAAGATAAAATGCAAGATAAAACCATCAATGATAGCCTGGGCCCAGAATATAGGCTATGATATAGAATTAGAAGAATGGTCCAAAGTATGGTCGAGAAACATAAAATATGTGTGGGGAAGTGACTTCAAAGAAAACTTTATAAAAATGTTTTATAGATGGCATATTTCCCCAGATAGGCTAAACAGATATAATAAAAATATATCCAAAAACTGTTGGAAATGGAAACAAAATATAGGTACTTTTTCATATTTGGTGGATATGCAAAAAAGCAAAGAAATATTGGATTTTTATAAAAGGGGTTTTAGAAGATATATTAGTTGTGAAAGTTTTGTTAAAGCCAGAATTTTTTTGCTCAACATAATTTCAGACTCATTTAAGAAAATAGATGTTTATTTAATTATGCAAATATTGACAGCTGCAAGGATTTTGTATGCACAATTTTGGAAAAATGAAAATATACCAACAAAAGAAGCTTTTATTTATAAATTACTTGAAGCTGCAGAAATGGAGAAACTAACTTTTACTATTCAAGGCAAAAATGAAAATCTGTTTGATAATTATTGGCCTCGAGTATATATTTGGTTAAAAAAATTGTACATGGTCTAAATATTGGTGAAAGATTATGTTTTGTTCTGGAAAATTCTCTGTATTAAGATGTATTGACAAGTGAATTTATCTTTAAAGGATTTTTTTTTTTTAAAAAGAATATTATGTGGAACCTTATCAAAAGCATTAATGAAATCAAGATAATCTACGGTATTCCCCTGATCCAGCAAGTTATTAACTTTCTCAAAAAAAGAGATAAGGTTAGTCTGACATTATTTGTTCTTGAGAAACCTATGCTGGCTCTTAGTAATCATAGCCATCCTTTCTAAAGGACTGTCTGTTTGATTATTTGTTCTAAAACTTTCCCAGATATAGATGTCAAGCTGACAAGTCAGTAGTTACCTAGATCCTTCTTTCCCCCCTTCGTTTGTTTTCCATTTGGTGGCCTCCAATCTTCTGGCACCTCATCTGTTCTCCAAGAATTCTCAAAAATAATGGACAGAGGCTCAGAAATTACATCTGCAAGTTCTTTTAGTACCCTTGGATTCAGTTCATCTGGCCCCAAGGACTTAGGGTCCGGTCACACTGCCGTTTTGATCGGGATTCGCTGCTGTTTCCTTGCGCATGTCAGTTTCACGTTCACACGCACCAATCCACCTCCCGCCCCGAAGCAGGCTCACTCGCGCAATGATGCCGGGTTTTCCTGACTCCTGGAAAATCAAGTGTTTTCCTGGCACTTCCGCTTTGAATGCACGATTTCGCCTATCTGGACAGCCCATCTTTTGCAATGATTGCGATTAGGGCCGTCTGAACGCTCTTTGTGCTTTTTTTTTTTTTTTTTTTAAAGCTTCCGGTTTGAGCGCTTGAGCAAACATACACTTAATAAATCCATTTAACGTTTAATAATAGATTTATTAAGCACATGTTTAGTCAAACACTCAAACAGGAAGCTTTTTTTTTTAAAAAAAGCACAAAAGACGGCCCTGGAGGCGGGAACAAGAGGCGGGGGCTCCAGCAGCCTGGATAGGGCCAGCAAGGAGGATGGCGGACACGGCGGACACGGCGGAGCCTGTTTTTGTGGGGCAATGGCGGCAGCGGCACCCCCCCCAAAGTGTTGGCAGAAGCAGCAGCCACCCGAGCCTCCCCCGTGGCCAGCAGGATCGCCTGGAGGGACGGCACAGCAGCAGGCGAGCGGGTGCTGTAAGAGAGGGGCTGGCTGCATCTAGTCAGCCCAATGCGAAGAAAAACATTCCCGATTTAAACAAAGCGGGAACAAAACGCAATTACCTTTGCAGTGTGACCAGAGCCTTAGTTTCATCCTAGGCTGCAACTCCCTTCTCTCATCACATATTCTGTTTTTGCCATGTTGAGCACTGTTTCCCTCACAAGAGAAGACTGAGGAAAAGTAGGAATTGAGCAGTTCTGCTCAATCTTAAACCGATACAAGGTCACCACTGATACCCACCACCAGAAGTTCTGCCCCCTGGCATACCAGCCAACTGGTTGGCCCCTGGCTCTAATCACCAACCTAAAGGATGCTGCTGGCCCCACTGCTGGACCACTGATGGCGCCTGGTATTTTGGCTTGATTCAACATTGGCTTCTCTTATGTTCTTATGCTATGCACTGGCTGCAGCCAACCATGGACAACGAGAGACATAATGTGGACCAAATTGTCCTTGAACAGGTCCTGCAGATTCTTCCACCTCAGGCACACTGTTGGAAAGCTTGCTGGAAACCCCTGGGATTGAAAGAGGCCACAGAGCTGTGGGAAAAAATCCTAGCTGCTGCAGGAAGGGAACACCACCCGGAGGGCCCAAAGACAAGTGGCACAGAAGGTGGCCCTTGGTAGGCAGTTGCAGGAATAGCCACTTAGACCCCAAAAAAACTCCTGAGGTGACTGGGCATGGACTCAGCCCCTGTGGCTCCACCCAGGACTGCCAGTACCTTGGTGGAAGAGACCTAACCCAGGGATGCTGGGCCAAGGAGGGCCCCCACACCCAGCATGGCTTGAGGACAGCATAACAACCACTGCCCGGATGAATGTGGTCCATATTTCACCTGTGGGCAGTGAAGGCCTAAGAAAGAGTGCCCCCTCATGGAGTGTGATGTTGGCTGGGAGACAGCCATGCAAGCACTGATCCTCAACGCCTGGCCCCCACCATTTATAATAGAGATACCTGGATCTATCCTGATGGCAATGATTTATAGTGGGAGTTCCATTTCAATGACCAGATCCCAGTTACTCCCACCTAATCTCCTTGTAGTTAGAACAGCGATGATCATATGCTTCAATGGGTATGTAGAATGATGCCTGGTCGTCAGGATTGGGTGACCTTCTGGGGGATGGCTCAGAAAATCAATCTAGCCTGGGTAAAAGAACTCCTGTATCTGTTATTATTGGAATAAGATGCCCCGACTTCACATCAGTATGGCACAATAGTTAACCCTGACCTGGATAGCCCAGGCAAGCCTGATCTCATCAGATAAGGAAGTTAAGCAGTGTTGACTCTGGCAAGTACTTGAATGGGAAGCCTTCTTGAAATACCAGAGGCAGGAGGTGAGGGCAGGCTTTATTCATCCACCTCGCTGAATATCTTCCAGGCTCTCAGTAGGGGTCAGCCAGCAGAGGTCACCACGACTTACCAGGTGCACACACAGTCAGTCATCAGAGGTCACCATGACTTCCAGGTGCTCTCTCTCTTTCACACACACAAAAAAATACAAAAAAGAGAGTATTGTATGAACTGACGGCCCTGACCAGTGAGATAGCCACACCAGCCCAGGACACTGGAGAAGAGCCCCCAGATCCAGGGGCAGAATCAGCTGGGGGCACCATGGCTGCACAGTGGCAGCAAGACTTCTTGAAGGCACAGGCAGAGGATGAGACATTGGACGGCCTGAGGCATATTGTGGCAGTAAGTGGGGGCTGTAAACAGGGTGGAGCCAACAGCTCCCCCAGGTAGCTTAGGAGTCAGGGTTGTGCTTCTGACTGGCTCAAGGAAGGGCTGCAATCCAATGGCAGCTCTTGGTACCTATCCGTTATCAGCCAGAAGTGTTAGCAGCCCATAATCACCCTTTGGTGGGGCAACCAAGAACCCAGAATACCCTTCTTTGCATGCTGGCCAAGTTCTTCTGGCCTTCAGCGCCTGGAGATGTACAGGACTTTTGTAAGATATACAAAGTGTGCCAGAGAGTTTGGGGTATCCAGCCCCTCACATGCCCTCTCCCCCCTTCTGATTATTCAGGTACAGATTGCCATGGACTTCATGGAGCCATTACCCCGGACTCCCCAAGGCACTTGGTACCTTCTGGTTCTGATGGATTACTCTACATGTTACTGGAAGCAATCCCTAGTGTAATATAAAGAAGTCCAGAATAATCCATGCCCTGATGCACTACTTTACCTGTGTTGGAACCCCATTCAGGGCAATGCTGATGAAGCAGGTATGCCAGGCTCTCAAAATACAGCAGCTCTTCATGTCAATCCATCTCCTTCCAATGGATGGTCTCATCAAATGACTGAATCAGACAGTGAAGACTATGCTCCACAAGCTGGTCCACAACCAGCCCAGTGCCTGGGACCTCTATGTGAACTCCCTAATGTTTGCATTCAGAGAAACCTTACAGGCTTCCACAGACTTCGCATCCTTTGAACTTCTCTACAGACAAATCCTGTGGGGGATCATAGGCTTGGTGAGCAACCAATGGGTGACCAAGCCACCAACTTCAAGAGCCTCCCCTGGGGAGTTCATCCATAACCGGAGGGAACAGCTAGCGAGGGCGTGGGCGGAATCCCAAGGAATCTGGTACAAGCCCAACAGGCCCAGAAACGGTGCTGTGATAGGGGTACACAGAAACAATTGTTCCAGCCTGGGGCCAGGGTGTTGTTCAACCAGGAAGCATTAACCCTCACCAATGGTGACCCACGGCACTTTCTCTGTCACTCATGTTCTGGGGCCTCTCTTGTACAAAGTGCAATGTGGCCTGCATCTGAGACAGCGGAAGCATCTCCATGTCAATGGCCTAAAAGAGTGGCTCCCTTGCAGTGAGGCCACTCCGTGTTACCTGGCCAACATACCAGGTGAGCTAATGGATGGGGAAATGCCCTGGGGTAACCCCAAATCAGAAGAAGACAAAACACACCTTGATCCAGACTTGTCCCTGGAACAGGACGAGGAAATCTGGCAGCTGCTGAGCCAGGTACTGGGGGCTTTTTCTTGTCAACTGGGCTGGATCAGTCTTACCTCCCACCACATTACCAATCCACTGGGCAAAGTGGTCCAAGTCTGGTGGTGCCCCAAACCCTGGAAACAGTGGGAAACAGTCAGCTGGGAGGTCAACAAAATGCTGTGTCTCGGCATGATCAGTCCTCTTAAAGCACATGGAGGAGCCCATTGTGCTCATGCTGAAGTCAGATGGTAGCATGACATTTTGTGTGGACTACTGTGAGGTTAATAAGATCTCTCAATTTGATGCTTACCCCATGCAAAAGTCCAACATGCTAATAGATCAACTAGAGACTACCCAGTACCTGACATTTCTCAACCTCACAAAGGGATACTGGTAAGTACCCATACATCCAGCCGACTGGGCAAGACTCACCTCAGTGCAGACTATATGTCCTGACTCTTCAGAGATGCACCCCTGAACACTGGGCTAAGGGGGGGAGTGTCTGAGGCTGGCAGTAATGCCATGGGGGGAGAACACCTTGTGCACTACAGCCTCACTGACCATGGTCCTGCTGACTGCCTCCCTGGCCCAACTGTGCCCGACCCCTGGGCGAACTCGCCAGCTCAGGCAAGAAATATAAGAAAATATACAGGAGTGGAGGGAGACATGGCTGGGATAAGGCGGTGAGGGCCAGCAGAGGCGACACAGATGGTGGGACTGGAGGACTTGCAACCAATGGCCGGGCAGGGCACAGAATTAACACAAGGCAGTGGATGACAAGGGAAAGGGAGTCGGCCAATGCTGAGGCTCCCAAAACCAGGAAACAGGAGGGGAGGCCAGAAAGAGGGTAGGTAAATCTGGGGGACACAAGGGGACTGGCCATGCCACCAAAAATGGCACCACCACACACTCTACCAGCCAGGATGCTGCCGGGGATGGAGGACATCTGGCACAGATGGGAGGCAGGAAGGCAGAGCCCTCTCTTAGTTAAGAGGTGGCCTTGGCCAATGGAAAAGGCCTGAGAGTGATGGGCAGGGACTGGCTCCACTGAGGGAGGGTGAGTCAGGTCCACAAGAGGGAGGAGGGGAGATAAAAGGAGGGTCTAGTGAAGAGGCCTAGGATGAAAAATGCTGGATGCCAACATTGTGGTAGAGGGTGTTCCGAGTGGGAGGAGGAGGAGGAGATGGGTGAGTTAACCCCCTTCCCTCCCATTATGAAGCCTCTGAGGGGCACAACCCAATGTCAGGAGCATGACAGCAAAAGATGGCCTTTCCCCTGGGGGGCAGACAGGATGTGACAAGAGGACACAACCAGCTGCTTCAGCATAAGTTTTTCCATCAGGCAGAAAGCATGCCCTGTGTTGTTCACTGGCAGAGAGTGAGGCAGTGTCCATTTTGCAAATGTACTGTCTGTGCTTCAACCATTCAAAGATAATTAAATTGGCAAGTATAAAAGGTTCTGATTGTACCTTTTCAAATTACAGGTAATCACCCATTAAAATGTGGATATGGAACCACTTGATTCGATCAATGCAATTGTCCCTGTACACATCCAGGCCATGCTACATGCAGCGGGTTCCAAGTACCCAAGGAAGTTCTGGAGCTGTGTTTCTCGAAAAGTAGCAGCCTTTGTTTCCAGTTTTCCTATATAAACTATTTTGAATTAGTGGAGGAAGGTTCAAATGCAGTTTGCAACATGTCATGGGAGAGGCCATCTGCTGCTAAAAGGGAGGGAAAGAGCCCTTTGATGTACTAAAGTAGCTGTCAGTTTCAGCTTCCAAACCAGTGGAGTCTCACTGTGAAAATTCACCCTGTTCAGAATTTAATTTTCAAAATATGGATGCTCTAGAGAGCTGCCTGCATTATACCAGGGCTCTTTAATTGGATGGTGCTGTATATATTCAGGAAAGCGTCTGGACTACATTGACTGTTGGTATAATTCCAGTGAAGCCTCTTCCAACACTGAACTCCAGTGGACCCTGGCCAAGTCAATAATGACAAGTCCCATTAGGTGGACCGTGTCTTTTATGCACTTTCCTTTTTTTTTTCCAAGCGTGTCACTGGCTATGTTAGCTACTCCCCTGCCATGAGCCCCTGGAGACTTCTGAGCAATGAAGAGATTAATTTGAAAAACATTAAGAGAATAAGGTTTGAATTAAAACCTGCATGCCAATAAAGAGATGTTTTAAACCATGGAACTGTGGAAAACACTAGGTGGAAAGTAATTTGTTCTCTCTGTTTATTAGATAATTGAGAAAAATCCCCTATTGTTTTATAGAAGGGGATTTGTACTTGAACTAAGTCTTGGCAAATCCATACTTTTCTACCACTTTGGGTTTCAGGTTCTTATATTGTCACATATAAAGCTGCTAATTGGGAATAATCCAGTTTACTGATCACCTTAGCCAGTTCTTTGTGGGAATTATAGAATGGTACCCATCCTATACACCTGTCTTCTATTCTGGACTGCTAATCAACACCTGCACTGAAGTATGTTTGTAATACCGGCACCAAGTCCAGGAAGGCTTCTCTTGCCAGCACTGCACAGCAGTTCTAAAACCAGGATGTAATGGCAATCTAAGGCCTGTCCTCCGAGGGCTTCTGCAGAACCTAAAGGACCTCCAAAGGCTTCAGATTCATCTTTGTTCCAAATCCTGTAGAGCTAATCTGCACTCATCCAGACTTCCCCTGAGGACTATCCTCTGCTGCTACCCTTCTTGCTTGTTTTAGCCTGACAGGTTCCTCCTTTTCCAGCTTCCTAGACCAGAGCTGGCTCAAACTATTTAGCCAAGCACCCTCCACACATGCCACCCCAACAGGGCGCCAGGGAGTGCAGTGTAACTTCCACTGTGGAAGCACCTCTGTGGCCTGCTTTGGATCCCAAGCAGCAGCAGTGCAGGAGAGGATGATAGGCACAACCCACGTCCGTCACCTTCTTCCATGCCACCTCCTCTCTGGCAGTTTGGCACCCCAAGTGGCCTCTTGGGTAGTGAACCAGCCCCTGGCCTGGACATAATTGTCTCCCAACTCTGACCATGGTAGCCCTGCCTGAACTGCTCCTTCTGATCTCTGTTCATCTTAGAATTTTCCTGTTAGCTTTGTAGTATATGCTGAGAATGTCTTCTCACCTGAGGATTTTCTGTTCTTGGATCACACATGAGTAACCTTCTCTGCTGGCACATGGCCAGCTAAATGAAAAGATGGGATTCATGAATATTTCAGACAAAGTTGTACAGTTTTTGTGATCACTGGATCACCACCTGAAAGCAAAACACAGTGCAAACACATATCCCCCTCTCCCAAGACATCCATTTAAACACCAATGGATAACGAATACTGGAGCAGATTCAGGGGTTGGTCTGAAGCAGCAGAACAAAGTCTGAGTCCAGTGCCACCTACAAGACCAACAAAGGCCTAACAAGCTTAGTTTATATGGTTACCATTTAGAGTAGAATAGTAGATTGTAATGTAATTTATAGTAGAATATAATGTAATTTGAAATGGTGGATTGGAATGTATTTCTCTGGTCAGGGGAAAGGGGAGATAACAGCCAGTTGCCCCTGTTCAAAGAAGAAGATGCTGTAAGGTCACCTCCATGCTTGAGAGGAGACAGATGGAGTGTAACAGCAGGGTCTCAGTTGATTACTCTCAGCATTTCACAATTAAGGGTACATCTACTTATCAATTTCCAGTTTTGACATGTTTGTTTCCTTCACTATGTTTCCCCCCAGAATTAAACCCAAACAAATGGTAACCATATAACTAAGCTTGTTATTCCTGTTTGGTCCTTGAATCTGTTAAACATCTTCATTATGCTGCATGCTCATTTACTGCTCACCCTCTGCCTATATGTGTGGACTTGTAACTTCCATTTCACTGTGTCTGAAGAAGTGTGCATGCTCACAAAAGCTCATACCTTGAATAAAAGGTGACACTGGACTCAAACTTTGTTCAAATGCTGGAGCAGTCACAGGAAAATTACCTCATTTTTCATCCAGGTGGGAGTGTGGGGTGTAGGTTGCTCAGATCTGGAACATAGGCCAGGAAAGCAGAGTCTTTCCAAGCTGATATGAACAGAGACTGATATGAAGTTCAAACGATGGAGAGTCTGAGCCCTGTGAGGGCTTCTTTGGAGTGGAACCTAGCAATATCCCTAAAGTCATACAATGAACAAATGGTAGGCTCTTGGTGAGTTTTACAGCAAAGCTTGGATTGGAAGTAAAGAGATCCATTGTATGGGAAAGATTATGTTTGGCTATGTTCCAAAAACAGATGAGGCAACCTGAGCCATTATGTCACTACATTATGTCACCTTCCTTCCCTTCAGTTCACTGCTGATTTGAGTTGAAGATTAGTTTAGAGTACCAAATTAAATAAACAATGTGATCCAGTTGTCTTTAATTGTATTTCTCTTCTCTTTGATTAAAAAAGGAGAGAAGAATCTACACTTTAACCCATAATGGTTCAGTCACAGATATGCAACAAGTTCCAACAGTGCTCCTCCATGCCCTGCATGGGCTTTGGAGTGAGTCCATTCTGTGATGAAGGGATCTTGATAAAAATATCTCCAGGGCTCTCCTAAGGTTCTCTAGAATTCATCAATGCTGGATTTTTAAAAAGCATATTCTCCGATTTAGGGACTGCAGCAAACTTGCTCATGGTTTCCCTAAGGTTTCCTGATGTCTGCCAAGTTTAGCCCCTTGTGGGGAGAAGTATCCCCATCCCTGAAATTATTATTTTCACAGTCAAAGCATCTCTGGAAATGTATATCCAAAGATTCCATGGCATTCTCTTAGTGTGACTGATTTCCCCCCCCGTAATGAAATACAGTTTGATATGTTGGGTATGCTTTTCCAGAGACACCTTAATCACAAAAATTAACACTTAGGGTGTTGTGTACTGAGTTTGCCACATGCGAGGTCAAAAGGTCCGCACGTGGTCAGGCGAAGAGCCCTAGCTTCTCTTCAAGAGACAATAGCCCAAGCAGATCCTAGCCCGCTCCTATCAGAGGGCTAGGATCCGAGAATGGACCTATGGAACTCTTGCCACTGTAAATAATCCTATCACGGGTTTGGGGTGTGTGTTTGGATACGGTTTTGCCTTAGGATATAAGCCAGCCTGCGAGCCAGCATTCTCTCTCTTGTTCTTCACTTCCAATAAAGTGAAGAGGAGGCGGAGATTCCGGTGCTCGTGGGGAGGGGAAAGTTCAGTAGTGGGCCCAGGCAGTATATCAAGGGAAGAATGCTGAGAAATAGAATGGCTCGGCGTCCTTCCAGTCTGCAGCCCATCCCAAGGGTTGCCGGCAATGGGGCCAGGATTAGTAACTCCCCTCCAGCATTGGTGCTGTGCAATGCCAGGTCTATTAACAATAAGACCACGGTCCTTCAGGGCTTTGTGCTAGGACAATGGGCTGACCTGGCGTGCATGACTGAGACCTGGGTGTGGGACAGGGAGACCGTGGCTCTTTCCCAACTTGCCCCACTGAGTTTCTCGGTCCTCCACCAATTACAGACTAGGGGGCAAGGGGGAGGAGTGGCTATCTTTATTTGGGAGGCTTACTCCTTCAGGGCACTCCCACCTGTGGAGATCACGGGCTTGCAATGTGTCGGCTTGATGCTGGAGGCTGAGGAGAGTTTGGCGATCTGGCTGGTGTACTGACCGCCTAATGCACCAACCAGTAGCCTGCTGTCCCTGCTGGAGGCCATAGCAGGCTAGTAGTCATGGGTGATTTCAACGTCCATGCCAAGGATGTGGCCTCCAGCCGGGCTACGGACCTACTGTCATCCATGGCAGCACTAGGACTCTCTCAATTTGTATCGGCCCCCATGCATCAGGATGGTCACATGCTCAATTTGATCTTCGTGGCTGGGTTGACAGTGGACCAGATTGCTGCAGAAGCAGTACCGTGGTCAGACCACTATGCCCTGAAGGCCCGTCTGAATGTTCCAGCCCGACCCTGTTTAGGCAGCGAGCAGATTTTAGCTCACCCGAGGAGCCAAATGGTTCCAGTAGGGTTTCAGATGGCTCTACAGGATTCGAGAACCCCTGGTGGTATATTGGATAAGCTTGTGGAGGATTGGCATTGCCGACTCTCCACAGCCATCAATGAGATTGCTCCCAGTCACCCTCTCGGTACTCATCCTAGGCTGGCGCCCTGGTATACCCAGGAGCTGCAGTGGATGAAGTGAGAGCTGAGACGGCTAGAGAGACGGTGGTGTTGCACTCGTGACAAGGCATCGAGAGCGTCTTATAGGACGTTTATGAGATCGTATAAGATGGCAGTCAAGGCCACAAAGAGAGGGTTCTATGTGACCAGGATTGCATCTGCAAGCTCGCACCCAGCCCAATTATTTAGAACAATTCAGTTCTTAATGACCCTGCCACAGGGCAGGCAAAATGGTAGGGAATTGGACATTGGCTGTGAGGCATTTGAGAGCTATTTCGCAGATAAAGTCTCAGCACTCCGCTGTGATCTCCCCGCCACAGTTGAAACAGTGAGTGAACTTGAGGCCCCTTGCACATCTTCAGTTCCAGGTTTGGAGTGCTTCGGCCCGCTCAGCCTGGAGGAAGTTGACAGACTGCTCGCATCTGTGTGCCCAGCCAAATGTAGCCTTGATCCGTGCCCCTCCTGGCTCATTAGAGCAGGTCATGAGGGGTTATGAGGCGCCCTAAAGGAGATTATCAACAAGTCCCTCTCTGAGAGACAGTTCCCAGGGGTGCGCAAGGAAACGATGGTCCTCCCTCTCTTGAAAAAATCTTCTCTGGACCTGGCTGAATTGACCAATTATCGACCGGTGTCCAATTTGCCCTATCTGGGCAAACTTATTGAGAGGGCAGTGGCGTCACAGCTGCAGGGCTTTCTGGATGATGCTTTCATCCTAGATCCTTTGCAGTCTGGCTTCTGCCCGGGGCATGGGACAGAGATAGTACTGGTTACTCTTACTGATGACCTCCGAAGGCATCTGGATCGAGACGGTGTGGCAGCACTGTTGCTGTTAGATCTGTTGGCCACATTTGATACGGTCAGCCACCAGTTGCTGACTCACTGCCTCGCCGACATGGGGATTCAGGGACTAGCCCTTCAATGGCTTGCCTTTTTTCTCCAAGGTCAGGGACAAAGGGTGGTGATAGGGGAACAGCAGTCCTGGAGACACCCTCTTGAATGTGGGGTTTCCTCAAGGGGCAGTGCTTTCCTCGATGTTGTTTAACATCTATATGTGCCCCCTTGCCCAGATTGCCCAGAGGTATGGGCTTGGGCATCATCAATATGCAGGTGACACCCAGCTCCATCTGATGTTGGGTGGCTGGTCAGATTCCAGCACAGAAGATCTGCACTGGGCATTGCAAGCCGTGGCTAGGTGGCTCCGACTGAGTCGGCTGAAGTTAAACCCGGTGAAGATGGAAGTCCTGGGCCTGAGTTGGTGCAGTTTGGGGCTGGGGCTCCCTCTCCCAACCTTCGATAGGATGCCTTTGGTGCCAGCACTGGAGGTTAGGAGTTTGGGAATGCACCTGAACTCCTCGCTAACTATGGAGGCCCAGGTGGCAGCCACCGCTAAGTCGGCCTTTTACCATCTTTGGCTGGCTCAGCAGTTGGTCCCCTTTCTCGAACGTGATGGCTTGGCCAGAGTGATCCATGCAATGGTCACCTTGAGGCTAGACTACCGTAACACTCTCTACATGGGGCTGCCTTTGTCGCAAATCCGGAAGCTACAGCTGGTGCAGAATGCTGCAGCCAGGCTGTTGATGAGCCTTCCTAGGCGAGAACACATCCAGCCTGTGCTGAAAGCGCTGCACTGGCTGCCAATAACATACCGGATTCATTTCAAAGTGCTGGTTCTTACCTTTAAAGCCCTATATGGCCAGGGACCGACATACCTAAGGGACCGCCTTTCCCCATATGTTCCCCAATGGGCACTACGGTCGGGAACACAACATCTCCTGGTGACCCCAGGCCCCAAGAAGGCCAGGCTTGCTGCAACCAGGGCCAGGGCCTTTTTGGTGGCAGCTCCTACCTGGTGGAATGAGTTCCCAGAGGAGATCCAGGCCCTGTGGGACCTTGCACAGTTCCGCAGGGCCTGCAAGATGGATCTCTTCCACCAGGCGTTTAGGTAGGAGCTGCCACTACTTTTTACCACCACTATTTTACCATCACTATCTTTAACATCATTATTAATTGGCCCTGTGCGGAGTGAATGACAGCACTGCGTAGAGCTGATACCCCTGAACTGGGAGTACCATCTTTAAGATACCATAATTAACTGAAAAACAAAACATCTAGAGCACTTATAGTGTAAATGATTGTTTTAATGTTTTTATGTTGTTTTTAACTTGTTTATGTATTGGCACATGCCCTATTTGTAAGCCGCCCTGAGCCCGCTTTTGGGGAGGGAGGGTTATAAATCAAAATAAATAATAAATAAATAATAAAGTATGAGCTGATATCACTACTGATGCATACTGCTCAGCCCTTTACACTGGCAACGAGGATGCCCCAGCCCATCACATCACCCTCCTGGAGGCCCTCCTAGATTGGCCTGTCCTGGTGGGGGAGGTTGCCCAGCACACGGGCCAGGATCGCATCCTCTCCCGGGCCTTGGACTGGGTGGGGAGGGGATGGCCCATGGGCCTGGGGGGGCCTGACTTCACGGCGTTCTCCTCCCACAGGGACAAGCTGTCCTCTCACAAAGAGTGCCTAATGTGGGGCAGTCGGGTGGTGATCTCTGAGCCCTTGCAGAAACAGGTACTCGCAGCCCTCCATGAGACTCATCCTGGGATCGTCTGGATGAAAGCGTTGACCAGAAGCTATGTGTGGTGGCTAGAGTTAGACTGGGACATAAAGATACAGTAAGGCATTGTTAGATATGTGAAGAGTTGTGACTGGCTCCCCCCCAGGCACCAGTGCAACCATGTGAATTGTCACACAAACCCTGGGCCAGGTTACATTTAGACTTTGCGGGGCCATTTCAGGGACAATTTTTCTTTATTCTGGTGAATGCCTACCAATGCTCCCTCTAAGCTGTGGACTCTTGTGAGCAAAAATTCTACTTTGTGAGCTACTGGCATTAAAGCTGTGAGCAAGCAGTTTTGTTACTGCATCAATTAGTTTGCTCTAGAGCCATCTTCCCTGAGCTAAGACAAAAATGTGTGAGCCAGAGGCTAAAAAACTGTGAGCTAGCTCACACTAACACAGCTTAGGGGGAACACTGATGCCTACAGTAAATGACTTGAGGTAGTCCCGGTGCCCTCCACCTCTGGCTGATCCGCCATCCAAGTGATGTGGCAAATCTTTAGCACCTAAGGCATTCCCGACTCTTTGGTCACTGACAATGGCTCGGCTTTTACATCCACAGAATTCAGAGAGTTTATGGGCTATTATGGGATAAAACACATCCACTCAGCCCTGTTTCACCTGGCAACAAACAGCCAAGCTGAACGCATGGTGAGAACCACCAAAGAGGTCCATCTCCACCAGATGGACACAGGAGACTGGAACTACAAACTGGCCGTTTTCTTGTTCGGCCAGTGCACAATGCCTCACACCACTACTGGATGCAGCCCAGCTGAGCTTCTTCTGAGTAGGCGCCCGACTACAAGGTTAGATCGTCTCCACCCAGACAGGGCCCCCGAATGCAACCGAAGCCCTGAGGAGCAAGAAGTGCCCCAGGGTTTTTTTTCCCCAAAGGATTCAGTGTATGCCTGGAACTACGCCCGGGGCCCGACATGGATTCCTGCTCAGGTTGTAAGAGTAACAGGGCCCCTGTCATATGAGGTCTCAAGCGAAGACGGACAACTCTTGAAGCGGCACATCGACCAGCTGCACCGCAGGGTCCTTCTGGCTGGCCCAGATGACGGTGAATATGAGGACCCTGACACACTGGAAGCCGTGGTGCCATCGCAGATGGGGCCCTTTCTGGGGATGACTGTGACGGCATTGGAAGACCAGGCACCAGACAGCATGCCCGTTCCGAGCAAGTGCGTAAGGGAAGCAGCATCACCTCAGACTTCGCCTGCTGCCCTTCCGAGCAAATGGCCCCAGCTCCAGTAGCCCTGGAACTTCGCCACTCCTCCCAAGAAAGGAAAGTGCCTGCATACCTCAGAGACTACATCTGCTAGTACTCTCTGGACTAAGGGGGGGAGGGGTGTTGTGTACTGAGTTAGCTATGTGTGAGGTCAGGTCCACATGCGGTCAGACGAAGAGCCCTAGCTTCGCTTCAAGAGACAATAGCCCGAGCGGATCCTAGCCCGCTCCTATCAGAGGGCTAGGATCCAAGAATGGACCTATGGAACTCTTGCCACTGTAAATAATCCTATCACAGGTGTGGGGTGTGTGTTTGGGTGAAGTTTTGCCTTAGGGATATAAGCCGGCCTGCGAGTCGGCATTCTCTCTCTTGTTCTTCACTTCCAATAAAGTATGAGCTGATATCACTACCAATGCATCCTGCTCAGTACTTTACATAGGGACTTCACAGAGGGGAAGGGACACAAACTTACATTGTCTATGACTGGCAGACATTGGAAACCTTCAGAAAACCTGGGACACTGTGGTCCCTAAACAGAGTATGCAACCAGGACACTGGGAAAAAATATTTCCTGAGTGCCACAATCGGGGGTGGTGGTGGTTGTTTTTTTAAAAAAGTAGATGAGGGCGAAGTGGGAAGTGGAGGAGGGGACCTTTCTGCTCCTTGAAGTTTGCAACCTTTGACAGGGGTTCATCAAATTGGATCCACAAGAGGAAAAAGGTGTTGGATTCTAAATAGGAAGGCATTGACAGATGATAATCCCTAAACATTTGTCTTAGAAGTGAAAGTGTTAAGGTTTCATACTATACAAAACAAAAATTTGATGCCTTAGACAAATGTCTAAAATGATTAGAGCAACAAAACAAAAGCCAACAAAACAATTTGTGCTAAACATCAGTGTTTACACCAAGTCAGCCAGTGGCAAACAGGTAAATTAGGATGAAAATGCTTGACTCTGCAAGTCTAGTGGGATAAATTAAGTATCAGGATACAAAACTGAAGGGATTACTTTTGTCATTAACGCCACTAACATCTCTAATTGAACAGCAGAGTCTAAAAAGTGTATTGGGAGACCACAGCAAATCAAATAGATACACTATCAAACTTCAGACATTTCTGCTAGACATGGTGGTTGGCATAGAAAAATGTGCAGATAATAATGTGTGTAACAAACTCTTTGGCAATATATCTTTTTAGAAATAATTCAATCTGGAATAACATTTCTCTGCTTAAAATATGTCATGGGGGAGCCGAAAACGGATTTTATGTAAGTTTAGAAAGCTGCAAATAAGATATCTAAAATAATTTTTGCTGTCATTCTCTCAAATAATAAAATTACAATTAAAATAATATCAACTTGGAAGTCTGTGCCTAGTTGCAATGAGGGGATGGCCTTAAGCAGGGCTTTTTTGTAGAAAAAGCCCAGCAGGAACTCATTAGCATAATAGGCCACACCCAACAGCAGATACTCATCAGCATATTAGGCCACACCCCCATGTTACCAGAAGTGTGGCCATCCAGCCACACCCACCTTTTGCTTCTTATTCTGTTTACCTTGTTTGTTGTCAAAACACCAGGGCTTTTTTTTGGAGCAGGAACTCCTTTGCATGTTAGGCCACACACCCCGAATGTAGCCAGTCCTAATGAGTTTCTGCCGTTGGGTGTAGCCTATTATGCTAATGATTTCCTGCTGGGCGTGGCCAACTCGGGAGCCAGCCGGAACTCTGTACCTGTGCGTTTCTGCCCAAAAATAGCCCTGGCTTTAAGTCATTTTAATCATTTCTAAAAAGTACAGTGAAAGAAAGCACTTTCAGGCAGTAGAAAGGTCACTGGAATGTATGAAGTTTCATTGGCTCTACATTACCACCATGAACTCCTTGGCTAGGATACAAAGGACACAATACTAATTTTGTAAGCGCAAAGGGGGCCTTAATTTCATATTTCTTCGTCAGGAACCCCTCCCCCACCATGCTGCATGGCAAAGTGCTTTGTACATTGAAGGGAATCTCAAAAGTAATTTCTTAGGTGGCCCAAGCATCAGCTGTACAAAGCCAAAAAGCCAAAGACTTCCTCACCACTAGTCCAAGCTTCTTCTCTGAGCCTAGGATCAGGGCCTTGACATGGCTTTCTGATACCCTCAGTCAGGGCTCTTTTTGTAGAAAAAGCCCAGCAGGAACCTATCAGCATAATAGGCCACACCCAATAGCAGAAACTCATTAGTGTATTAGGCCATACCCCTGACAGCACAGCTCATTAGCATATTAGGCCACACACCCTATGTTACCGGAAGTGTGGTCATCCAGCCACACCACCTTTTGCTTCTTATTCTGTTTATCTTGTTTGGTGTCAAACCCAGGGCCTTTTTTGCAGCAGGGACTTCTTTGCATGTTAGGCCACACACCGCTAGTGTGGCCAGTCCTAATGAATTTCTGCTGTTGGGTGTGGCTATTATGTTAATGAGTTCCTGTTGGGCGTGGCCAACTTGGGAGCCAGCCAGAACTCCATTCCTGTGCGTTCCTGCCCCAAAATAGCCCTGCTCTCAGTCCTCAACTGTATTCTTGGAAACATTCCACTGAAATCAACAGGGCTTATTTCCATTTAAAATAAGCAGATTAGAAAGGAAAGAATAGTTTGCACTGGATATTGTGAGCTAGCAGTAAGTGAGCTAATTCATTCCTCAGTATAATTTCACTGAAATAAATCTAAGTAGGTTGGAGATTGATTTAGTCCAAGAACTTAAATAACAATTTACTTTTTCTAAGAATTTCTTCGTACTTTGATATCCAGTGGGAAATACTGGAAAATATGGAAATGTAATTTTTAAAGAAAAGTTGGTAAGGGACACTAGTCACTAGAATAAAAACCAGTTTAAAAGTGGATTAATATTGACTTCTTGTTACAAAAAAGATAGACAGTGGTAAACCATAATGTCCCCCAAGGACCAAGAGGCTAATTGAACAGTTAGGAGCCCCTGGAGCACAACAAAGAGAATAACACCATCCCCATGACATTTTGGTAGGTCCCAAGGAACACACCACCTACCTACTATGCAGAGTTTAGCTATAAAATAAACACTTGGAGTTCCTTAAGGTAACAGAAAGGATTGTTTTTCTTCTAAGATCTTTGTGTATTGATTTATCCATAAAAGTGGATGGTGGTGACTGCCCTCTTCATCCTTAGTCTTAACTGAGAGTGTTGAGATCAATAGAGCAGGGTCTTTTTCATGCTTATGATGGTAAGCTTACTGTGTATCTCACTGTCAATTGTGTTTGCTTTCCAGTTACTAGAACCATGCATGCATCTCAGTTCTCAAGCATGCTGGGGCCCAATTAACAGCCTCCAGGGCTGTTTCGCATCAAAGAAATAGTAGGAAGGGGACTGAAACCCCACTCCTCCTGCACCATGGCCCTGATGCAAATTAGGCTCCAGTGCACTTAGAAATTTAGTTCCTACCAGTGCAATCTGACTCATAGAAGATCAGAGTTGGACTGTGGGAACTTGTGGAGAAACATACTGGGTAGTTAATCCTTCAGCCATGTTATTTGCAGTTGCCTGGTAACCCCTCAAATGGCAGAGTCTTTCCATGGCATTGATTTGGGAGGTAATCCCCAAATTTGGGTATTTTTAACCCCTTCAGATGCAACAAACATGAAATTAAAGAAACTTCGGAGCACGACAGAACACAGGAGGACCTGGCATGATCTGGTCCATGGGGTCACAAAGAGTCGGACTCGACTGTGCGACTGAACAACAACAACTACAACCCCTCCAGGTTTCACTTTTTTGTTGTAATTCTAGGAGCTCTCCCAGGTTTTTATAAACAGCTCTCCTTTCTGTATGTGACCCCATCTGTAACCTTGGGTCGAGTTCAGAATTAGATATATGACAAGCAAGGGACCTGCAAGAACTCTCATTTTCTCCTCCCTCACTCACTCTTTCCTTTTTCCTCTTCCTTGAAAGCTTCTGTAGCCTCTCCATTTTTCCTGCTTCCTTCTCTCCTTCTCACCCGAACCATGTTCCCCCTAATTTATTTTCCCTACTGAATGGAGCAGTTCAGATCCTGAGCAGAATATAACTGCTGTAATTTTAAAATGGGCAATGGGCAGTGAAGACTGTTTTTGGCTCTAGATTGCTGCTAGGCGGGGCTTCCTGTGTTAATGAGTGGCCGCTAAGGATACCTGGTGAACAATATGGTAGTATTGGGATTTGAACCTGGGTCTCACAGATCCTAGTTCGAAACACTAACCACTACACCACACTGGCTTTTGTAGCTGCTGTTGAACAGTAGCAAGCAGCCAGGCCTAGGTGAGTCATAGAAACTGCATGGTACAAGCTGTCTACGGCTGTTGTTGGGCTTGGCTATGTGAGTTTTGTTCAAAAGCCAACAGAGCTGTGGATAGGGCCCTTCCCCTGTCTTTTACTGACAGAAACCAAGGCTTCAACTGACAAACACTGTTGTAGTTGCCTAGCAATGGCCACAGAGTCATTCTTAAAGCTATATGTGCTGCTTCAATTATTTTAGGGTTTTTTTTAAACCACATATTTTTTTTCCTCTTGAGGCTTTCCTTTAGTTTGTAAAAAGATGTGTCTTGTCTGTTCAGGACTCCAGTCTCTGGATTTAAGTATCCACAGATGTGACCTCATTGAAAATTAGATATATTCATGAAACTTGTTGGTAAGGTTAAATACTTGATATTAAGTTATTGTAGGTTAAGGACTGGTTTGAAATACTGTTAAAGAAAATAAATCTAGAAACTCTGTTTATGTCCTGTGAACAATAAATAACGTTTTCAATCACTAATGTTGTTCTGTCGCAAAGTGCTTGTGATGGTTAGCATGCCTGGGTGCTACATCACTCTAAAGTATGTACGAGTGCTATCTTCATGGTGCCTCTCTTTGTCTTAACCTGAGAGCTGCCCTCTGACCCTTCCTCTCTTTCACTCTTTCCTCTCACACACTTAGCACGGCCGTCCATGGAAAGACAAGTCTCTGCAGGTCTCTCCTGTAGATACAGTGTCCTCATACTCCCAGACACATTATACCGGACAAGCTAGCCATTTGTGACAGGAAGAGTACTCAGTAGACTAGGCTTCCTTCTCTTCTTTTGATGGCAGCCTGAATGTGAACTGGATCTACTTGAATAAATGTAAGTTTACCATTTTTTTGCTGTATACTTTTTGGGAAACTTCATTTAGTGTGCTCAGATCACGCTTATGTGGCTGGGCAAATTCTGCTATATTAACCAAATATCCCAATAGTGACAACCCTATTTGTTTAATCCACACCAGTGCTGTAGACTGCCCTAGTCCACTCCAGGACTTAATGTGGGCAAGAACAGAGAAAAAGGAAGTTGTTGTTACTGCAGCTCCATGCAGAGAAAGAACCTGTCTTATTAAACTGTGGACCTGTTTAAAACTGTGTTGCCTTGTTATTCTGATACCTAGCATTAAGGACAGAACAGTTTTCTCTGCCACAGGAAAAAGATCACTAAGTAATAAAAGTCTGCTGGGTTTCACTAAAATAGTGAGAATCAGTAGCTCTATTATAAGAGACAATTGGATGGGGGAAAGCTTGGCTTGCCTTTGATCTTCACCAAAGGTCTCCATGCCTTTTCACAGCATGATTGAGACCTCACAGTGGTGGTGGACCTCACAGCCCCAGGGATTCTGTCAATATCCACTGGCAAAAGCAGTCTAAAGCTGTCCACAGGGAAAGGACAAGCAGGTTCTTCTGGGATCTCAGACGCTAGTTTTCACAACTGAAGATCAAGCAAGCAAGCATGGTCAGGTAGGTTCGTACATCTGTTGCATAGACTCCAGGGTGTTTACTGAACTGAATTTCTAAATCTTGTATCATTTGGGTATCTGGTTTGAGTGACATGATTTTTGGGCTCTATAAGAACCGACCAGTTTTGTCAGCATGTAAAGTTGTCACATACTCACCGAGAATGCTTGGCTTTTTCACCTCCTGTGTCCCTCTTTTCACTTTGGAACCTGAAACACCCAATCATAAATACTGTTCCCGTGCCAAATGAGAACGTAATCTTGTTCTTGTGCTTAAAACAAGTGCTGGTAATGGGGTTATCACTCTGGAATCTTTGATGCATGACACTGCATTGTGTTATTGCACAACCGGACTCTGTTACTTTTTCTCTCAAAAAAATGAAAACTACATCATTCATTAGCTTTCCTGTGATAACAGATATGTACCCAAAGGACAAACTAATTCAATGAAACTTCAGATTCATTAAGACATGCAATTATAGTGGGTATCACAAATAAATGGCTTCTTTTTAATTCACTTATAAGCAGCAGCACAGTATTTAGAAATGTTCTGCTCCCCAGTTCCTTTGAAACTTTGATCTATACTGTGTATAAATATCTGTACATTAGTATTTCCTTTCGTCCTTGTCTGAAAGATTATAGCTGGTGATTTTTGCCACCCACTTGAAAATGAACTGATTTTTCAATGTTCATGCTTTTATATGCACGTGTGAGCTTTGAGTGGCTTATTACTGCTCAGGCTATCTCCTCTCAGCCCACAAATGGTACTAAGGGCAATCTAAGGTCACTTAATGATATTAATGTAATCATTACAATGAGTGAGTGAACTAATATTGGCTGCAGTCATGCATCTTTTATAGACATGAATTGATTCTCATCTGAAGAAGCAGTTTCGCTGCATATAGTATATTGATGTGATTAGCGGTTCCCGAATCTTGAGTGAAAGCATGAACATCATTTCACATCCAAAAAGTCCTGCCAATGGTGCAAATGCTAAAGTGATACTGGACATCTGAATAAAATACAGTTCATGGTTTTGCAACAACAGAGCTCTTTCTTTTACCAGTTAAACACTCCCACTGACTGAACAACAGCCCCACTCAATCCTTCCGGTATCTTTCTCAGCCTTACAGCAATGGCAGGTAAAGTGCTTAAACTGTGCTTAAAATACAGGGATATTTTGCCACCCAGAGAAGTGGATCTGAGCAAGCCAGGGGTGGGGGGATGCATGGGCTCCTCCACTGAATTCTGTGACGTTTTCTATGTCTCTGTTGTATAAATTCACATTACTTTTTCTCAGACCAGAATCTTCAATGTAAATGGATGGTGAAATGAATGACATTTATCTGGAAGCCCCATAACATGATATGGGTATTCCAAGCTAAATGGGATAAACTCCCATTTTGCCAGCTCTCCATATGCATCTGTTCCCACCCACATTTCCAACTGGAGTACATTTTTCAAAGGATTGGGATAGTGCTGAGCAGGGCCAGTTCCCAGCCCAGGCCCCCCTCCCCTCCCCTGCTCGTGCCCCCAATCATGCCTCTCTTTGCACCCACCAATCCACATACCTATGCATCCTTCGCCATCCCCTCATGTGCCCTCTCACTGCCCATGTTCACAGATACCTGCAATTGCCCCTTCCCTGACTATGCTGGGCAGTGTATACTGCTGGGAGCATGGATGGTGGTGTGGTTGCAAGCAAGCAGGTGGAGGAAGGGCACGTAAGCAGCTGTGGCCCCAGCCATAAGCCCTGGCAGCTGCCCCACTTCAAGGCCTGCTGATACCAGCTCTGGTGCTGAGTGCTCTGTGAGATGGGGATTTCCGTGTATCTGTGTGTGGACCTTGCAAGCTTTCATTCTTACACTAAAGACATTGATTCAGTAAAAGATATCCAACCTAGCACAGTCCAGGCAGCTTGGGACTTGCCTTGAAATTAACCAACAAGACTTAAAATCCTAGAATCACAGAGTTGGAAGGGGCCATACAGGCCACCTAATCCAATCCCCTGCTCAGTGCTGAATCAGCCCAGAGCATCCCTGATAAGTATTTGTGAGATGTTTTATGTCCCTCTTAGCATTGTATGTCAAAGGCAAAATTGTGCTTGCAATTCACATTCTGAGATTTTGCTAAATGGTTCATTTCAGCTGTGTCTCAGAATCCTTAGTTTATCTTAAGACCTGTTATGCTACTTTACTCCTTGAAGAATCTGAGAGGTGCTCCTAAACTGTGTCTCATAGCTTTAGATTTGGGCCAGGGAATCTCTGTCCATCCATTCACCCATTTTTATCCCACCCTTCCACCAGGGAACTCTGAACGGCATAGTTATCCCCCACGTCTTATCACAACAACCCTGTGAGGTAGACCGGGCTAAGAGATGCAACTGGGGCTTTAGGTTATCCAGAGAGCTCCATAGCTTAGTACAAATGTGAACCCAGGTCTCTCCCAATCTTAACACAACACTCTAACCCGGGAGTCCCCAGCTTTTTGAGCCTGCAGGCACATTTGGAATGCAGACACAGCATGGTAGGTACAGCCACAAAATGGGTGCTTCAGCTTACCTTTAGTCACACAATGAGGATCCCTGTGCACTGGTGGCAGCTGCCGCCAAAGCAACATCAAAAAAAAAAATCCACACTGCCAATCAAATTCCCAATGCCTTGCTAGTCAAAAACCCCACCTGGCCCCACCCACTTTCTAAAAACACTTGGCAGCCACCAGGAAAGGGGTCAGCGGGCACCATGGCACCCACGCGCACCACCTTGGGGACCTTTGCTCTAACCACTCCACCACACTGGCTGCTTGACCTAGAATCAGGGAATAGTCAAACCACTTAGATATGTCTACAGTGTAGACTTAAGGTTCCTTTATATCAGAGCTTGGATAGGTCTAACTGTTCTGTGTAAATAGTTCTGATGTGTGTTCAGTGACAGCTGAATTGATTAACATTTAAGGGCCCAACCCATTTTCCCCTTGAAGTAATGAGAGCATCGGCTCTCACGTTACTATAAGGCCAACGTTTTCAGCTGATTTGATACGTAGATAATGGAAGCAAACTGAGATTGTGCAAAGAAAAACAAAACACCCTGCTTCTCAAAGAAATCTGAAAATGTTTATGGCGCATCTTTACGTTAAGCAGTGAATGGGTTTGTGAAGCATGTCTCCAGTCTTACGCCTTTTGCATAACAAGAACGTATTAAAGTGCTTTTTCTAAAGCACTTTTCAAATCAAAATGTATCTCAGTAGAATTTGGTT
Source organism: Gekko gecko (assembly GCA_029375565.1). Lineage (NCBI taxonomy): Eukaryota > Metazoa > Chordata > Lepidosauria > Squamata > Gekkonidae > Gekko > Gekko gecko. Next base: position 53,667,140 of record JAPDNY010000011.1, on the reverse strand, counting down.
TTTAAGAATTCCAGTTCACCTCTAATGAAACCACAGGCTTTAGTAGCTCTGGCCATGGATAAATCCCACAAAATGCAAACAATGAAATTTTCTTGGCCTTCTTGTCCTGAACATTTTGAATAAAATCTGGAGCTGGCCTCTTCACCTTTTCAGTTGGGGCAAAGTGGCCCTTTTAAGCCTTGATATCGAATTAGCCACTGACTGAGCTCTCATCGACTTGGTAATGCAAAGGAGTTGTTTTGGCTTGCTCTTGTAGGCCACTAGATACTGGAACTTTTGCTTAATTTCATTTCCCTCGTTGTTGATTTCACTTTCTGTGCTTTCCCCCCTAATTCCTTACCGTGGAACACTAGCTCTGGAAGGAACTTAACATTGTGAGTGTTTGACTTGTAGGAGGAGGTATATTTTTCAACCTGTAGATATGGTCACAGCAGTGGAAAACACGCAACTTTAAAATCTGAATGATATCCATAGAATGTGGATATTAAAATTTGTGTGGTCTCATGGCTGCTCACTGCATTTCATGTAAATGCATGATTTGCTGCTATCTTTATGTAGAGAATCGTAGCAGCTGTTCCTCCTTCCGGATCCAGCTTGCGCAAGACATCAGTGGATAAACTATTTCTACGTCTGTGATACGAAGAATGCTTACTTGCAGTGAGAGCTACTGAAGTAAATTGCACTTATAAATGCATTCAGTATTGTGTTATAAGAGTACAAAAATGACTAACTTTGCTATTGGCGTAATGCAGATTTTTGTGGCATCATGGTGCACCTGTAAGAATTTTTAAAGAATCACAGCATCTCTTTCTCACTCCTCCCCATGTGCCTTTGTAGATAGGAGTACAACAAGACCCTGGAGCCTCTCTTATCATTTGGACTCTGTCATTGAGCTATGTGATGTGATCTCGGGTACAGAGTATCCCTTTCTTAAACTGTCTGCCTGACTCATATGATGATCTCCTTCCCCAAAGCTGAGTAAGTAGTAAACTGCAATCAACATCAGTCTGTTCTCTTGTCTTGTGGATATTCTTAGTCATGCCTTGAAATGGACAGGAGGGGGGGGCTCATAGAGCACTGGGAAAGACTTCTTGGGTCCAGGTCCAACTCCAAGTTGGAGGCAGAAATCCCATTTAAAGATTAAGGAGAGGGGAGAGGTTGTGCTTTCTATGCATCCTTGGCATTTCCAGTGAAAAGACCTCAAGAAGCTGGCATTGGAAAAGTCTAACTCAGTGAGAAACAAAGTAGAACAGGAGATTGCTGAGTGACAAATTATTACAACACTCAGGACAATTGAACTCCCAGGGCTTAACAGAGATATTGGTTTCTTATCTCATTGCACATGCTAATGTCATTCAGTTCTCGCATCCTTTATTATGCTGTATGATAATTAGCTACTATCCATAGGTCTTATCAATTGCTTTCATCCAAACTTAGCTATATTTACTTCTTAATTACTTATGCATCTTGACTCGGCCCTTCCTAGCATCCCTCTCCTCACCCTCTACCTATATGTAATGGTTAGTGACTTCTGTTTCAATGTATCTGAAGAAGTATGTGTGCATATGGAAGCATATATCCAGAATAAAACTTTGTTGGTCTTAAAGGTGTCTCTGGACTCAAACTTTGTTCTGCTGTGAGACCAACATGGCTACCCACCTGAATCAGGGAGAGACAGCTTACTATGTCCATTTATAGATCAGCTTAGAATCGCCTTCATGGCATTGCATCAGAACAGCTTTTGGCCAAATGTTACTTTTCAATTAATTTATTTAAATATTTATACCCCACTTGGTTCCTCAATAGGGACTCAGAGCAGCTTATAACATTGTCTCCCAGATCCTAGTTCAACACTCTAATTGCTACACCATGCTAATTCTCTATTTCAAAATGGCAGTGTGTGTAAAACATGCAGATTCCCCCATCTGCTGCTCGCCTTTCCACAACAATTCTCTCCAAGTTCTTCTCTTTAAACATACCGATCTCTTGCCAAGTATAGCGTGCAGATATGTTGTCACTTTAAAGGGGCCACTTCTGACCCAGATGATGTGCCTTACCCTTAGGCCTGAGCCCCGCAACATCTGGTTTTACAACTGCAGTGCTAGGCAGGGGCACAACTGGCTTTGCTAGTCAGCGTCGAACACAAATGCAGCAAACAGTCTCTGACAGAAGCAATCTTCTGGACCTGCTGTGGGGGAAATGTTAATTCAGTCAGGTTTTTGCTGCAAGAGTTCAAGAGCCAAACACTGCTAATGGCATCTGGGCATTTATGCCCAGAGCTTGACTGACTTTGTTGATTTGTTTAGCTTCTGTTTTTATCATGTATCATGCCTCTGGAACAATGATCAGGGCACACAGCATTATGTTTAAAAGCTCATGTTTTAAAAGTCAGCAGTCTCCTCAGAATTGAATTGCGACGTGGGAGTAAGAGGCCAGATGCCAGTCAAAAAGATCAGATGCCAAGAGCTGCCCTGTCCCTTACTTGGAGTGCAATCCTCTGGCCAATTATAGTTAGATTTGATCTGATTTGCTTTTGTTTACTTTGCTGGGATTAAATCATTTTTAAGCCCATATGCCTCATCTGGACAATTGCAGATCAAGCTGCTAGAGATTCTAGGCTGCAATCCTGCAAACAAGTAAGGATGTGCAGCTGGATTTCTGCTAACCAAGACTGGACCTGGATTATACCCACTTGTAAGTAATATACCGTCCATATCAGAACAGAATTGTTGATGATACTGGGCAGTGAGAAGCAACTTTCTGATCTGATCATCACTCTGGTGCCTTGCTCTCGAGTTTCCTGGGCAGCAGGAGAAGAAGGAGAGAGTGACTTGGCACCAACATAATCAGGGGTGTTATCCAACAGAACAATTTATTTGCTTTTTCTGCCAATCCAAATTAGCATTTCTATGCATAGCATTTCAAGTTTCCAGCACTCATTGCACTGTATCAGCATGATTCTAGATAAGCATGGGTCCTGTTTGCAGAGACTATTTTATTCTCTGAGGCTGTGCCTTCAAAGGCTTTGCTTGTACAAGCAAGCTGGCAAACAGGGCAGATTGGGGAATATAAAGTCATAGGCTGTGGCTTCCCTACAAATTTCCTCTGCTTTGGATATGGGGGGGGATAAAGGTTCAGATGGGAAGGATGCTGAGGCTATGGCTTACCACCCTTCACAAGTGGCAGCTAGTGCCCTGACATGGATAGCCCAGGCAAGCCTGATCTCATCAGATCTTGGAAACTAAGCAGGGTTGACTCTGGCAAGTACTTGGATGGGAAACCTTGGAATACCAGAGGCAGGAGACGGGAACAGGCTTTATTCTGCCACCTCTCTGAATATCCTCCAAGCCCCCAGTAGGGGTCAGTCACCAGAGGTCACCATGAATTTCAGGTGCATGCACACTCACACGCACACACACACACACACAAAATACAACCCCCCCCCCCAAGCAGCAGCTAATCTACTTGCCTTGTAGGGAGAGAGGAAAAAGCTTTGCTCATACACACTGGCAGGCAGAAGTACAGACACATGGGAAGAATAGAGACTCATGCTCTCCCTCCACAAATTTAGACAGCACACACCTACACACAAATTAGGGTGCTCCAATAGTCAAAAAGATCTTATTTGTATGGAGAATTTCAAATTGAGAGTACAATCTTATTTACTCACAAAACTAACTTCCACTGAGTTTATTGTTAGTTAAGATAGGAGCCTTATAGCTTGGTCTTATTTATTTATTTATTTATTTATTTTGGGATTTATACCCCGCCCTATCCGGTAGCTCAGGGCGGCTAACAAGCGGTCAAGCCGAGTTTCGGAACTAAAAACAATAACAATATTACATACAATAAAAAATTCAAAAATTCAATACAGCAGTAAAATTCATATAAATCCAAGATGCACGATACACAGTATCCCACATTGGCGGCGGATTTCTTAATTGCATGGGCACCAGGAGTAGTATATCCCAGCTCACGGGCGGCATCTATCCTTCCAGATAATGGGACATTAAAGCATGTGTACTTAAGCCCCACCAGCTTTAATGAGACTTACACTCAAGTAATTGAATGCAGGCTTGCAACGTTAGGCTGTTCAAACATTTCAAAAATCCCTGTAACATCCAGCCTGATGAAAGGGTCTAGTGAACCTGAAAGCTTGCACCCTATTACATGTCATTGGGTTGGTCCTAATAACAGGTATCAGGGGGACTATTTTCTGATTTTGTGCTTTCACCCATGACAATAAAAACTGCAGTCCATTTCTCAACCTCCTTGAACCATGCATGATTAATAAGAGACAAGGGAATGTATATTCTGCATAGTACAGGTTATGCATTTGTTCAATTAACTGACTTGACTAGAGTTCAGGAGCCCCTGTTTTGGCTGGTATACATACACCCGTTTCCCCCTCCTGCTGGTTAGCTGCCAATCATTTTTGTCGCTCATTCGTCCTTATTGCTTCAGGGTTCCCCCCCCAATGTGTTTTGCTCTCTCTAGTAGTCCCGGAGGGAGCACAACACATGTGGAAAAGGGGGAGGGGGGGAAGCCAAAGCAATAGGACAAACGAATGACAAAAATGACAATGCGGAAGGGGCCTGTCTCTTTTGCGCTCCACTTTCTCCTTCATCTCTTTGTCCCCTCGCCTTCTTTCCCATCTCCATGTCTCTCTCTCCTCTTGCTGCTGTCTCATCCGCCTCTCCACCCAACCCCCTTTCTCTGAAGCAACGCACAGGCTTCATGGTCACAGTACAATTAAAGTTTTAAGCACTACATGATGTAAGTCTAATTTATACACATGCGAGCACGCGCGCACACTCATGCTTTTCTAAGTTGATGGGTTCTAAACTGGCTGAAAGCACCCAGGAGAGAGATCACAGGGGTCGCCTTCTAAAGCTCACTAACCTTGGCAGGGGAGTGTGCTGAAGCTGTATAAAGAACAAATTCAACATTGCAAAAGGGGCTGGAAAACAAAGCAGTAAGTCTCCAAATGCCATTGTGCTGAGTTTGTGGTGTGCCTACATTATGGATAGAGGGTACCTTTTGATTGGCTCATGTCAAAACAGATGTCCCGGAGCTGAAAAGGGTACAGGAAACAGTAGGGGGCTTGGTGAGGGAGCTGAAGAATCTTCCTTATAAAGAAAGACTGTCAGTTTCACACGTTCTCCCATTTCTGCAATCTATGAAATTGGTTGGAAGGACAAACAAAACAATTCTTCCTGCAAACAAAATTAACTTGTGTGGCATTCCTTGTTCCAAGATGTCATGGCCACACTTTGCACGCCACTACTTTCAGCACAGGCCTGCTCACCTGTGCCATATTTATCTGGTGTAGAAAGTGGCTTTGCAGAGCTGCAATTTGCCCTGGTTACCAAATATCCAGATGTACATGCACACACACGCACACAACCAGCTATCGGATTTCAAGGAACCATAAACAAGATATGGCTATCAAGGCGTATAGCAGTACAGATATCCTTGTGGCCAAATGTCGGTGGATCAGGAATCTGATGGACAATATGATTGGCCCTTGAGTGGCAAAAAGACATCCATGCTGCCATGTTCATATTATGGGGACACACACCAAACCCTGGCTTTCTCTCCTTCTGGAAATTAATATTTGTGTCAGAAAGAAATGTAACAGAATGCCAAAGGCAGAACAGAATGCCAAAGGCAGAACAGAATGCCAAAGGCAGTGGGCTCTGTTGATGGGGCCTCTAGTGTTGTGCCCCAGACTTGGCAAGATCCAGAGGTCCAATCTGTAAAACTGTTCTGTTGGATGAGTGGATTGAGCTTCTTTCGGATGCCTGTGTTCTCTGTTTTAAGATCCAAGCTGGCACAGAAGAGACACTTGACACATTCAGCAAAATAAAATAGATGTTCCTTATCAGGAATAACTAACACTTATTGTTTAAACTTTCAAACTGAAGAAAGTATCACCTCTCCGAAGTCTGCAATCTGTTAAGTGTGTGTACTTTTAGAATGCTGGATATCTGGAATATAATACATTTGAGGACCCCCCCCACACACACACGTTTCATGTAAACAGGGACCCAGTATGACCCCAGCCGATCTTCTCCGATTTGGGGGCTTGGTTGGGGTCAGGAAGCTGGAATCAGAGGTGAGCTTGCCGGGGGAAGAACCGGTCCAGGTCTCCGTTCTTCCCGTTGCAATGATAGCAGCGGATCTGCCCAAACTTGGGGGGGGGGGCGCTAGGTTTCCGCTGGCTCTTTGTGTAAAAACTTGCTCGGTGTTGGCCGGGGGATGGGAGTGGGGGGTTGAGTGCCTGGCCGAAGATGGCTCAGCCAGCGCGGCTGCCCCTCCTCTCGTCGCCCCCCCCCCCCGGCCGCAACCCGTGTCAAGAGATGGAGCCGCCGCTGATGCCAATCCCGGGGCAGAGCGCAGGCGGAGGATTGGGGGGGGGGGCGCTGGAGTCACGGAAGCGTGATCGCCCGAGGCCCCTCCTGCCTGCTGGGAAAGCCATAAAACACCTCGCCGCGGCGCGCAGCCCGACACTGGAGCGCCCATCCCCTCTCGAGGACGCGGCAGCAGCAGCAGCAGCAGCAGCAGAGTCCCAGCCAGGAGCGCCGCGACGAGCACACGCGAGGTGAGCGCCTCCCGTCCCGTCCCGTCCCTTCCCCGCCTCCTCTCGCCGGGCGCTGCCGCCTTCCCGCTCCCGGAATGCCGAGTCTAACTTCCCGACCCGCCCGGCGCTTCCCGTCCGCTCCTGCCTTCGGCTGCCTTCCTCGCCAACTTTAGGACGGGGCCTCCCTCCCTTCAGGGATCTTCCCTCCTCCTCCTCCGCGGTCTGTTCCGTTCGCTTCGCGACAGAGCAGACTCGTTTGTCACTTCCCCCGCAGCCGGTCCCGGACAGGCGGAACCTGGACAGCGCCAGCCCAGCCCTCGGGCGCTCGGCGCCCAATCCCGCGGACTTCGACGGGACTGACTCCCGAGCAATGTTGCCTCTAAGCTGAGTTAGTGTGAGCTAGTTCACAGTTTTTTAGCCTCCAGCTCACACATTTTTGTCTTCGCACAGGAAGGATGGCTCCAGTCCAGAACAAACTAACTTATGCAATAGCCAAATTGCTCGCTCACAACTTTAATGCCAGTAGCTCACAAAGTGGAATTTTTGCTCACAAGACTCCACAGCTTAGAGGGAACATTGCTCCCGAGTTAAGTACTTCGGGGTGCAGCGCTAGGCAAGGGAGGAGGAGGCCAACACCAAAGAGCATTTTCGCAGTTCCAGTCTTGGACTAAGCCCCTTGTCACAAATCCCGTTCCAAAGAGGAACTTTCCCTTTCCCTGCTTTTCAGGGACCGGGTTTCCTCCTCAACACCTAAACCCTTCTAGGGGGGGAAAATGGCTTGTAGTCTCACAAATTGAGATGACAAACGTCAACCCCACCAGTTCCTTTCTATTTCTGCTCTTTCCCGCTCTGTTAATTACAAATGCAACCTCCCTCCTTCAAAGGGAGTTCAGTGGGATTTTTAAAAATATAATTGGAAAAGATTACAGAAATCTTTAGGGTGACTTTTTAAAAAATGTGCCATGGGCAAGATCTGGGCTTTAAAAGAATAGATACAATCTGTTAACTGAAGCCATGTCTCTGTGTGAAAAGTATGCACACTTCTCAGCTTCACGGAACCGTTCTTTCTCAAGCAGAGAAAGCCTTTTACTCTATTGACTTACATTGTTTATAGTCCACCTTTGAAGCTGAATTAAGAAAAATTCTGATGCTGATTCTGAAAGCCGGGAAAATGGGGTTGGATTTATTTTTTAACACCATGCTGAGCCTTAGGAGCAGAGTGTTTGACTCTCCCCACTAGGTAGCTAAAATAGCCCTGATGGCATTAGAATTGTGGTTTTTCCAGACATGGCAGGACTCAAGTCTGTTGGGGAAATCGTGGCCAAAGAGAGCTTCGCGGTTATGTCCAGAGCAGATGATATTCTTGAGAAATTATCAGAGTGCTTTTAAACAGAGGTGCACCCTCCTGAGCCCATTGAGTTCAGTGGACTTAGAAGGGTGCAGCCGTGCTTGGGAATGCAGAGTAAGCCTTGGGCCGGACTCAGATCGGAGTGGTGCTGTGATTCAAAGGCCCTTTCTGAGAGCAAGGGGCGCTCTCTTGTTCTGTCACTTTCCTCCACTCAAACATAAACATTTCAAAGAACAGTAATGAGAAATCCTTTGCTCTGTCCCACAGATGCAGGGGACCATGCGATTGTGGCTGTCAGTAATGACGCTCGCCCTGTGCCTGCTGATCTGTCTGGGAACGCCAGCAGAAGCGTACCCATCCAAACCAGACAGTCCTGGAGAAGATGCGCCTGCAGAGGATATGGCCAGATACTATTCGGCGCTCAGGCACTACATCAACCTTATCACACGGCAGAGGTAGGTCCTGAGGCTTCATGTTGTGGGGACAGGCAGGTAAGGTCGTGCCCTGCAATGGAAGCTTTTTTCATTTCTGAAGGTCTTCCTCATTCCCCTTTCTCCAAGGTGCTAAGCATCACAGACTCACAAGGTGGTTGCCAGATGCTGTACAAAACAGGACTATAGTAATTTAGTCATTCATTCTGACTCATGCTCTTCCCTGTCTTCAAGAGTCATCAACATATATATGCAAATATATATGTAGTAGCTATACAGAATGAAGCTGATCCTTGGCTCTGAAGAGCTTACAGTCTTGCAAGGGAAAGAAACGGGAATCCATCCATCTGTAAATTTTAAAAATGCAACCCTCGTGTATTGAGCCATAATCATTACCTTCCCCTTTAGAAATCTTCTAGCTCCAATTTTGCCAACGATATGGTTCTATTTGTTTATTTATTAGATTTTGAAAAATCCCACCCTTCCTCCAAGGAGCTCAGGACAGTGTATGTGACTCCCTTCCCAATTTTCTCCTTAGAACAACCCTGTTAGGCTGAGAGAGGGGCAGTGGCTGAAGGGCTGCATCCATTGAATATGGTGCTATTGTTGTGCTATAGTAATCATTCACAAGTGGATTGGCTGGTCCATACAGGATGATCTAGTTGTGAATGATTGCTATAGCACAATGATAACATAGTATTCAAAGATGTGTGGATACAACCAAAGTCACCCAGTGAAAATCATGGCAGAGTAAGGATTTGAATCCAGGTCTCAATGGTCATAGTCTGACACTCTTAACTACTATCTGTGCGGCTCTCACAATTACAGTTCTCCTCTTCTGTGCAATAAGAGCACAGAAGCTGCATAGAAGTTCAGGCATTTCCATTTGAGCTGTTGTCTCTACCATTGATATTATTTGCTCATTCAATGAGCCCTTAGAATCCAGTGCTCTTTATCATGAGTTTTTAACGTCACCATTTTTACCTTATGAACTTTCCAGGTGTGAATTGACTACAGTACTGTTATCCCACCTGGGATGGAAGAGTGGTCAGTGACATTGTTGGTGAACGTGCATAACTCCAACTCTTCTCGCCTCAGTGGCACTCCAACTGTCTTATTTAAATGTGAAAATTAAAAAGTAAGGGACTTTTAGAAAGTTTTCTCTGCCTCTGTATGAAGAGTTACATGAACACAGAGAAAGAGAAATTAAAAGAGAGCCAAGCCTCTGGCTGAGTAGGAATTCTGCAGCCAAGAATGGCCAAGCGAGTGAGAGGTGGTGGTGGTGGTGTTTAAAAGAGGGGAAAGGAGAGTTTTTAAGAGAAAAGGCATCAACTGAGGCGTTTACCTATCCTCAGTCTGCTGAGTTGGTGTATTGTTGGTTTAGATGATCCAGAGATTATGGGCAGAGAACTTTAGGCAGAGCTTCCAAAGGTCCCAATGAAATAGTAAGAAGATTTACTGGTTCCAGAAGAGCGGAGTGGGCAGCAAAGGGATTAGACTTCACGATTCTGGCTGGCAAAACAGCAATAGCTATAGAGACTGGCACAAAAGAATATCAAAAGAAAGAATTGTAAAGTCCAAGAATTCAGGGTGTCTCCTTGGCCTGTCTCCTTGGGTCTCCTTCTCCATCTCCATTCCTGGTGCACAGGAGGCTCCTCCATGAATGGAGAGGGAGAAGGAGAGCCAGCCAATCATCAGTTCACTTACAGGTGACATCACCATGTCAGTGGCATGCACTCCCTGGCCCTTCCCCTGCCCCCCTGCCAAAAATTTTCTGGCTACGGGGCTGGAGCCCTCCCAGAAAGGTAACAAAAGGTGATTGCCTCTAGGCAGAGTGGACAAAAAGGCTGGCAGGGTGGAGGCTTCAGCCATGCCTGAATCAGGCTGGGAGGAGACATTCAGCAAAGGTCAGTAAAAGTAATAAAGCCCACCTGGCTGTTCGATAATAATTAGATTTTGTACTCAGGAAGACGTGCCCTTGCTGATGAAATTACACTGATAGATCTAGGTGGGTGCCTGACTTTTCAAGCCCCACTGGCAATGGGTAAGCAAGCAGATATCTCATCAGTGAATCAGTCTCTTGCCCAAAGTTTTGGCCACTCACTAGCATAATCTGAGAAGCACCTCGGCTTCACCTTCTCCAAAGCATGGCACTGCTAGCTCCTAAAATGATTGCCAAAGCAAAAGAGCAGACAGCACACATCTGGGAAAGGGGATCCTGGTCTTTTGGGAAGAATAAAATTCTCTCCCTTGGAGCAGTCACTGCAGAAGATGGGGCATGTGGTGCTGGAACTGGGGAGTGCTGCCTCCTCTTCCAAAAGGCTACCTTCCTTTTTTTTCATGAGAACAAAATAACGAGTAATTGTACAGGGACTGGATAACACCCAATCATCCTTGATTGCTAGTATAGTTAGTAAAATGTTAGTAAAAACAAAATTACTTTTTATTGTTTGGTTCACCCCTGAAACATCCTTGATTCAAGAGTGGAAGGAAGAAAACTTTGATCATTAACCTTGTTTAAAATTTGTGTTGTGAGCTCTGAGAAAATCAATATGTCTCTTAGTGGATGTGAGTAGACAACCAGGTTGCAGCATCCTGTCAGATATACCCAACAAAGTGTTGACGGACTATCTATAGGAACCTTTTATCTAAGGTTCATTCTCCATCACCTCTCTACTGAGAACTAAATACTGAGTCTGTTTAATGCTGAAACCAAGCACCTCAGACTAGACAAAGCCTCCAGATGATGTCACTACACTTTTATCTTGGTGCTAAACTGTGAATCCATTCCGGCAGCCAACTTGCCACTGTGTGTATGTTATCCTGTCAAATAGTGTTGAGAGACCCTGACCTGGATAGCCCAGGCTGGTCTGATCTTGTCAGACTTCAGAAGCTCAGCAGGATCAGCCCTGGTTAGTACTTGGATGGAAGACCACTAAGGAAGTCCAGGGATGCTGTGCAGTGACAGGCAATGGCAAACCACCTCTGAATGTCTCTTGCCTTGAAAACCCTACGGGGTCACCATAAGTTCGCTGTGACTTGATGTAAAAAAAAAAAAAAAGTATTGAGAGTGTTACCATACTTGGGCACCTGATCAGAAAGTGGTGGCAGAACAATATTAGCTTAGCAGAACAATATTAAATGGCCAATATATCAAGCAGAAAATTACTGCTTAGCAACAACAAAGAGTTGCACAGAATAACATATTTATAGTGACATAAGTTTCCACGGATTAGAATTTATGCACCACAAAAGCTGCAATAAATCTGTTGACCACAAAGGCACCACGATTGTCAGTCCCTTGCAGGAAAAGCAACAGAGACAGCTACTCCTCTGAAGCTGCAATTAATCTGATAAATGAGTGTCTGTAAGTGTGGGAAATCAGACTAGACACAAGCTTCCTTTTTTGCAGCTTCAAATGCAGAGTACAGAATTGTAGAATCATTGCTACCTGCAGTGTAATGGGTAAGGGAGGTGAGTAACACTGCAGGCTGGGCTGAGGGTGTGAAGGCCCACCATAATCACTACTATGGCAGAACATTTCAGAAACATCAGGTGGGCTGAATCAGTAGGCCTAATGCAAAGTGTGCAAGGGAAGTCCCATTTCCTGAGTTTACTTGCTTCTACTTCAGATGGACCAACAGGATCGCTGGGGAGGGCATAATCCAAATAAGAAACCCTGGGGGAAAAAGATAACAAAAAAGGAAAGGATATGGAAAAATATTGTGTGCATGTATGTGTGTGCGCCACACACAGTTTATATTTTATGTTTTTAAATAATGTGTGTTATTCTTACATACACACACACCTCTTTTTCATATTCCTTTGTTTTTTTCATTTTCATTGGGTCCCCTTATTTTGTGATTTCCAATTGCTTAATGGTAGTTCTCCCCCCCTTTGGACATATAGTCCAAAGCAGTGATGTGTTGTTCCTCCCTGCCCGTGTTACTTAGCCCCTCTTTGTAGATATGGTCTTCAGTGCAAGAAGCTGACAACAGGAAGCCTTTTTAGGTAAGACCAAAGTGGTTCCTAGATTAAGAAACTGACAGCTTGAGAGAAATACTGGAAGGGAAGCGATTCCATTTCTACAGATCTATTTTGTGTCTGACAGGCCTTGGCCTAACAAAACACCGGCCACTAAAGAAAAGGCAGAACAACCCTGAGATAATAATCACATTTAGCACTTATATCATGCTTTCAGTATTCAAAGTGGTTCACATATTTTTCCTTGTTGTGATCGTTACAATAGTGCTAGCCAGTATAATTATATATAAATATAATTATATATATAAATATAATAAGCCACTATAATTATCTCTGTAGTAGAGATGAGGGGGCTGAAGCTGAGTGGCATTAAGTGAGTTAGCAGGGGACATGAAGTTAGAATGAGATCACAGGGTGTTCTTTTAGCCATTATGCTGTAAAACACAAGAAAAAGGTGTTTGATGGAAAAGCTAAACTTATTCTGTATCTTTTGAAGCTGCCAGTTCTGTATTAGGGTAAACTTATGGCTACAACTTTGGATAGTTTGTGATTAAGTTCCAGGATAGAAATGCACAATCCCCTCACCAGGCCTCTCTTTAAGAATGTTGAACCAGAAGCCATATGTGGATTTCAATAGCTCAGAATGCTGTCATACTTTCAAGGTTGGAAAAATAGCAAAAGAGATGCACATGTGTCTGCCGGACAGCACATAAGGACAATGAAGTAATATCTGTGTAGGGAAATGGTTTAGTTAGTTGATTGACTCAATTTATGTTTTGGGCTTCATGTCAGGCTACACATATTTTTTCCACACATATTTTAATCTAAATCCCTTAAGTACTAGTACCAAATATGGTGAGCTTTTTTTTAAAAAAAAAAAATCCCTCTTGTGGTTTTGGCTAAACAAAGTATGAAAAATAGGACAGAGGTAATGTTTGCTTTTAAGATAACGCAAGCCACTGCCGGAGATTTGTGGGTTTTCTGTTTTAAGTATAGTACAACAATTGAAGCAGTGAACTGAAGCCCAATGTAAATAATGCTGTGCTTATTTGAATGAGTACGTCACTCGAGGCTATTCAGAAGAAGTAGATCAGTCGGCTGGATCTCATGCACAATCCACTCAGCTGTGTTTGCACCTGGATCTTCATTGTAATGCTCTAAGCCATCCATGGGTCAGAATACACCTGCTTAAAAGGAAATGAAGTAGCATGAGACTTTCCCCATGCTGGTTCGTCAGGCTTTGTTTGGCACTGCCACTGCTCACATTGCACTGGGCACTGATACCTTCATTGTATGAGAGATTGCACCCATTTGCAGTGACTGCCAGTTGTGCATCCAATGTACAATGAAGTGTGTGCAGTTTGTACTAATTCACATCAATGAACTTAAACATGGATGCAAACAACCCAGTACCTGTCTTCCCAGTGCCTGTTTAACCCAGTACCTGTCTTCAGATGGTTGAGGGAGCCATACCAATACAGGTGCTAATAATGGTGCCCAGTTCCCAGCATTTGGCAGTTAAATATAGTCAGGTAACAGAAATACCCTTATAATTAAGATAGGTGTCCTGAGTATCCTACCTTCCCTTTGATAATCTTATTTCATGAGTTCCTGTTCCTTTTTAGACTCCACTCTGGCCCTTTTCACATTACCATTCTAAACTGGGTGTTATTAGTTGTTGGCCCAATTTCAAGTAAAGCAATACAGGAATAAGTGTTTCATACAGCAAATTTCATTGAGCTGCGGTGGCTCAAGTGGTTAAGACGCTGAACTGCAGGCTCTGGAAGGTCAGTAGTTCAGCAGTTCGAGACCCGGGTGCCGCATGACAGGGTGAGCTCCTGTCTCTAGTTCCAGCTCCTGCCAACCTAGCAGTTCGAAAGCAAGAAATTGCAAGTAGATAAATAGGTACCACTTCGGTGGGAAGGTAACAGCGTTCCGTGCACCTTGGTGTGTTTAGTCATGCCGGCCACATGACCACGGAAACGTCTTCGGACAGCGCTGGCTCTTCGGCTTTGAAACGGAGATGAGCACCGCAACCCTAGAGTCGGATTCGACTGGCTTTCGAGCAAGGGAACCTTTACCTTTACCTTACAGCAAATTTCATTCTGTTAATGAGCAGTCTCTGAAGCACTATGGTCTTTTCAAACAGTGCCGCCCCCCCTTTTCACCAAGCAATCTTCCTTGGACTTTTACAAAACATTCTAAGATGAATGCTATAGCACTAAACCATTATAGTGCTGAAGTGCTACAGCAGCACCATTGAGATGCATTGACTCAGTGGAATCAATTGAGTCAATGCATCTCAATGGTGCTGCTATAGCACTCACTTTAGAATGTTAAAAAATGTCCAAGGATGATTGCTTAGCAAAAAAGGGCATGGGGGGGGAGGAGTGGCATTGTAGGAAGCGCTATGGACATTTTAAACAGCACACCACAGTGATTCGGAAGCACAACAAAGGGGCTGAAAACAGAAAAAAGCAGTTTCCCTTAAAAGCAGCTCATCCACACTTTGTATGAACAAGTTAATAAATTCTGCTAGCAGCTGGTTACTAAATTGGGTCTGTCTGAAATGACAGAAGAAATCCTTTAGTGACCAGTTACTAAAATGAAATACAAAGGCAGTTTGAAAAGGGTCTGTGTTGCATAACTAGCTAATTTTGCTCCCAAGACAAGGATATAAAATTGTGTCCCCCCATACTTTCTCAGTAGTTATTTTGGTAAAAAAATAAATATATAAATAGCAAGAGTAATAATAACACAATATTTACTTTAGTCATGATATTCCTTTTCTGTGCCCTTCAGCATTGTGTGCCTGAGGCAAGTGCCTTGCTTGCTACCACTTGTTACAGCTCTGCTAATATGGTCAGCCATTGTCATATCTGGTGTCAGAGACTTTGACTGGTTCTCTAGGTCTCATTTAAACAGTGTTGTTTGCTATCTGCTCTCGTTCTTAAAGAGGAACATATTCTTTCACTTGTTCTTTGCTTAGCTCCTGCTTAGTATTGTCAGCCCAGCAGAAACTTGCCAAGGCTAATCAAATTTTAAATGCTGGAAATGAAAATAAATAACATTTGATTTTTTTTTTAAATGGGCCTGGGTAAGCACATTGTAAAAAAGAGAATATTCATACAAGAAATATGAAAAGAGAGAAAAGGAAAAAATATTTTGGAGCTGGGAATGAGAGAAAACGTAAAAAATAATAATAACAGTCCTTTAAATTTAAGATTAGAAGCCTCTTTCAGATAATAAGCATTGCCTGTCTCCAGTTTAATATGGAGAGTTATTAATAGTAACTTCAGTTACTGTAAAAAGGTTACAGTCACTACAGTATCTTTTTTGTGATTTTTTTAAAAAAGTCTCCTCTTTTACTGCAAAAATACCATTTAGAAAATCCCACAGGAGCTTGTCAATTAATACTTGCTGTAAAAGAGATGCAATTCTTCTTCAGTGACATTTGCCTGATCCTGTTCCAGTGGAACTCCCTGTTTTTGGAGATCTGCCAGGTCCGTTCAGACCAGCAGCTCTAACTGTTCTATTAAGGTTAGCATTTTCTCTTTAATTATCTTGAGAGATTATATATATATTTTTGCTACTTATTGGATAGATTGTGCTTCTTAATCTGTTTTTAATGTGCATTTTTTTCAGTGTTATCTTAAGAACACTTTCCTTGGAGTTAGTGTCATTTAGTAGACCTGAGTAGGATTCTGAGTAGGTTTAGGATTGCTCCCTTAATGATTTTAGTGCACACCATTCTGAGAATTTTTTTTTTCCGCTGAAGTGCAGATTTTAATACTAATTAAACAAAAATCTTAAGGTGCCATCTTAATATGAATGCATAATAAGAGTTAGGTAGGAATTAGCATTTTTTGGGAAAAGAAAATATGAGCATAGCACTCTGATGGGCAAGATAAATTCTTGTGTAGACTTAATTCCTGAATTAACCTTAAAAACTGAAATTTTGAAGTTCGACTTCCCACTTAGATGCCAAAATAATGTCGTTCAGCTGGACTATTAGATGTGTCATTTAGTCCCAAGAAGTCATTACAATGAAGTCCAGTTTTTGGCTCATCCTCTAATTGATTTACTTACTATTCAAACCAGATGAGATAGTTTTAATTAGGTTTTCATGGGTTCTGTACTCTCGCATTCCAAGAAATTGAATTAGAAGGGTGGGTAATTATATCGTCTTGTTAGAAGATGCCTTACCAAACTGAAACTTACTGCCTGCAATAAAATAAACAATAAAAACTGAAAAGGCTAATCAAAATACAGGCCATCAAACAAAGTTATTCTTTGTGAGCACGTGTTTATTTGGATAAATTGAGTGTTTCACCCAACGGACCTCTTGTTTTGCAATTTCAGATCCTTTCTGGGTATATGATATGTATTAATCATTCAACTGCTCCCCCCCATACTAATGCCCACATTTAAAAGTAAGTACAGTTGATGTGTAAAGCAAGGTTCCCCAATGTGATTCCAGTGGGCACCATGGCTCCAAGAGTGGTCTGAGAGGCAAGAAGGAAGGCAGGCAGGCTGGTAGGCCAGCCAGCCGGCCCTGAAAAGGGCCTTGCCCCCCAGCCTTGCCTCCTCAATAAAGGAAGAAAAGGAGCACAAGCAGGCTCACTGTGGTGGCTGCTGCTTCAGCATGGGTAGGGCCAGCTGGAGCTTGTGGTGGCAGTGGATTTTAGTGCTTCGGTATGGCTGGGGCCAGCTTGGCATTCGCTGTGGTGGCTGCTGCTGCTGCTGCAGGCTGGCTGCACCCTAGTGGTAGCTGTGGCTGCCCCCACCCAGAATAGGTGATGGCCACGCCCTTGCTTGGACTTGGCCTGGCCCTGGCAGAGGAGGGAGTGGCCCTCCAGGTCATTGGCTCTTCAGGATTTTCCTGGTGGCCTTAATGTCTATTTCCCCCTTCCCCCTACATGGCACCCATCTGTACTTCCCCTGGTCCCTGCTGAGTTTTTCAGAAAGTGGGTGAGGCCATTGTAAGGCAGGGTTTGTAAAGCAGGCTGCCCTTATTCAAATGAAGGGGTTTTCCATGGCTGCTATAGCAGCTTTGGCCACTGGAGAATCAGGAGAACTTGTAAGCACCCAGGCTTTCCTTAGTCATTGTGTGATGCCATTCTCCATTCAGGTTTCCCTTCTTTTTATTCCCCACTCTCTTTGCTTCCTGCCCCATGCTGTGGGCTTTCGTTCATTTCTTTTAATTCTCGCTTCTCTTTCTTGTCCTCTGCTGGCAGCCATTTTGGATTTGGCTCTGCCTTTTGTGGCAGCCATTCTGAGGTGTTACTCACCATTACCTCTCAGAATCCCAAAGGCAGGCTCAAAGAAGCTGGGGGCCACTGGGGTAAAGTGGGGAAAAATATTAGCAAGACAGGTGCAAGGTTTATGGGTGTACCACTCACCATACACACTGGAAACTATGTTAGAGTTGATATATAGGGTTAGAGCATTTCCACACATGATGAGTGCTTTTAGCCTTTCTTTCAGAAGTCCTGTCATATGTAAATGTTATAATCTAGGGAAAAAGTAGGAGAGAAACATTTTTTAAAAAGTGTACATTTTAGCTGGGGTAGGTTTTAATATTTGCATGGCAAAATATGTAAAGCAAAATCTAATTGAAGTATGATGGATGTAAATCCCTTAGAGAGGAGAGTGCAATGCCTTCCCTGTATCCCTAGAAATGGTAATCCAGATGAGATTCAACCACACCAAACTCCCTACTATTTCATCTGCTCCTTACTTTATTTCCAGCCTAATGAATTAAGACAACCACTTGCAGAAGTAAATTTTGATGTGCATTGTGCATCTCATCCTACCTATCTATCCCTTTATGCAAAGAATACCTTTAGGGCAAACTAGATGCAAAAGGTTTGGAAACAAACTATAGTACACAGGATCTGTCCTTTCACCTTCCTTGTCTCCTCTTGAAAAAGGAATTAATAATAATAACCATATGGCATTGTGTGTAGTATAGCCAGGAGATCCCTAAGATTGTCTGGCAGCCTTAAGTTCTAACTCTTTTAGTGTTATGCACCACTAGGTGGTGAACTAGACTAATTTTGGAGGGCTGAGAGAGCTCTGAGAGCTGTGACTGACCCAAGGGCACCCAGCTGGCTTCATGTGAGGGAGTGCAGAATTGAACCCAGTTCTCAAGAGGAGAGTTTGCTGCTCTTAAGCACTATACCATGCTGGCTCGAGGAAAAGTAAAGAGTGGCTGAAGAAGTAAAATACCCCTTCTAACTATATTTACAGTAGGATGAGGTTTGTACCCTTCCCAACCCCTATCATCCCAGGTGGAGTGGAGAAAAGCCTAGTCCTACTGGTCCCTCAGGACTGCTGGTAATTTTTCCTTCTTCCTGTCTTCCACCATGGAAGATACTGAGACTGACAGTAGAAGCTGAATGTCCGGTATGATCTTGCTCTCTAGGTTGGTTATGAACTCAAAAACTTTGTTCATGTGTTACAGTGTGCGTATGCAATGAATACATGGAGGGTTCACATCCTTCAAGCCTGCCCTTGAGCCCCACATACTCATCCATCTATTACAGGACAGGAAGGATGGGTGGGGGAGAGACTAGCCCAAGACCACACAGTGAATTCCATGGAGAGTGGGGATTGTCTCTCTCTCTCTCAAGTCCGAGTGCAACATTCTAATCAATACACAACCTCGAGCACCAAGCCTATGGTACATACAAATCATGCAGAAAGACTCTGTAGATCTTTATGACTTGTACATGCTTAGGTTCTAGGCATAAGCATATGGAGACCAGCAGACAATGACTGCAGGAGATACCACTTCACCTTCTGCATTTTTAGTGATCATGAATATGCCACATAAACAAGACTCAGACATGTGTAGAGGTTGGAGTGCATGAGCAATGACTGGAAAAGTCCTATTTGGGGCCAGTAATGCAGCTCACACTCATCACATACATCAGCCAAAATAATACAACAGAGTGTGCAAGTTTCTAAGTTTCAGAACAGGTGTTTAAAAAGGCACAAGCTTTAATAAATAATAAAAGGTATGATATGGCTTTTATTTTTGGATTTTGCTGTGGACCAACAGGGCTACCTACTTTCCCCCACATAAACAGTTATTTAATTTTCTCACTGTAGGCATTCCTAGAGTGCTCTAGTGTAAGTAAACTGTTGAAAGGATTTTATGGCTCCATTCAGGAATTTGTTTGATATTTAGCCAGCTGACACAATGAGAAAGAGCTTTACCTCTATCAAAATATTCTTATAAAAGAACATACCTTATCCACTGTTACAGGAATAGTGTTCATTTTGGTCCCAAAGAAATACAATGTTCAGATTTGTTCAATTAGTACAGAGAAGGATTTTTACATCTCAGACAGTTTTGCTATCTGTCCTGCCCGTGGTCTTGTTCTCCTCCTCACACTTCCTACCTTAACAGGTCTCAGAGTTGCCTGAGAGAAGTGTGCTTGTTAGTGATGTCTAATGTTACTGATGAGGCTCATATGGAGTCGTGGACAGGGCAGAAGTATTTTCTCTGCAGCATATTCTATTTTCTACACTTGATCTTAGCCAAAAGGCTGAGAAGTGTGTGGGATATGCAAGTGGCTGACAGAGTCTTAATAACAACCTACCTGGCGGAGGCAGGCACCATCTCTCCATCCCCTCACAATCAGTGCTTATTGTCTCGAGACTGTTGCACTGTCCCTTGTTTTATATTTTATATTTTATTCTTTATTTTATTTTTAGTTTTTTATCTTTATCCTTATTATTACTGATATTGTATAGAGAGAAACTTTGAACTGAAATATTCTATTTTCTTGGTACATTGACATTCAGTGATAGAAACTGCCACATTTCTGGCTCTATTATAGTGTTGTCCTAAGAAGAGTTATACTCTTCTAAGTCAATGGGCTTAGAAGGGTGCAACTATACACAGCACCCCCCATTTGCTTATTGATCACTCCTCCCCATGTTCTGTGTCCCTTATATCTTGGCTGTAGGTCAAAAGAAGCACACAAGTTTTTTTTTTAACCTCATTCAGGATGTACACACAAAGGAATCCTGTTAAGAATCAATTCACACAATGATAATCACATTGCATGAGACTGTTTTTTGGAAATGAGGAGAGCATCTTATGGTGAGTCACTTTACAATAAAAGCTTTTGGACCCCCAGGATATCATCTGATGACTGTGATTATTACACAAGTAAGATGACCACAACAGCCCTTTCTCAACTGTTTTCCACTGAGTAATAGCCAGATATCAAATGCATTGTAACAAAAGCTATTAATTCAGGTTTACAGAACAAGACTAACAAACATAGGAGAATTTAATCTTCATCCGTTAAAAAGATGAATTTTGACTGAGAATTTCTTTAAAGTGAGGCTCATGGTCTAACAAAGAAGCTCAGTCTCATGATGTTAGAGCTAATTTTTTTTTTAAATTGGTGCTCTGGTTTATGGCAATGAAACATGAGTCGGTAGCAATTTTGCTGGAATTCCATTATACTTAGTGCAGTTGAGTCTCATCTTTATTATAAGAGACAGCATCCAGAAGTACTGTTGTAACCCCTTGAGTCCCAAGGGCCAGATTCAAAGTCTAGGGTAATGTTCATAAACTCAAAATGTAAATCCAATTTATTTAAATACAACTGAAAGCAACTGTGAAAAACATTCCCAAAGATATCAATATTGGTTCTCTAACCATTGTCTCAGAGCAGAGTCCTACTCACAATCCACTTTGTAGAAGGCACAGGCAGCACTGTGTGTTCTTCCTGGGGCTAAGCCTGGAGCAGAGTCCCAGATGCCAAGAAGGCCTTCATGCAATAGCAGGAACTCTTCCTGGGAAGATGCTGGATGAGTCTTCAAGCTTGTTCATTGCCCTAGGAGCAGTTCCCCACCTGGCAAGATGAAGTAGGGCAGCTCTGTGCTATAGTGCTAATTCAGTACAGTCAATGAAGAGTTCAGATGTCAGCAATTTCTGATCTTCACAGCTACTGCAGCTCTCCCTGGGCAGATTGTTCAGTTCTTCCCAGCTAGCAATTTCAGCTCCATCTTCTCTGTCCTTTTTGGATCCAAAGCTTGTAAAACAAGCTTTGCTCCTCAGACAGCCCTACCTTCAGTGCGTCTCAACCATTCTATCCTTCTTGTCCTTTCAGCTAGCCCAGTTCTGCTTTATACCACATTTTAGTGTCATGGTGGCTCTTTCAAAAGCATGCCCCGTGAGCCTTTGACAAACATGCACATTAACACAAGCTTATATACACATCAGCTATGTGCTAGTCTGGTCTGGCCTAAGGTCTGTCTAAGTATCTGCAGTCTACTAATCAGATCTAGGCCCAAAACTGTTTTTTTCCTAGTACAGGCTTACACTATTAATTGTTTTCAGCATGGATTTTGCCTTATAATGAACTGCAGGATCAGAGTTTTAATTTGGTAAACTAATATACAAAGCCCAGGCATTTTCTTTAAGGATATTAACTCACGATACATGGAGGAAAGGAAGCAGAAACAAATCTGTGATCGCACCAGCGAGGACATTTGAGAGCAGTGTCTTGCTTCATTAAATCACTCTGTGGGGGGATTTAATTGTGTATCTGGTTGTCTTCAACTTCCTCACTTGAAACTGATTCTTTTGTCTTTCTGAGATGGAGATGAATTACTGAAATATAATCTGATTAGCTGAATGTGATATGCTTTCCCCTATCTTTCTTGGGCATATTGTAATTTATATCACAATATAAAAACCATATTTAAAAAAATAACTTTGCTGATTAGAAACTTATGATAGTGGTTGTAAGTATGTTTAAATGGTAAGAAAGAATCATGGAGGACATTTGCATCAGTGACCACTAGTAACTCTAATTTACAAATGTATCACCTTTGTTCGTAATGATTAGATGCTGAAGAAAAAAAGATGTTTACCACTTACATTCAGGGTTTATTAGCTTCCCATGATCTTCTGGTTAGTGTCCTGTGGAGATGTTTCAAGTTAGACAGTTGGACGGTATCTAGAATAAACTTGATGGAAATTTAGTCTTCTGCTTCATGGAGGATATATTTATCAATGGCTACTAGCCGTGCTGGTGAAAGAGAACCTCGGCTTTTTACTTCTTCTGAATACCAACACCAGGAGGCAACATCAGGAGAAGACCTCAACCCCAATGCCCTGTTGTTGACCCTCCATAGTGACTGGTTGGCCACTGTGTGAGACAGGATGCTAGACGAGCTCGACTACTGGTCTGACGCAGCAGGGCTGTTCTTATACTATGTAAGGAGATTCTTGAACACTTTTAATAACTTGAATTTTAATAACTTGTATTTTCCTCCTCAAGTATTTCAATTTTAGAATTTTAGAAAATTAGAAGGATCCTTAGGTTGTGTCTCTGTCCCCTATCAGTAAAAAAGGAACTTCAGAGATGGTGTGAGGCTGGGTAAACTTTTGCTTATTATTTATGCTATATATCATTAATACTAATAACTTTAATTAATGAATCTTTCCTTGTGTACTGATAACTCAATTTACTTCTAGCTCTTCTAAGGTTGTTAACAGGGCCCAAGCATGATTTCTCTTGGTCTAGAAAAAAACTTTAATCTCATGTCCCTTCCATGCCATGAATGACTAGTTATTAGTGCAGATTCTACATTCAAGAGGTTTAAACTGAACATCAGACTGAACTTACATAAAAACTGAAGATCAGAAAATACTTTGAGTGCTGGATAAATGCTTCAGTTGTTCTGTTTATGAAAAGGTGAGACAATCTCAGTTTTAAACTAATTTTTTAAACTCATCTAACAGGTATGGAAAACGATCCAGCCCGGAGACACTGATTTCGGATCTCTTGTTGCGGGAAAGCACAGAAAATATTCCTAGATCTAGGTAAATATCAAAGCCATTTGGGATCATACTTTTCATTAATATAGCTTGAATTTTGCCTCCAGTTTCAGTGGATGGAAGGATTTCTGTCTGTGAAAGCAGGACTTTCTTACATGCATCCACCCTCCTGCTGCAGCCCGAAATGCCCCCTGAAATGCTGCTCCTGAGGATGGGGGGAGAATCTGGGGTCTGCTGCTGGGAAGGGGACTGGCAAAAATCGCCTCCCCTTGCATGGACAGAAATTTTAGGGGAGTCCAACCCTATGTTTAACATTTTATCTAAACTAACTATTTTCATTGTTTCTTTTTAAATGAAATTTAAATCTTATTTTTGAGAAACGTTAGCTGCCTCAAACTTTTCAGTAGAGATGCAGTATATGTATGTTTTAAATAAACATCACATCCCAGTCTGGATCTCTGGTATGAAAGCTAATTTTTGGTGACTTCCAGAACTTAATATATCAAAGTAAACAAAAGAACTACTGCAAAATGACTAGTGAGTTTACATAGATTCTGTAATTTCTGCTTTGTAACGGTATTGTACTTATATGAACTGTAACAAAGGGTTTCTGCTAATTACTACAAATTCTTTTTAAAAACGCAATTTTAGGTGAATAAATACTGGGTCAGATATTGCTACAGTTAAACATGTTTAAGTTGTTTTTCATTTCAGAGCCATAGATCTTGACATGCACTCAGCAATCCTATTGTTAAACATATTTGGTTTATAAATATTTGCATTGAGCTAGATTCCTTCTGTAGGTTAGATCAAGGCCAAACTTCTTCCTTTCCCTTTCCATCACAAATTTAAAATCAAGGCAGGCAAGTACTAGGATGAATTCAAAGGACTGTAAAATAACTTTGTTTATGGAGTGGGTCTTTCCTGCCTCCCCTTCCTGCTATAGCTTTCTATATTCGCAGAAAAAAAAATCTTGTACACATTCTGCCCTCTCCGGGGCCGAGGACAGACTGGCAATTTGCCGCGGGATGGGACCCGGGCTGACAACGACTCAATATTGGATTAAATGGAATGTTCACACAGGCACATCTGCCTGGCGTCCCCCACCCGTAGCCTACCGGTGCTCTCGCGCTTCACTGCCGGATTAAAAAAACACCTGATAAAAGCCGACGCAAATCTTGAAAGCCTGCATTTGTCGCGCGTTTCTCCGCTTCCGGGGAGTCTGAACGCGCAGCCGAAAAGCCGGGAGCAACCCGCGTTGGGCATGAGGCAGCAGCGGTGTGATTGGCTGCGCTCCGCTCCACTGCCCAATGCGGTGCCGGCATTGCAGGGCAAAAAAAAAAAATCGCCAAAATGCGCTTATGCGCACATACGCCCACAGCCGAAATAATGGGGAAACAGCGAATATAGCGCGCCTCTGGCGCGGCAGTCTGAACGCTCCCGCGCGCCTCCGTCCAGTATCTTCCGGCAGAGGCCCCCGCTGTGTGGACGGGAAAACCCGGTATCGTTTACTCCGGGGTTTTTTTTGCCGCGACTCGATACCGGGGCAAATTGCCAGTCTGTCCTGGGCCCAGGTTTCACCCACAACATCCACAGGAATTTCAGGAACTTCTTAACCCAGAGTTGGCTACTCCCTGACATTTTCTGCAGGGGAACCTTTACTTATACAGTTCACCTCCTGTAGTTTAAGGCAGCATAATTAGGATTGCCAGCTCTGGGTGGGGACATTTCTAGAGATTTGGGGGTGGAGCTTGAGGAGGGTGGAGTTTTGGGAAAGAAGGGACCTGAGCAGGGTATAATGCCATAAAGTCCAGCCTCCAAAGCAGCCATTTTCTCCAGGGGAATGGGTCTCTGTCATCAGGTGTTATTCTGGGAGATCTCCAGGCCTCACCTGGAGGCTGGCAACCCTATGTATACTTCAGGACCAGCCACCTTGTTTGTTGTGTGAACCAGACCTTTGTTACTCAAACAGTGGGAGAAATATATCCAGCTAAGGAATCTCTTCCCTCCTTCTGCTTATATATTCCAGGACTGATTTCTGACATTGACATATCTTACAAGGTCAAGCCCTCTGGGTGAGCCTTGGCACAAATTAAGTCCAGTGAGCCAGGCAGCTGTGTTCTCTCTGAGTCCAGAGTCTTAAAATGATTTTTGAATCAAAGTGGGAGTTGGAGATAAGAGTCAAAGGCTGATGGTGGTAAATGGCTGCTTTATTGCTTAGTGAAAGATTAAAATGTCTCTTTCCTAAGATAAATGTAACAAATGCTAGCCATTAGTCTAACATCCTTCTGCAGTGGCTCTCACTGCTTGCAAAATAACAACCCCCATTTCCAGTTCTCCATCGTTCAAAGCAATGCATATAGTCAACTAAAGTGACACCCCCCCAATATTTGTAGATTGTTTTTGTGGGTATTGAGACAAAGAGCTCCTTAGTGTGATCTCTTTTCTCAAGAACAGCAACTCAGTGGAACTTAACAAGCAACTCAGCCAGATACTGTATTACAGAAATACTTTCTCATCCTGTTATGCATTCCTTCAGAGTTGTCAGCACCTAAGCTTTGATGCCCCACACCCATGATAACTTCAAGCATGTAGTGCTCTGGCACTTATTTATTACATTGTACTTTTAAAAGCCGTATGCCACCTTTATGCCCAAATGAGTGTTCAAGAAAAAGCTCACAGGAGACAAATCAGAATCATCAATAAAACAGCAATGTAAACTCATGGAAGCACCAGCATTTTTAAAAAGAAAAAGCAGGTTGCCACAAACTATTAACTCTCTCCCAGAGAACGAGGGACATGGGGGAGGGTTGGCTAACCAAATGTCAAATAAACAGGACAGGAGACTTCCCCTTGCACCTGGATATTGGCAAGGAGCAGAAAGCACGATTTTAAAGGGACTCTGAGTCCCTTTAAATCGTGCTTTCTGCTTTGGCCAGGAACCAGCATGACCCCCACGAACTGCCTTAAAAGGTTATGGAAGTCCATGACCATGGACCTGCCAGAGACTTTGTTTCCCGAACCATGAAAAGAGCAAAATTCATCACAAATTTTGCTTCATGATTTGGTTCGTGTCCATCCGGACTCCAGAAAAGGGCCTCACTCTCCAGTAGATAGCCAACTATTTATTGATTGATTAAATTTCTAACCTGCCCTCCTGCTGAAGCAGCTCAGGGCGGCTTACATAAAGTCTTAAAACCAACATACAATATAAAACCAGCAAACAACATCTAATCTCCAAACAACTAATCTCCAAAGATGAGGCACCAAAGAAGAGATTCCCAAGATCACTTCAAGTAATTGGCAGATTCACATGGGGAACGATTGTCCTTCAGATACCCTCATTTAGAGTCTCCCTGTTCACTTCAGCTTGAATCTCACACATAATACTTAATGTGAACACATGTTACACAAATGCAATGGTTGGTTTCAGACTAATGTTTTCCACTTTTACCTTTAGAGCACGATTTTTCCATCTCCCCTTTCCAATAGCAGCCCAAAATGCCCTCCAAATCCTTTTTCTGTGGGAGATAAAATCCCGGGGATAGGATTCCAAGGAGCAGAAGGTGGGGAGAGCAGGAAAATTGCACTCTGTAGTTGGAATTTCTTGCACCTGCAGAAACATTGTCTAGATCCAAGCCTATGTTTGGGTATTGGTTACAGGTATTCAGTCATGGGCAATCCATCCTCCACAAAAAGAAGGGTGGACAGGTTGTATATATGTACAGGCCATATATGATGCATTTAATGTAGAGGGCATACATTGTTCCCATATATCACCGTATGTAGAATTACATGCTCAGGTGAACTGTGAACCAGCTTTATGAGAATAAAATGGTGTGAGTTCATTCTAAGTCTTGTTTTATGATTGCTATGGGTTTTCAAGAAACTAGATAATGCAGGATTCATGCCTAATATGAAAATTATTCTTTAGTGTGTAATAAATTTCATTTCGTTGTCATGAGAACATTTAGCAGGAGTTCCCAACCTTTTTGAGCTCATGGGCGCCTTTGTGGTTCTGGCACGGTGTGTTGGGCACAGGCACAAAATGGCTGCCACAAAATGGCTGGCAATAGGAGGCAGAGCCAGCCACAAAATGGCTGCTTTAGCTTACCTTCTGTCACACAGTGAAGATCCTTGTGTACTGATGGCAGCTGCTGCCAAAGCAACATTTTTAAAAATGTGCACAGCCAATCAATTCTCCAGTGGCCAGTCAGAAGCCTTGGTAAACATAAGCCCCACCTGACTGTGCCCACCTTCTAAAAACACTTGATGGTTACCAGAAAAGGTGTCAGTGGAGGCCATGGCACCCATGGGCACCATGTTGGGGACCCCTAACATACAGAGTAGTTTAAAATCTTTTGATTCTCTCATTCACCATCAGGACCTTTTTCTCCCCCTTCATAATTCGTTACAGATTTGAAGATCCTGCGATGTGGTGATGGGAACCACCATCTATCTTCAGTCTTTTTTCTCTAGTTTTCAGTCCATCACTCATTGATAGAAGACCAGTCAGAGATTCAGCTCCCAGTGCATGCAGCCATTGTACTGAATTCTGTAGAGTTTTTCCTTCATTATTCTTGTACATATATTTATTTAAATAAATTACTTGTGCACTCTAAATGGTAACATTTTAAATGTGAGGAAAAAAGGCCACTGACGATAATGGGTAAAGACTTGTTTTACACTATATTCAAATTCAGTTTCAGTCTCCTCATAGGCTAAAGTAGCATGAACATACCACCTACTCTTAATAGTTGTTCAAAGTGGCACCTATTTAACATTTTATTTGGTCTTTGGGTTTACTTTTAATATTTGATTCTTAGAAAGATATTTGTTTCATGACAATTATTGCCCATGAGGAAAATAAAATGATGTGGAAAGTGCATATTTTACTAATCAGTGTACAGATTATTATTTTATTGCCAGATAAAACTGTTCACATTAATAACATTTTGAGAATATAAAATGTGAATATGATTCACTGAATTATGCTAGACCATGAAGGCTAATTTAAAAATTCCGTTTCAAACAATCACCAGATAGGGGTGCAAACTCCTGAATGGCAGAAATCTGGTACCTGGATGCTGGCCAGAGGGTTCAAGGGGCAAAGCCAGTCAAGAGGTCAAAGGGTGGAGCTACTCCATTGGACCTAGAGAATAGGACCTGGACCACCCTTGCACTAGGGCAGAACCCAGCTATCAAGGGTTAGGGTCTGGAGTCAGGTGGTAAGAAGACATAAAATACTCTGTTCAGCTAAGGTACATAGCCATTCCAGGAGTTTACTAATCTCCTTCCATAGAGCAAAGTATCTGTATGGGTTACCAGGCTAGTATACAGATAGTCTTCACACAGTCTAAAACTCCACTGTGTCCATTCAAGCACAATGCAAAAACTAAAAGTATACCACTCAAGCAATGGAACTCAACCTGCACAGTGAACTATAGAGGCATTATAATGTATTGTTAAAAGACATAGAGCTTAGAAACCATTATGCAAAATAACTTACTCATTTTAAAGAGGGTAAACACTGAGGCTCTTTGGTCCCACTGATGGTCTGTAATTACACGGCAGAGCACTCAGAGGCAGTGCAAAGCAGGTCACTCAGGAGAGTGAGCCAACTCAAGCCAAGATCGTGGTTCTACACTCATGGTAAGGAATTAAACCTTTCGAAAATGTTCCTCATTGACACATACCCCCTTAATACCTTTCTCCCTCTGACATGCATTTCATGTACTTCCCCCCTGAATTCATGAATGCTTTTGCTGCTCCTGGTCTTCTGCCCTTTGTTGGCTTGGTTAATGTTACACCAGTTCCTGCAGTCATAAGGAAGGAGAGGTAAGAGAGGTAAGGCAGGGGCAACATTCTGGGCTGGGCTAATGGGAACCAAATATGGTGACAGGAACACTGTGAATAGTTTGCCGGAATGAGCACAGCAGTATGATGTGGCTTCTTTTCTCTTAACTCTTGCTTCATTCTCCCGCATGCTGATAACCCTTGTAACCCAAAGTCAGCCCTATTCACCACATGGGCCAGTGGGTCCCCCATCAAGAACAAAAATCAACAGACCAGCTGAGCAAGAAGAGCAGCCATCTTTGTCTCCTCTCTTTGAATTTTTGAGCATGCGAGCCAGCATTGTGCATTTTGAGCCCATGTGGTGTTGTGATTCTGAAGAACAGGGTATGCATGAAGCCAGTTGGGTGAACTTGGGCCAGTCACAGTTCTCAGAACTTTCTCAGCCCCACATATTTCACAAGGTGCCTGTTGTGGGGAGGAGAAGGGAAGGCGATTGTAAGCTGCTTTAAGACTCCTTATGGTAGAGAAAAGCAGGGTATAAAAACCTACTTTTCTTCAACTCTTCTTCTATTACCAATCTTTTTTTCACCATTGCATACCTGCAAAACAAACACACAAATCTGAAAAACCAGCCTCCTTCCTATTTAGAAAAGCCCCTCATCTGAGAATTGGCCAGACTGGGGGAAATACATTTGTGCCACTGGAAAACTGGTTAGTGATGACCCTAACCATGCCTCTATGGCAGCCATTTTGTAATGGTATCCATTAGTGTATCTCAAAATCCCAAAACTTCCTGCAACATAAAGAAGGTTGGGAATCCCCATCCTCCTAACATAATGAGGTCAGACCTACAAAAAACAACAGGAACTACCACTTATCTGGTTAGCACGTTGCTGAAGGTATCTATGAAATTATGTTATAGAAAGAGTTAGTTGCAACCAATATTACCATATTTACTCAAAAGGAAGACAACCCTGAATGTAAGATAACTCCCTTAAAAATGTTATACACACTCAAAAAATATTATTAGACATAACTGTAACTAGTATGTGAATGTAAGATGGCCCCATTGGTGTGTGTGTGTGTGTGTGCTGGCATACCAGTGAAAATACTAGTCTTGCATTTGGGTAAATATGGTAACAAAGAATCAACCTGATAGTGCGTGTGACTACAGTGTGAATGTTGGTACATCTTGGGGGATGTTCACACAAGTACATGTATCCTGCAAAGAGAATTCTTCCATATAGGAAACAGCATAAAATATGTCTGTGATAATAGTATTTTATTTTTGCTGTAACCAGTGATAGCTCCCCACATGTGTCTGCTCATGAAATGTGTTTGTGTGATTGTCACTAGTGATTATCTGTATACAGATTTCAGACTAATCATTGCACTGAAGTTTTCCCCTGAGGGAAACATATCAAATGCAGTGGCTGTTATTTGGCCACCTTTGAAATGAAACAGAATTTAGTTCTTGGTTGCTAAAATATATTAGTGTGATATCCCTAATTTCTATGCATCACAGGTGACTGCCAGAGTTAATTAAGATCTGTAGGTCTGTAAAACATGTTGTGGTATGCAACTGACAACAAAATGAAACAATAAAGCAAGGCTCTGTGGAATATCTGCTCTGTCATTTGATCTACTGAAAGGCTTCTCAAGGTTGTCACCTCTTGAATTAAAAAATTCTAGGCACTCCGAAGACTATATCAAGCATTTTAGGAGATTATGTCCTTGATTAAATTAGAAAAGATGTGAACAAGGGCAACAGTCTTGGGAATGTTGAGCATCTGAGCCATACTTTTGCCTTGATCTAGCGGTACCTACATGGCTTAATATGAACTGTGTTCTTTAATGCAGTCATAAGAACACAGGGATTGCTTTATTGGCTCAGCTCAAGATTCATTTAGTCCAGGATTGTGTTTCTAGTGTTGGTGAGCAAGATGGCTCTGCAAGCTTACAACTAAAGCAAGAAGACAGCAGCATTCCTCCACTGCTAGCCCCATATTTTCTAGTATTCAGATGCTGTCTCTGAACATGGAGGTCCCATTTAGCAACTATGGATAGATAGTAACCTCCATAGCACAGTTACACAGAAGTCGATTGGCTTAGAAGGGCATAACTCTGATAAAGGCTGTACTGACATTTATCTACACCATTTTAAAGCCATACCTAGAGAATTACACAAATGAATTTTTGCAAGGTGTGACAAAGGCATGTTTTGGGATGCAGTCTGAAATGGAACATTCTTCAGTTTTGAAGAAACTGCAGAAATACCGTTATGTTGGGTGTTCAACTGAACCCCAGTTTATAGCATTTTGAAGTTCAAGTCTTACAGTACAACTGTACAATAGGATTGCACTTTTATTCTTGTATTTGCAAAGGTATAAAAAAGATAACTACCACCTTCTCGACATTCACAGACCATATGAACAAAAGGATGAAGTATATGTTGATGATTTAGAGTTGTTGTCAACTTCCATATGGGGCCTAAAGATCTCCCAGAATTACAATGGTACTCAAGGCTACAAAGATAAGGTCCCCTGAATAAAATGGCTGCTATGTAGGGTGGAATCTATGGCATTATACCCTACTGAGGTCTCTCTCTTCCCCAAGCTGCAACCTAAAATCTCTAGGAATTTCCCAATGTGGAGTTGGCAACCCTATAGATTGCATTTGTTGTTGTTGTAGCTGTCAAGTCACAGCAGATTTATGGCAATCCTGTGGGGTTTTCATGGCAAGAGACCTGTTCAGAGGTGGTTTGCCATTGCCCGCCTTTGTGTCATAACCCTGGTATTCCTTGATGGTCTCACATCTAAATACTAGCCAGGGCCAACCCTGCTTAGCTTCTGAGATCTGATGAAATTGGGCTAGCCCAGGCTATCCAGGTCAGGGTCCAGATTACATACACACTAACTAAAGGGTTACTCTAGGGATACATTCAGATCTTTCGGATTCTTCCAAACTCTAATTTTTAGTGCAAAATTGTGCTTTTATTCATGTGTTGTGGAAGGACCCAAATATTTTCCCTCCAACAAGTTTCAAGACAGTACCCTATATCCTACAGATGTTCTGCTTCCCACTTTCTTCTTCTTTTAGAAGCTTCCTGCCAAAAGCCACTCATGGGAGTCAAAGAGCCTCTGCAGACTTAAAGCCATGTAGATGGGGGGGTGGGGTGGCACTGAGGAGACCTGAATCACAATTCACAGCTTTTCCTCCTTCAGTCAGAGTAACATCCATTGGACAAAAGAACCAATGATTTCTGTAGTGAAGAAATTGTACTTTCGTTGGCATTCAAAGTGTAAAATTTGCTCTTAGGAAAACACTTTTTTCCTTTCCATGTAACAGTGTTGTCAGTGACCCATGTTCCATCTGTGTCAGTGACCCATGTTCCATCTGTGTAGTCTACACATACTCTACACATACGTAGAGTTCAAAGGCATCTGTTCAATATTGCCCAGAACAACATGAGTGAGTTGTGACAAAACTCCTTTCTGAGTCCACACAAAGTAAATTCAATACCTGCCCCAAAGGAAAAGAAAATCTGGAAGTGCTTGTTTCTTTATGCACCATGTTCACATGTCCCTTTCCTACCAAAACATTCTCAGTGATTTACATAAAAGTTTTTAAAATAATTTTATTTTCTAAGTTGAACATGTTTCCATTTGCACAGCATTCCTCAGGGAATTTTCTGACAAATTTCAAAGCAAATCTCTTGCTGTCCACATAATGTCAGAGGAGTGGCTGTTTTAGTCGCTACAGCAAAAATAAACAGCAGTCCTGTGGCACGTTCAAGACATCAGTATTTACTCTAGTATAAGAATTCATAGATCAGAAGCATGTGATGGAGCTTATGAAGAAACAAAATTGTAAACAGCAGCCCCAAAGGGCCATGAAATACAGTAAGTATAGAATGAGACGTAATCATGTACAATTCAAATGTTCTTGAGAAAAATACAGAAACCATTCAGAACAGCAATAACTGATCTTTTCTCTAGAACAAAGTTTGAGTCCAATGGCACCTTTAAGACCATGAAAGTTTTATTTAAGGTGTAAGCTTTCATGTGCAAGCACACACTTCCTTTTTCTTTTCTCTAGGGTTGCTAAGTATGTTAACTATAATGAACTGTAATAAATGTGGAATCCCATGTTTTGCTAAATTCATTAACACTGTCATTAACAAGGAAGAATTAATTTGACATAACTTTTAATTTGTTTGAAGCAGGCTCTATTCTATGCCATATTTAGCCAAGTGACTAGTCCATACCCTAGTGAGGCACAGGGACGTTTATAGCTTTGTCTGCATTGCAGGTAAGTAGCACAGGACTCCTTGGAAATAACTCCTTGCAGCTCTTTCTTCTCTCCAAGAGATCTTGCCCAGTCATTTGTGTCTTTAGCAGGGTGTTCACTGACTGTAGAAGAGGCGCACTATCATAGCGCCACACAATTGTCCAATTGTATCATCAGTGCTTATGCAAGCTGTTAAATCAATTATTTGGTTATGTTCGAATGACTGTCTTTCCATTCAGCAATTAATAAAAAAAGAAGGCCTGGCCTGGGACCACTGAAGTGGCAGACATTGAATAAAGGAGAAGCCCTAATGTGCTTAATCTCATTTATACTGCTCCTCTTCTTCCTTACAAAGAGGACAGAAAGTGATCTTGGGGACAGCTTCACAGTTCCTGGCAAGTCCCACACAGGTTAATGCTAGATCTTAATTCCAGTCTTGGTAATGACATGGGTGCTCAGAAATGCAATGACAAAAGATAGCCCTGCTTCTTTTTCTGATGGGTATGGTGGCTATTCCTAGCTTACAACAGGGGACCAAAAGACAGTGGGGGGGAAATAAGAAGAGTCAGTCTTTATAAAGCACTTTTCTCTGCCTTAAGGAGTCTCAGAGTGGTTCACAATCACCTTTCACTTCCCTTCCCTACAACAGGCACCTTGTGAGGTAGGTGGGGCTGAGAGACAGAGAGTTCTGAGAGAACTGTGACTGGCCCAAGGTCACCCAGCTGTCTTCATGTGGAGGAGTGGGAAATCAAACCCAGTTCTCCAGATTAGAAACCACTGCTCTTAACTACTACACCTCACTGGTGTAGAATGGACTTTCTTCTGTACCTTTAAGATGCAGATGAGAACAGACATGCTGGCATATTAAGTTCCACACCACTGTCCTGGGAAACAGCCTCCTTCCTCTTTGTGCGCTGCTCAGCTTTGGATTTATACATACCTGCCAACTAAATGTTATCAGCCGGGTGAATTCTAGGTTATGTAAACAGGTTTATCTTTAAAGTGCTATGAGACTCTTTCAGTGCAATCCTATACAGTTACTCCAGTCTAAACCCATTGCCTTAAATGGACTTCGACTGGAGTAACTCTGCATAGGATTGCTCTGCAGGTCATTTTAAGTTGCAGATAGTTTTCCATTTAACATTTTCAAGCATTTTTAACTCAAGAAATGACTGATAAATTGTTTTGCAACATCGCAAAGGGAATAAAGATTTTTCATAGTCTGTTTTCTTCCTACAGACTGCAATGAAATTTATGAGAAGAAAGTAATGCTGATATACCTTTAGCTCACAATTCTGCATTGCCCAAGAGTAAATCCTACTGGTCTCTGTAGAAACAGAAAGATATTCAGTAGTCGAAAATGGAAGATACATTCATGGAATTAATAAGAGTACTACTTTTTAGTACTACTTCACACTAAAACAAAATGGCATGGAGAAGCATTTCATGGATGTTTTCACTCTGGAGGAATGTACACCACTTTTGGTCATTATTCACACTCATTTGCAAGGCAGTAAGTGCCAGGGGAAGAAGGAATGGATCTAGTTACCCTGATCCAGCACTGCATAGTTGTTTTTTTAACTGTGGCAAAGTGCAGGGTGTGTGTGAGTTCAGTTGCATACCTCACTGAATGCAGGGAATTGTGGATGGAGAACATCCAAATCCAAATGTACATGGATGCACATGCAAATGTAGATGTCATACATCCATAATCCCTTGCTTTCTATAAGACATGCATTTAGATATGCACATATGCATCCCTATCCACATTCTGCCCCAAGCTAGTCACATATAAGATAATTAGGGAAGCTTGAACACCCACCCTGGGTTTTGCTTTCACTTCAGGCTACAAGCAGGCAAGCAACTTTTCATCATCCAGTTCATGAACACCTTGAGCCTGTCTGTCAGATTACTTTTGTAAACACTACAGTACAGTGTACATGGCATTACTTCACCCATGGATGTTCTCACACAGCCATTATAGACCTGTTGTCACTGTGTGCTGCTCATCCGTCAATCAAATAAATAGTGAGCAAATAAATCAGCTAGTAAACACTTTTTTAAAAAAGGCTAATAATTTAGTGTTTGTTTAAGTTTGTGTTATCATCGAGGTTATACTTTGCACAGCCTTATGGGGGTTGTAGTACTACTCCCACATCATTTAATTACCTGACTTGACCACCCATGAAGACCCTGGGAATGAACTGATTTCACCTGCAATATTGGCTTGCAAGGCAGATGAAAATGAAACTCCCACTACCACAGCTAGTGGTATGCTGCCACAAAGCTGTTCAGCAGCTGCTTGAGTTGAATGGTAATGAGGCAAGGAGCTGTGAGGCTGTCAAACATGATCATGACCATGGCTGTCAAACATGGTCTATGTTGAAATGCCAAACAAGTAGGCAACATCCCTACTCATAATTCAAGCTGGGTTGGGGGGAGGGTGTATGTGAAATCTTGCCTTTCAGCACCCGTGAGCAATGACATTACCAGTACAGTCTGCCAACAGGGATCTGAAGAACTGTCTGCTTTCACATTGCCCTGTCCATTCACTGAAATAATCTTCCCAGGCCCTGCTCTGAGCTGAGGTGGGTGGCACATGCAGAATGTGCCTTCTCTCAAGAATTTTTTGTTGAATAGCCTCTAGTGAGACATTCTCAGAGCACCACCTCTGTGAGTCAGATACTAGGTGAAGACAGTTTTTGGTCCAGTGGGCTTTTAATTAAGTTGTTGTTATTGGTTTTTTGGTTACTGCTCCTTGGCCTGGAGTACTCTGATTTTATCTTTTTTTTTTTCTTTTTTAATGTGTGTCTGTTTTGCTATTTAAATAAATAAATAAATAAATGATGCCTACAGGCAAGAACAAATGGGTGCATCAACCTCCCCATTTATGCAGATCAGAGACAGACTGTGCAACTGTCATTCAGATTTCAGTTTCCAAAATTATTGCATACTACTAATTCACAAAATCTATTCTTGTAGATGCAAGAAGAGCAACATTTTCAGCAGCCTGTGCTAGGGTTGTTCATTGAGGTGTTTTTTCAAGAAGAGTGCATGGTGAGAACCACCGGCCATCCACAAGCGCTACCACTTAAGGGTCTTGCCAACTTTCCTGAAACATGGGGCAGATGCCACACTGGGGAACAGTGCTCAGAAGAGCCACATTTGCATGTCAAAGAGGCATTGAGTGAGTGCCACTGCAGCAGAGTGATCTGAATACCAGTTGTTCACTTTTGATTGGGTGGCTTAACTGAACACAATCAAATTGTTCTTGGGATAACCAACATGTAGCCATACAAGAATATGCAAAATTGCTTTCAAGCAATTTATGCAAACATGTTCAAACTCATATTATCTTTGCCTTATTAATCACTATGATCTGACGAAAGCAGTCTTAACATCAGAAATTTCTTTTCAGTTTGGCATATCAAACAATGTTAGAATTTGTCTTGTGTCAAACATGTGCTAAAAGTGTAGTTAAACTTAATCACCAAAAGTATTGTCCAACATATAATAAAGTCAGTCAGTGCACAAGCAATAGTTTATTTTTGCCACAAGTTAATGCATTGCAATAGTTTTTCCATTGGAATTGCTCCATTATCATGATTCTTCTCAAAATCCCTGAAGCTTTAGGCAAGATCCAAAATTAACTGGTCTAAAAGCACAATGCTACGCACTTATAAATCTGTTGAGTTACGCTCTTGTAAATCTGTTGAAGACAGTGGGCTTAGAAGGGTGTAGCTGTCTTTGAGACTGCACTGTAAAGCAGAATATGGCTGTTTTTCCTGGCATCTTAGCTGTCATGAGCAGACAGAGGCAATGCTTTTCGAGCAAAGAACATCTGTCAAATCAAGTGGTAACATCAATCAAAAGTGATAAGCCATCCTTTGACATTTATAGCTAGATGGATGTTTGGACTTTCATTTTTCCATTGTGGTGTGCCTTCAAACCAGTATTGAGAAACAAAAAGGGATGACGCTTGCTGTACAGGCTGTATGTTTGCAATACTGCACCCATGAGCTTAATATAAATCTGCATAGAAAAGATGAATCGTATACTGAACTGCGTCAAACTTGGGCTGAAATAGCCTGTCTTATCTAACTCAACCAGAAGTGCAGTTTTTGCTTTCCTTTACATACAAATGGAAACTTGCTTTGCTGCCTGTGCCTTTCCTCTTGTGGAAGAATGTTTGTGCTTCCCTGCTCATCAGAGTTGTCACAATATTATGCACAGAAAGCATTTATTACCAATATATTTAATTCTCAACATGGTTCCATCTCTGAATATTTAAATACAGAGATTGGAGTCATGAACAGACAAGACGTATATTTCCACAAACCTGAGAAAAGCCCCAAGTTTCCAGAAAAATCTGAAATCTAAAAACAAACAAAACATTGAGGGTTAACCCTCTCCCCAAACAATAGAAGCAACATTTGTAGCTGTAAGAAACAAATGCCCTCAGTGGCTGTTGCTAGGCAACAAAATTGTACTACCAGCCTTCATGGGTTGGTTTCTGACCCTAAAAGGCAGGAGTTGGGAAAGAGAAAGAGTGTAGGAATTGGGGAAAGGAATACAGGGGAAAATGAGGTGCTCCCTCCAAGTCTGTGTGGGTTTCCCACTCTACAACTGGGCCTGGCTCAGTGGCTGGCACTGCAGAGGTGGGCCATAATTTTTCTGGGTGGAGGCTGCTAGGGGGAGGGAAGGAGAGAAAGCTGAAGACAGGGGGGCAGATAAAGGTAGGTTGGATGGTGGGTGAGGAGGAGAAAAGGAAGCAAGAAAAAGGGATAGGCTGTGGTGGCTTTCAGGGAAAGGAAATAATGAGGAAGGTAGAGTTGGCATTTGTCCAGTGAGGGTGGGGGATCCCCTGATTTTCTAGGCGCCTTCCCACTGTTGGCCAGTGGGAGGGAATTCTCCCCAAACGGCGACATTGCAGGCGACATGCCAGCACCATCCAGAAGTGATATCGGCATGTTCGATACCGATTTTACCTTAGAATTTTGCCCAGAATCCAAAGTGTCACCCCTGACATCACTGACATACCAATGTCACTTCTGGGTGACACAGGGACATTGCATGCAGTGTCAGTGTTTCAGGGGGAATAGGGGTGATGTCACTTCCCACTCCCGGAATGTCCCCCCACCCCACCCCCCACTGGTGGGTGAAAAAGACCTGGCAACTCTAGAGAAAGGCAAAATGGCTCATATGGAGTTCCTGGCCAAAGGTTGCTCAGTGAGATTCTGTACCAGAGAGGGGGAAAAACCCTGGGTTTCTGAGGTCCTAGTCCAACACTAACTTTATACCATGCTAACTATTGCACCACACCATCAATCAGTCAGTCAGTCAAAAGGACAAAACCTGTAGTGGTCCCTTTTCCATTCTGTGAGGTAATGTTTCATCCACAGAGTTTCAGACAGGCCTCATATTATTCTAAACTTCAGCAAAAATCTAAACTTACCTCACTGTTAGCAATTAAATGGCTGGATTTAGGGAATGTTCCTGCACTCTCCATATTCAAATTTCTAAAAACTACTTTTGATAATCAAGTCTAACATTCCCCTCCTTAAAAAAAGAAGAAAGAATGCGCCTGGTGTTCAAGTATGGTATATATCCCCCCCATAGCTAGACTATAAAATTCATTTTCTGCAGTAGATAATTTAATTTTTAATTCAGCCTCAAGCTTCAGTAGCTTGATGAACTGAGTGCGTATGTGCTTATTTCTGGGGGAACATACCAAGCAATGATAAATTTAATCTGAGCAGCAAAAATCACTCATGGCTCATAAGGAAATTACTGAAAACATGTATGCATGTTTGCTCAGAACAGTGCCGCTGATTTAAATGGGCCTTAAAGGTGCATAAAATTGGCATCTCCATTTAAATTAAGAGGGAATTGGTATGTATTAAAAGTAATATTTTTAGACTCTTGCATAGTATAGTGATAGAATGTAAGGAACTATCCATAAAGGATGAGCAAAGAAGTCTAACCAACAGTTTATCCCTGGTTTGCTTGTTCTTCTGCGTTATTAAAAACATAGTACATTTCCCCCTTATTCGTTTAGAGATTTACACTTTATTATTCTCCACAATGGAAAAGCAAAGTGGTTTATAATATTGTTCTTCCCTCTCCACCATTCTGTCCTCACAACAACAAGCCTCTGAGGTAGGCTAGGCTGAGAGAGAATTATTGGCCCAAAGTCACCTGACAAGTTTCTTCAGAAAAGGGGAGATTTGCCCCTAAGTCTCCCAGATCCTAGCTTGACTGTCTAACTACTACACCATACTGGCCTTCTGCCATGCCTACCTATCTGTGGCAAATGCAAAGGCTGTTGCAAAAAGGAAAGGCTTCACCTCCTTTCTGACATTGTTGGATAGTTGTCTGTATTAGTAATAGTAATCCATGCCTTCTGACATTGTGTGGGGAAGTTATTCATGAGAGATATAGAGTTTCAAGGCAAGTGTCTTGTGTCTTCCCAGCCTTTAATCCATGCTTTCCTAGGAATGTGAGTTTGCATGCTAATTTATTAAATGGAAACTAAACTATTCTGATCTGAAAAATTTACAACACTTGCTCAGATTCAGAAATTTTTTGATTTGGCAAACCTCACAGTTTGGCTTAGAATTTAACAAGGTTGGGATAGGCTGAGAAGCAGAGGTAAAAAAGTCCAGCTGGAAGTGATCCTGGTGGGGAGAAAATGTTGGAAAAAACTGAGCACAGTAAAGTGAGATGCAAGGATACTGTGAGACCCTTCTTGGTAATGAATTTTAGCATACCTTTAAGAAGAAAGTGAACTTCCTCTCATTCTCTATGTCACAAATGGTTATTCATCCTTTTGCATGATTTGATGTAGCCTTAGATGCCACAGAATTAGAGGCAACTGTTGATTTTTCCCCAAATCAAATTCTGGAGATCTGCTACTGTTCCTTGGCCTACTGTTCGCATCTGAAGCACAGGAGTTCTGTCCTTCACCACAGGTCTGCATAGATGGACCCGGCCAGGCAGTTCAGTAAGGAGAAGATGGAAAACTAGGTTTCATTTTAGAATTAGAGGGAATAATATGGAGAAATTCATATTTTTGGAAATGCCTCATGAAAGAGTGTATGCACCCCCCCCCCAGCACTCAGTCTAGTATCTTGAGTTTATGCTTCGTTCAAACATAGAATAAAATGTTTAGTATCAACATGACTCATCCCAATTGGCACTACACATGTTTCCATAGGTCACTAAACAGGAATAGTTACCGATATGTACAGTTTTATCTGCTGGCTTCCATTTTAACTGATCTTAATATGGTATACAACAGAAGGGGAGAGGATCATATAAGAACCACCCTCACATTCATGAAATAAATGATTACCTACATAATGTGACTGAACAGAGGGAAGATAAAAAATTAATTTACATAACCATATGCAAAATTAATTTGTTCTTACTGAGTTATCTCAGCTATTGTGGAAGGCAGAGTCAATGTCAAACAACCTCATAATGTTTGCTTACATGAGAGAATCGCCTCATTTCACACCTGATATTTCAATAACAAACTCATATGGAAATTTTTCAAACAAATTGAGCTCATATTGAACCATCTGCCTGTGCCATGTTTACAAAACTGAAATATTAGAATGCCCATCACATTGTTATGTTCTTTACCACATGACAACTACCTTTTTGCAGCACTAGTTAATGTTTGATGGAGTTCTGTATGATTTTATGGCAACAAACATCAACAGGTTTCGCACAAGGATGGTACTTTCTTTCCTAGGAAAAATGAATTAATCCATGTTTATAACCTCAGTGGCTTGGACCCAAAGAATCCCCTGCATGAGTGGGAAGTGGGGAATTTTGGTCAATTGCTTCCTTCCAGCTGGAGTCCTCCATAGCACATTGTACACTGGTATGGATAGGGCTGCTAAATCTGGGTTGAGAAATTCCTGAAGATTTGGGGGTGGAGCCTGAGGCGGTCAGGGTATGGGGAGTGGAGGGACCTCCACGGGGAATAGTGCCATGGAGTCCATCTGTCAAAGCAGCCATGTTCCCCAGGGGAACTGATTTCTATAGCCTGGAGATATGTTGTAATTCTAGAAGATCACCAGGCTCAACCTGGAGGCTGCTAACCCAAGGTATGAAACACCCCATGACTCTCAGGAGCACCTTGTAGCAGGGCTCACAAGGGGGAGCAATTGGAATGAGAGGCAGGAGAGCTTTTCAATGCAAGGATAATACAATTTGTAATTCCTGCAATTTCATCTTCTATGACATATAGTTACCTCAGTTTTTGCATATAGTTACCTCAGTTTTTGGATACTGGAAAATCATTGATAGCCTCAGTTCCCCATCTGTGAAATGGGAGCAGAAATATCGAGTGTTCTCGATTTGCAGTGTAAATAGAGCTGCGAGGATGCCATCTGGAAAATGAACTTCAGCTTTAATGTTATGCCCCTCCATTTTTTAATTTCTTCTGCCTAGAATGCAAGCACTCTAATCTAGCACCTACAGCAAGCAACCTGTGAGCTGCCAGCATCCATCGTCAAAAGCTGACAAGTAGGGGTCTTAAGATCTGGGCCTGGAAAGTATGCTTTTTTCTCTTCTTCATTTTTTTTGTAACATCAGAGGCTTTTATAGAACTCAACAGCTGACGCAGTGTTTTGTGTGATTTGGGCTGGCCTCAATAAAAGGCGTTACATGATTTTGTTTCTTTTTCTGTATGATGCAGCAGGCCTCGATATCTCACACAGATTCCCTTTCTGGTCCCTATCCCTGCCCTCCAACCTAACACTGCCCCACGGAGCAAAAGAACTAGCAGGGAAGGAAACTATGGAAGTCCCTCTTGCTACAGCATGGCTAGGAGAGAAAACGTAGATGGTCAAGCAGCTGCCCAAGCACCTTTATTAATCTTAAATTGTAAAGTTAGGTTATCTATATTACATCCTGGCAATGCAAGCATAATTTGTAATACCAGTTGTAATATGTAACAATACTTCTTTGGAATCACACATACATTCTTTCCCCCCCTTATACTACTTTTAGAAGGGCATTTATATGGTGCTGTATTTTTATTATGAAGTATCAGGAGTAGGAATGCCACTAACCACTTCCAGTTGGATGGTTCCCACCAATTCTCCTTGGTCCTTACTTGAATTAGTAGCAGAGGGAGACAGAGAGGTGAAAATGGCATTGTTCAATACCATGATGTAATTTCTGCCCAACCCTCCCCCTCCAGAAGTGATGCCCCAATGTGGTGACATCATTTCCATTTTTTTCAGCTGGAAATGATGTCACAAATTACCATTTCCTCCCATCACCAACCCTGGAGCCTTCTACTGCCTGATCCTCAAGGCCTGGCAACCCTGCTCAGGAGCAGGCTTGGGTTTTGTGTCCCCTTCCCTCGCCATATTTATAAATATTTACAGTGCCATCTTAAGAACACTGGGGATAAGCCTCCCTGAATAGATCTGAGTAGGATTCTGAGTAGACCTGCTAAGAATTGCTCTCATAGCACGGACTGGAGTTTACATGGCTACTTGTCTGATTGGAAGAAGAGAGAAGTAAATGTCAGTTAAGAAGGTAACATACCATTGGTAAATTACAGGCCCCACTCATATGGTCTATATTGTGTTGTGAAGACAGAAGTATAAACTATTGACTTACCAAAAAGCAAAACAAACAAACAAAAACCTCAACAACAACAACAAAACCCCATACCCAATCCCACATTAACCCAAAAGTTCAGGGCAAAATTTTGAACATCCATTAGCACTTACTATAAAGAGAATCGTTATATCTTATCTACTAGGAATAAGGCCCATTGTGGAAATAAATACGAGCTCTAGAAAGAGGCTCTGGGAGAATGCCCCGGCTTTGGGCACTCAGTGACAATTTGCTGTGGCAATCTCAGCAGGGTATAATGACAGAGTCCATTTTCTTCAGAGGAACTGATCTTTGCTACCTGAAGAGCAGTAGTAATTTTGAGTGATCTCCAGCCCACCCCCAAGATTGGTAACAGTGGTTCCCAGGAGGGAGCGGCTGGTTTGGAGGGTGGAGTCTATGGCATTGTACCTGTCTGAGGTCCCACCCCTCCTCAACACTCACCCTCTCCAGGTTCGACCCCTCAAATCTCCAGGAATTTCCCAACCTGTATTGATAACCCTATCTCCCTCCCAGCCAACCATCAACCTACCTTTAGTTTTCCATCTCCTCCCCCCTCCCTCCTAGAGAACAGTTGTAATTTTGAGTGATCTCCAGCCCCCACCTGGAGATTGGCAACAATGGTTCCCCATCAGGGAATGGATGGATTGGAGGGTGGAGTCTATGGCATCATACCTGTCTGAGGTGCCACCCTTCTTCAAACCTCACCCTCTCCAGGCTCCATCCCTCAAATCTCCAGGAATTGCCCACCTGGAGTTGGCAACCTGATCAGGACTGGGCCCAATGAGTTTTCTCCCAAAGGCCAACATAGGTGTGGAAAGGGCCTTTTACTGACAGAGGAGAAAGTACAGGTGCCAACTCTGATTAGGGAAATACCTGGAGATTTGGGGGGGGCATGGATCCTGTGGAGGGCAGCATTTGGGGTGTGTGTGGAAGGACTCAGCAGGGTATAATGCCATAGAGTCTACCCTCCAAAGCAACCATTTTCTCCCGGGGAACTGATCTCTGTCATCTGGAGGTCAATTGTAACAGTGGGAGATCTCCAGGTCCCACCTGGAGATTGGCAACCCTAGGGGAAAGGCAGCTGCACAGCGGGGGGTTGAAGAAAATGGTTTGATGGTTGCTGGCCCACCTCGTTAGCCAGCCAGCCATGCTGAAGCTAAGCAGGAGAAAGAGCCTTTTTCCCTTTATTCTGACAGAAAAGTGGCCACTGGGAAGGGGGGTTATGCTGAAAGTCCTTTGTTTTTTTACTTACAGAACCAAGCTTGGTTGCCTACCAACAGCCACTGAGGGGACAGTCCCTCACAGGAATCAAGAGAACTGTCTTCCTCAGGAGAGAGAGCTGGTCTGCCAGTAAATCTGACATGCAAATCTGTCTGAAGGGGGAGTGGGTGGGGAAAAGGAGTGGACCCAGCACCTGGCCAATGGCACGCAAGTACTCTTGAGTGGCGGATGATGGGCCAATGGCTGAGGGAGGGCATTTTACAGCCAAAGGGAGCGCATGGAATCTTACGAAACCAAAAGATAATTATTATAAGGAGAGATTCCACTTTAAGTTTGCCCTTCCTCTAAGGAGTTCCTTCATGCTTCTAATCTTCACCTCTTTCCTGTTTTGGTATCACCACAATCTCATGGTGTAGGATTGGTCTCACAACAATCCTGGTAGGATACAGTGGCTCATCCAGGGTCACCCAGGCAGCAATATTACGAATACTTTTTGGGGATCATGTGACACTGAATAAAATTAGACCTACATCTGAGTAGAGCTGCTTACAATTGCTCCCAATGAGCTTCATGACTAAACTGGGCTCTACACAGCTAATTAGATATGAATGAGCTAAAATGCTAACAGATAATTGAAAATAATGTACAGGTGATAGGTGTCTCTTTTCTGAACTGGAAGAAAATTATTATCTGTGGTTACTACAAGAAATATGTTCAGGTGCTCATTTTTGTGCAAAAGAGTTTCGTCCATTCTGGCTTGCTTGTTCACTTGTTCTGTCCTTCATAAATAGCATATTGTTTAACATTTCTTTTTTCGTGCTGTTCAGTAAAAGGAAACTCAAGGGGAGTGAGTGGAAGGATTTAT
Source organism: Gekko gecko (assembly GCA_029375565.1). NCBI lineage: Eukaryota > Metazoa > Chordata > Lepidosauria > Squamata > Gekkonidae > Gekko > Gekko gecko. Next base: position 53,622,164 of record JAPDNY010000011.1, on the reverse strand, counting down.
GTCCAAGGTTGAGGCTGCCCTACCAGAATTCACCCTTTAGCATACTTACACAAATTCAGTTCCACTGACATTAATACAGCTGTTCTAGAATAAGCCGGCTGAGGAATGCTGCATTGGTTTGTTTGAATGGCTTTCATGGTTTAATTTGTCTGAGTGCAAAACTCATAAATCATATACAGCCAATGATTCCTTGTTTTGCATTTTGTTTGCCCTGGAAGCTTCTTGCTGTTAGAATTACTATACTCATCATGCCACAAACAGTTTGGGGGCATCCAGCCAAAAGGCTTTCAATGACTACTACAGTGGGCAGCCTAATCACGCTCAGCTCTCTGGCGTACCATTTCATAGCAGTTAAAGAACATTTATGCACTGTGGAAAGTAAACTTACATGCTTTGATGGCACTAATTACTTTAAACTATTCAAGATTTGTCATCAAGTGCCTGTTTTCAGATATAAGGGAGACAGCCACAGCTGTCACGTAGTCAGGTGAGAATTTTGGATTAAATGCCAGTTGGCAAAGTGAATTTTTTTAATTAACAGCATTTCCCCCGGTTCTTTTGAGACCACTCCTACCCCTATCTTTTTTCTGGAAGCCATTTTTGAGTTGTCTTTTCCCTCAAGTGTAATGTTCCTTGTGTGTAATGTTTCTGTTGATTTTCTTTCGCCCACCGACCTTCAGCCCAGTTTTTGATGACTGGACTATGGTAGTCAAATAACTCCTCCCCAAAGACAAATGGTTTCATTTCCTTTTTTTTAAGGCACTAAAATATCAATCTATCACCAGGGCATTGTAATGATAGAAAGTTCTATGAATTCCCAACTTCCATTTTTTTAAAAAAGTATGTTTCTGGCATCTTCCCTCACTGAGATATGCCTTTTACCTTATGAGGGAGGGAATAGAGACTTACTTTTAAAAAATAAAAATGAAAGCTGGTAATTGAGAGAACCTGTTAAATCTATTTTTACAATGCTCTGATGATACATCAATATTTTAGTGTTTTTTACAAACCAAGAGTGTGTGCGTGTGCGTGTGTGTGTCCATATGCTGTGAAACCACCAATGACACTACTAATGATGCTGCCAATGATGACAGCACCCTCCCTTGAAAATCCTCATTATTGAAGGCATGTGTGGAAGAAAATAAACTGACTTCACAACTGTGAGGGAGAACAGATGTGCAGAAGAACTGTGCCCAAACCAATTCTAATCCTTGTAGATTGATTGCCAAGAAAAACAGGAGTAAGTGGTGCCAGTAGAAAAGCCCTTGGATTGGACCAGCACACAGGCTGTTTAAAGGGAATTTTTTTAGGGTTGCCAAAGCCCATTACGCACATACACCTTATGGCAGATTGTCAGAGCAGTAAACCTTTAATCTTGACTTCGGATTCTGTGCCCGTTTTACACACCATTCTTTTCCCTCCGGTGTATTTATTCTGCAGCTATAAGTGGAATGTCACTTGTGACAGAGAGGGGTGGCATCCAAAGTTTAAAAAAAACAAAAACGCAGTTGCCCTATGCAGTAGTGGCCAGCAAGCACCTTCCATTTAAATCCTTGTGGTTCAGATTCTGCATATGTATTTTAGTGTTAGTTAATTGAATGAAAAGGAACAGAAAGGAACGGGCAAAGGGGGGGGGAATCCACTGTTGAAACCAACCAAACTTTTCCAGAAACTGACAAGCAGCTGCAAAGCCCTGTTTTCCATATTGCAGAGCACTAGGGGATTCTCTGCTGTGGCCACTGTGAAAAATGGGAGTCACATGATTTCATGATATGGGGGAATACACTGAGTGTACAGAATGCATGGTAGAACCCACTGACACTGGCATTGCAAGCTGATTGTTGGCAGCATGTGTGTGTCTGTTTCCATGCACACCTGTGCAAAGTCGGCTGCAACTTCACTATGCTTTGCACAGGACTGCAATTTGTATGGGGGAGGAGTCCTCTGACAAGCTCTGGAGAGCTTTTTTAGTCTTGTACCACTAAACTGAAAAAATGGGGGGGAGGTATTTTCGCTGATGCCCTAGCACAGCTGCATTGTAATGCTGTTATATATATATATATGTATAGTGATGCCCTCTGCGCCTGGTAGGAGGGCACTCGCTAGCGGCCGTTGCTGGGACACCACCCTGGGGTGTGGATCTGTAGCCTCGGCCCCTCCCAGGCAGACGGAGGAGCCAAAAGGGGTCGATAGTGGGGTCTCCCGAAGGGCAGGGGTAGCAGACTCAGACTGCGGGACTGATAGAGGGGTTCCGTCACCTCTCTTGCCCACTCTGGGTCTGGCTTCTGGCATAGGGGAATTCTTGCTGTGGGGGTGTCTTTTCCCTCTCTCTCTCCTCTCCGGGTTAGCCCCAGCCAGCCCAGTCCTCCTCCCCAGCTGCGTCCCTTCCTCCTTCCTTTATTACCCCCGCCACCCCCTTTGGCTCCTCCCGTCCCGAGGCCCTGCCTCCCTTCAAAGGCAAGGACGCTGGGCCAGTGTCCACCCTTCTGGCTCCCGCAGTCCTCGCCAGGGCGGGAGCCGGACGTGCGCTGTCTGTTATACCCCTCCCGTGGGATGCAGCCACTTGATCGGGACAATATATATGTGTGTGTGTGTGTGTGTGTGTGTGTGTTTCTGTGTCTCTATGTCTCTGTGTCTGTGTGTAATATTTCCTGCCCTTCCTTGCAAATGTGTATGGTTTTCTCTTTGTGTCTCTCTAATTTGATCCTGCACACTGGTCATGATCTTAGCAATTTTTTAAAGCTTGTCCTGTGCAGATTGCACATTTCCTCCAAATGGATCAATCCCAACTGATTCTTAGTTTGGCGATTTGCAGAAGGTCCACATGGCTCAGCCACCATTTTAATGTTAGACTTCCAGAGACTGCCAAAATGGTCCCCCTCAAAAAAACCCTTTGTTAACTAAAGCATTAAAAGGAAAAATGTTTTCAGAGCTTTAGGCTTCCCATTCCAGTGTTTGTCTCTCTTTACATCTCATGTCAGTTTCATTCCATGCTGACAATTCCCCCCCCCTTTATTTTGTTTGCATGCAGCCCTGAAATCCCTTTTTTTTTGCACTGGAGACGCTGCCATTTGCCTCTTCTCCAAGGAAGAGCTAAACCTTGCACAGCTCCTTTTAAACTCCCTCCATCGTTTTAAATTTTTAATTTAGTGATCTGAGACTAGCAATAGTCTCATATTGCTAGACTCATGCTGCTTGTAAAAAATTAAAAATTTAAAAATGAAGGGTAAATGAAGGGAGGAGGATGGCGGTAGGTGCAGAGTGGGCAGAATGACCTCGTTAAGAATAGCCTCCTTATCAGGCAAATACTGAGCAGGAGTTTTATTCATATATATTTAAAAAACTGTTCCTCTATAACAATAACAAGAATGAAGCAATAAGGCCAGATAACACAGAGGAGGAGCAGTGAATTTTACAAAAGTAAATGAATGAAATACCTTTGAGTTGCCAACTGGTCTGGAGTAGGTTTGCCAGCCTCCAGGTTGGGCCTGGAGATCTGCTATTACAGCTGATCTCCAATCTGTAGAGATCAGTTTCTGTGGAGAAAATGGCTGCTTTGGAGGGTGGACTATATGGCATTGTTCCCTGCTGAGGTCCCGCACCTCCCCAAACCTCGTCCTCCACAGGCCATTATCGTTAAAGACAGCTTCGCAAGTTTCCTTGAATTCTTACCCCATTGAAAATAATTGCCCTCAAATTCTGGAACCCAAAAAAGAAAACACAGATTTAAAACTCCAACTGGTAATGTCCTACCCAAATCTCAGCAATCATGGTGAAGGTTACCCCCCATCCCATATTCAAAACGATGGTATATTTTTTTCTTGCTGCATGCCCATAGTGCAGCCCTTAAGCCTGGAATAGAGTAAAAGACAGCAAACAAAGGGAATTCATGACATTCTGAAAAGATTCACTCTCTCCTTGCCATATAATGCTCTTCTGCATGTAAACCCACTACAGCCTGTCACTCTTTCTTTGAGAGCCAAACTAGATGTTATGTGACATGAAGGACATGGGTGTCCAACCTGGTCCACACATGACAATTCATATAAAGTAGATTTGCTCACCTAGAAAGTGCTCCAGAGCTCTGTGATGGGGAGGATGTTCTTCTAGGGCAGGTAGAACAGAGAATGGGGCAAACAGTCCCCCCCCCCGGTGTGGCCTTTTCCCATGGGTGGAAACAGCATGGCAGGGATGCTTGAAGACCCTCTTTCTACCCTGCAGTGCTCTGGAGAACAACAGAGCACTTTTTAGGTGAGTAAACCCACTTTATACAAGTCATTACATATGGCAGTGAATTGGGTCAGACATCCATGCCCAGGCTTGTGTCACTTGTAACATCTACTTGGGGCCTCAGCCTCACCTAAGTTATAGAGATTCTGTGAGGACAAAAAGGGTGGGCCGTGCCAGCTTGAGCTCCTCCTTGGAGGAAGGGTAGGACATAGATAAATCAATCAATCTTCTGTGAGAGAGCAAGATGGCAGGTAGTAGCACTAGGTGTTACTTTGCTTCCTCCCTTTGTCTGTGGAGTAACTGTGCTCTGTGAGAGGCATAAGTGTCACCACTGAAGGGCAAACTAGACGTGATGACTGTTCTTCTGGCTGTCATGGGGACACCACCGCCATTTTAAAGTGATTTAAAAATGCCTCGAGGGCCTGCTCCTGATCACACCTACAGTGTGGCAGGCTGAGGCATTCTTTCCCCCACTCCACCCCAGCTTTATCATAGCTCCCGCCTAACACAGCTGTTTTGGGCATTTGAAGAGGCATGGGGGGAAATAAGAGTGCTGTGCTGCGGGCCCAATTAGAATCAGTCCTTTATGGTATTTTTACATCACTTTAAAATGGGATCTGAGTCCTCATGGCAGCCACAAGGATGCTGTCTGATTTGGTCGTGAGGCAGAGACTGACAAAGGGACGCCTGTGCCTTGCCTTAAGAGGATCTCTTCCTTTTTCTGGAATGCTCTCTGGCTTCTCCAGGTTTCTAGTGCTGTTCTAATAGTCTTGATAAACATAAATTACGTGCCTCAAGCACACGTGTCATTTCATTATTAAAGGCAACATGTAAAAGAGTACGGAACAAGTGCACTTCAGGGGATAATTCTGCTTTGAATGGGAACAATTTGATGAAACATTCATTAGCTGATTGTGGGGAGTTTTAGTGGGGCCAGTCTCTGGAACAGCACAGCAATATCTTTGGAGACATTCCGAGAGAAAAAGAAAAATTAAGAGGCACTGCAACACTGAATGCAAATTATACCACCCACCCTTACACATTAATGCCATCATCCACCAGGCATTGCCTCAGCTGTAGGCGGAGATGACAAACAGATAATTAATGGCTCTCCAAACTTGCCAGCTTCTAACCACTTGGAAAAGAGGGTCACTTGGTTATTTCAATTGCATAATTTATTCTTAGGAGTTTCATACTGAGCAAAAAAAGTAGCTTTAAACTATTGTCATATAATTCTGCTACCTGCAATCAGATCAAATCACTGTTCTCCAGCAATCTTGAGCTTCATTATTAGTAAGAGAAACATTCGTCCTGGCAGTGAAAACATATTGTCTGGATCTGGCAGAGAGGTCCCTGTACAAGTGATATATCTAAGGAGAACAAGTGTGTGTGTGTGTGTGTTGGGGTTGCACTGACTGGCCCGCCCTTACCGCTGCAGTCGTTCAACTTTGTACAGAGTCTAAGCAGTATGCTTGTAGGCTTTTTATAGGGATCTGTGCTCTGCATTCTTACACAGTATAAATCACATATACAGAGAAGGCTTCTTCAGATGTTCCATCCACATGTACCAGGAGCCTGGCACCCACGCATATCAGTGAGAGAAAGAACAAGGTGGTTGGGCAGTGATACTTGACCATAGGGATGAACAAATTTCCAGCAGTCTGTTGTTCTGATTCTATCTGCATTTGTCTTCAAATTCAGTATGGAGAATTTCTAAAACAAATTCCAGAACTCACTCATGCACAGTAAACCATAGCTTCCCATTCTCTTGTGGCTCCCCTCCTCCAGGTTACTAACACATATAAGCTGTTATGTGTTGGTGAAGCAAATATCAGTAAAGACATTCTGTTACATTTTTACATGCCATCCTATCAACGGCACTCTGCAGTCACAAATTTACCAATAAAGATCTGACCTGAACAATATCCTATTTGTAAATACTGGAAATTTTCTGAATCTAAACAATATTATTAACACCACTTGGCAGAGAATCATAGAATCATAAAGTTGGAAGGGGTCTCCAGGGTCATCTAGTCCTACCCCCTGCACAATGCAGGAAATTCACAAATACCTCCTCCCCACACCCCCAGTGACCAGTGTTCCCTCTCAGCTGAGTTAGTGTGAGCTAGCTCACAGTTTTTTAACCTCTGGCTCACACATTTTTGTCTTAGTTCATGAAGGATGGCTCCAGGGCAAAGTAATTTATGCAGTAGCCAAACCACCTGCTCACAACTTTAATGCTGGTAGCTCACGAAGTAGAATTTTTGCTCTCAGGACTCCACAGCTTAGAGGGAGCATTGCCAGTGACCCCTGTTCCATGCCCAGAAGAGGACAAAAAACCTCCAGGATCCCCGGCCAAAATGGCCTGGAGAAAAATTGCTTCCTAACCCCAAAGTGGCAATCAGCATTTCCCTGGGTGTGTAAGAAAGGGCCACAAGAACTATGCATTGATGCAACCCTTCCTGCCCTCTCTCTCATAATCTGCCTAAGTTCACAGAATCAACATTGCTGTCAGATGGTGTTATGTACTGGGTTCACTGCTTGTGAGGCAAGGCCCGCACGCAGCCAGGCAAAAAGCTAGAGCTTCGAATCCGAGACAATAGCACAAGCAGATCCTAGCCTGTACCTATCAGAGGGCTGGGATCTGAGGAAGAACTATGGAATTCTATTCCACTGTAAATAACCCAATCCTGGGTGTGGGTGTGTGTTTGGGTGTGGTTTGATCTCAAATATAAGATGGCCTGCGAGTCGGTCCCCCCATGTCTTGTTCCTCCCTACCAAATAAACTTATGAACTGAAATCACGTTACTCTGCTTCAGGCTCAGTACTTTTCACTGGCAACGAGGATGGGATCTACATGAATGAAGATGACGTAGTACTGAACCTTGCGCCTCACACCACTGACTCTGGGTCCAGCACCACATCATGGCCTGCTTCACCGATTGCTGAACCTTGCCCCATGCCCCGCACTGCTGGCTCCAGGTTCGGCACTGCACCGTGCTCTGCATCCAGCCTCCTCCTGCCATGTGGAAACCGCAACATGGCCGCCACTCAAGGTACCATCCCAGAATTCGATGCCGCCACCTTGAACAGTGGGAGACCTGGCTGGAATGGCTGGAGAATTACCTCAAATTCCATGACATCACGAAGGCAGGCAAGAAATGATCCTTGCTGATCAGCACTTGTGGCATCGACATGCTCCAACTCCTCAAAGATCTGATCACGCTAAAGAAGATGAAGGAGGAGACCTTCAAGGTTATGGTAAAAGCACTGACCAATCACTTTGCACCTAAACCAACCAAGATAGCCAAGTGCATCAACTTCTTTGCGTGTGTCCAGGGCCTTGACGAAACTGCCACCGACTTCCTGGCAGGGCTTCACTGGGCGGCCACCCGTTGCGGGTTCCCCAGCCTCAGTGATACCCTGATGAACCAGTTCATCATGGGTCTGAGGGAACCCAAGCTGCACCGCAAGCTGGCCAGTCACGATGACCTGACACTGGACATGGCTCTAAATAAAGCAGTGGCTTATGAGAAAGTGCATCAAGACCGCCACAGCTGAGCAGTCTACCTCACCACCATGGCTCGGACTTCTGACATCTTGGATGAGGAAGAGGTTTTGCAGGTACGCCACCTGCTACGTCGGGCCCAACAACCACAAGCATCAGCTGCCACCCCATCAGAAAAGCCCTCCACATCCTGCGCCAGTTGCGGTGAGGCACATGAACGCCGGACCTGCCATTTGCAAGATGCCATCTGCTGGAACTGTGGCAAGCAGGGCCACATTGCCCACATCTGCCACTCTCGAGGACTGCGCCGGGGGGCGTCCGTCCACCAGGAGTCAATGGATCTACACACCCTCATGATCCACAACCAGCAGCACCAGATAAGGAACTTGCCTCTGGATGGCCCTAATAAGATGCATGTCACAGTATTGATTGAGGGGTCCCCATGTAGAATGGAGCATGACACGGGGTCGTCCTTTTCTATAATTTCCACAGACACCCTATGCCCAGCTCTGGCCCAAAGGAGGACCCCCCTGCAAAGGCCACGGGGTTTGGCACTGAGGGATTTCCAGGAAAACCTGGTGGTCATTAAGGGCTGGGGCAAGTTCTGGGTGCAGTATAAAGACTTTAACGGACTGTTGGACTTCCTGGTTGTAGAGGGATGGCTCACAAGCTTGCTGGGACTTTCTTGGTTCGAGCCATTGGGGTTTAAGGTTATGGGCATTAATCACATTGTTCCCCTCATGTTTGTTTCGGTCTGCAATGAGTTTCCAGGAGTGTTTGATGGCACGCTTGGGCAGTAGTCCGGGGCCCCGGTCATGCTAGACCTTGACCCGACAGTGTACCCCATTCGCTTGAAGGCCCGGCATCCCCTGTTGGTGCTGAAATCTAAAATTGAGGCTGAACTGGACCGCCTTGTGGAGCAGGGGGTGCTGGAACCTGTCACCCACACTAGGTGGGAAACGCCGATAGTCACTCCAGTAAAGCCTAATGGGGATGTAAGGATTTGTGCGGATTATAAATGTACTCTTAACAGGGCGCTTCAGGACCATGCTTACCCAGTGCCAGTGGTCAGCCAGGTCTTAGCTTCACTGGCCAGGGCGCGAGTCTTTGGAAAATTCAACTTAGCTCAGGCATACCAACAGCTGCTGGTAGACTCCGTCATCGCCAAGGCACAAACAACAGTGACCCATAAGGGTGCCTTCAAGGTGATGCGGTTACAGTTTGGGGTGAGCGTGGTTCTGGGGATTTTTCAAAGTTTTATGGATTGTCTTCTTAAAGGCATCCCAGGAGTCTAGCCATTTCCGGATGATGTGCTGATTGCCAGCCCGACCCCGAGACATTTGTGACCGGACTCCGAGCAGTGCTCCAACACTTTGACACCATATGACTCAAGGTCAAGTGGAAAAAATGCCTCCTAGGGTGCCACAGGTGGAGTTCCTGGGTTTCGTGGTAGACGCCCAGGGAATCCACCCCACGGACGACAAGATTAAGGCCATCATGCAGGCGCCCCTGCCCTCATCCAAAACAGAGCTCCAAGCCTTCCTCGGGCTGTTAAATTTTTATTATTCCTTTTTACCCCACAAAGCTGCCGTGGCTGAGCCTCTTCACCGCCTTCTGGACAAAGAGGCGCCCTGGGTCTGGGGCCCCGTGCAGGCAGCCGCTTTCAGGGAGGTGAAAGAACTGTTGATGTCTAATGCTGTAGTCGCCCACTTTGATGAGTCTTTGCCAGTGGTGCCCACGTGCAATGTGTCTCCCCATGGGGTGGGAGTGGTCCTGGGGCACTGACTGGTGATGGGTGTGAGGTCCCAGTGGCATATTACTCCAGGACGTTGTCGACACTGGAGTGAAATTATGCGCAAATCGATAAATAGGTGCTCGCTATTGTGGCTGGGGTTAAGAAATTTCACCATTACTTGTATGGTAGGCCTTTCATGGTGGTCACGGACCATAAGCCCCTCTTGGGCATGCTGGCCCCTGACCGCCCGACCCCCCAGATGCTTTCCCCCCGGGTGCTCCACTGGTCGATCTTTCTGGCGGGGTACAGTTACGAGCTCGTCCACTGCCCAGGGAAGGCAATGGATCATGCAGATGCCTTCCATTGCCCACCTCTGACCCTGATCCCTCCCCAGTGCATCAGGTCGCTCTCATGGAGGCCCTTCTTGATCGGCTGGTCCAGGTGGCAGAAGTGGCCAGGCACACAACCCGGGACCGCATCCTCTCCAGGGTTTTGGACTGGGTGGGGAGGGGTGGCCTATGGGCCTGAGGGCACCAGACTTCACCAGGTTCTCTTCTTGAAAGGATGAGCTATTGACCCACAAAGGTTGCTTGTTGTGGGGCGGTCAGGTGGTGATTCCTTCCCCTTTACAGGACCGGGTGCATGACGCCCTGCATCTCGGCATCATCCAGATGAAAGCACTCACCAGAAGCTGTGGCTATGGCTGGACCAGGACATTGAGGACAGAGTTAGGGGATGCTGGTCATGCCAGGAGTCATGCCAGGAAACCCCCAAGGCACCGGTGTGCCCCTGGGAATCATCGCACAAACCCTGGGCCAGGCTACACTTGGACTTTGCGGGGCCGTTCCAGGGGCAACTCTTCTTTATATTGGTGGATGCCTACAGCAAATGGCTGGAGATAGTCCTGGTCCCCTCCACATCCCCCCAGGCCACCATCCCCAACTCCCTGGTGACTGAAAATGGGTCAGCTTTTACTTCCTCTGAATTTCAGGAGTTCACGGATTATTACAGGATAAGGCACATCCGTTCGGCCCCATTTCACCTGGCCACTAATGGCCAGGCTGAATGCATGGTGCGAACCACCAAAGAGGCACTCAGATGGATGGATAAGGGGCATTGGGACTACAAACTGGCCACTTTCCTGTTCGGCCAGTGTATAACCCCTCACACCATGACAGGGAGCAGTCCCACTGAGCTCCTCCTGCGTAGACGTTTAACAACAAGGCTAGATCGCCTCCACCCGAACCAGATACCCAAGCACAATTCTCGACCCGTGGAGCAGGCGGCTCTGAGGATTTTTTTGCAGAGGACCCGGTCTATGCCCGGAACTATGGCTGGGGCCCGGCATGGATGCCAGCACAAGTCCTGAGGGTAACTGGAACCTGGTCCTATGATGTCTTGACAGAAGACAGACAACTATTAAGGTGGCACATCGACCAGCTGTGCCGCAGGGTCCTTCCAGTGGACCCAGAGGACGGCGACTTCGAGTACCTAGGCACCCCGGAAACCAAGGAGCCAGTTCTGGCTGCTCCCCCCCAGAGGGACCAACGGGAGTGGATGCCATGACAGCCCTGGGGAGCCCAGAACGCAACAGCAGGCCAAGTTCCCTTGAGCACACAGGAGAAGAAGCACCACCCGCAATGCCTCCCTGGGTTACCCTGAGTGCCATAGCCCCAGCTCCGGAAGCCCTGGTACTTCGCCGCTCCTCCCATGAGCAGAAAGCACCAACATATCTCTTTTGATTTAATTTCAACCCGTTGGTTCTGGCCCAACCTTATGGAGCAAGAGAAAAAAACCCTCTGCACTATCCTCTATATGATAGCCCTTCAAGTACTTGAAGATGGTTATCATATCACCTCTCAGTCATCTCCTCTCCAGGCTAAACATAGCTCCTTCAACCTTTCCTCACAGGACTTGGGCTCCAGAGAGAGGTAGCTTTCTGATCTGACAGCTATTCTGGTACCTCACTGTCTAGTTTCAATGTCCAGAAAGGTCAGAGAGGTGAGAAAGTGAAGACGAAAGTGTGACAGGGATGCCATGCAATTGGAAGAGCTCCCACTGAAGACGACTATCCCAGCTGGCATTTCTGTGCCCAACATGTCCACAATCTGCCACTGATTGTTTCAGAAGGGTGCTTTGATTCTTCATAAGTGTGTCCTGTTTACCTGAATTGTTATGTATATGGCACTCTGCATGTAGTAGACAAAAGCCTCTGCTTGTATCCACTGTAGGCAAGGTTGAGACAGGGATGCCAATACTCTCCCAATACTCCCCATAGATAAACAGTGCTACATGCTGTATGGGGGACAGAGCTCTTTGCTTCTACTAACTGATTGGCAGGGCTGCAGAGACAGGAAAACAGAGGCTGCACCCAGGTTTTGCCCTTCCCCTGGCAACAGGTAGTCTGCCAATGCTGTAGGAAAACTGGGAATTGATAGACATTGAGTCTGGTTTCACTCCACCCAAGAGTAAATGCATGTACATATCTCCCAAACCAGAAAGGTGTGAGAGATTGGCGATAAGGATTAGATGATCCCTGCATTCCAGTTTACAAGCTATCAAGAATCCATGTACAAACTGTGTAGATAGTATACTTGACTTTTCTTTATATGTGCATTGAGTAACTCTCATCTTACATTCAGCACATACACATTTGAACACATGATTCAAACCTCACATTTATCCAGATACTGTTCCCTGGTTTCGTTTGTAAATCAAATGTGTGTTCACTCTTTCTTACAAACAGTAAGAGTTGTTCAACAGTAGAATCAGCTGCCTAGGGAGGTGGTGAGCTCTCCCTCACTGGCAATCTTTAAGCAGCAGCTGGACAAATGCTTGCCAGGGATGCTATAGGAGGATCTGGCACTGAGTGTGTGTGTGGGGGGGTTGGACTAGATGATTTGTATTGCCCCTTCCAACTCTGTGATTCTATTATTCCAGGGCTATTTTGGGGCAGGCTCCTGAGTTGGCCACACCCAGCAGGAATTCATTAGCATAATAGGCCACACCCAACAGCAGAAATTCATCAGGATTGGCTACATTAGGGGTCTGTGGTCTAACGTGCAAAGGAGTTCCTGCTACAAAAAGGCCCTGGGTTTTGACAACAGACAAGGTAAAGAGAATAAGAAGCAAAAGGTGGGTGTGGCTGGATGACCACACTTCTGGTAACATGGGGGTGTGGCCTAATATGCTAATGAGTTTCTGCTGTTGGGTGTGGCGTATTATGCTAATGAGTTCCTGCTGGGCTTTTTCTACAAAAAAGCCCTGTATTATTATATATATATATATGTATGTGCAGAGTAGTGCTTTCACTGTAAAATGTGAACAGGGCTTCTGTATGAGAGAACTGTTGATTCAGGATCTGAAATCTCTTGACCTCTATAATTTTGTGTTCAAGCACTAAGCAGTTATACCTCTCCCTCTACAAACAAAATGCTTCCACCTAGCTGCTATTAGCACCTGTGGGGGGTAGGAAAGGCAAATCATCTTGCTTATATGAAAAGGAAGGAGAGAGTGAGGTGTGATTTTACTCACTGCTTGTCTGCACATTTTTGGTTTTTTTTAAATAGAGCCAACTTCCTGCTTGAGGATCCTGAGAAATGAAGGAAAAGCTCACTTCACATACCAATTCCTGCTTCTGTTCCTTGGGCTTGTTCTGCAAGTGAGGATTTAAATGGCCTATACAGCAAAGATGCCTTCTCATATCAACCTGAAATTTGGGAGTGATGCTTCTGTGGTGAGGTTTACAACTCCCAAAAATTTCATTCCAAATGGGGGAATGTGGTGCTGGGAGTGGGGGGATGACTTTCCCTTGGAACTGATGAAATGGCAATTGGACTGATTCACTAATATGACTACATTTGACTCCAGCTGATATTTGAAAATGATATAAGATGGACACTTCTTTTTCACACATCTTTATGCATTTTGTGCTGTGTTTCAGAAGTGTGCACAGTAGGGTTTCCAACTCTGGGTTGGGAAATTCCTAGAGATTTGGGGGTGGAGTTTGGGGAGGGGAGGGAGCTCAGTTAGGATGTGATGCCGTACAGTCCACCTTCCAAATACGCCATTTCCTCCAAGGGAACTGATCTCTGTAGTCTGGAGATCAGCTGTAATTCCAGGAGATCTCCAGGTCCCACCTGGAGGTTGGCATCTCTAGTGCACAATCATTTGGGTGCATCTGAACAGCCCGCACCCCACCTCCTAGAAATGTGGCAAGATGGAAATGGGCAGAAGTCTGTACAAAGTCCGAAAAGAAAAAACTGAAGAACAGTGGATTGCTAATGTATTCGTGCCAGTCTGCAAACAAGATCAGGTAATTTGAACCCTGAATCTGAGGATTAAATTAGATGGAAGAGAATTTAATAAGCATCCCTAACCTATTGTGAATACCTTCCAGAAAGCCTGAGTATTTGATAAAGTGTGCTTGGAGTTCCATCACTTGAATGTCCCCTCCCAAACCACTGGATGCCACGACTGACAGTAAGCTTAGGAAACTCTTGTACTGGTATTATTTATTTAGATAGATACTTATACTCTGCTTTCCCTCCAGTGGACCAAAAGTGGTTTATGACATCATTCTCCCCACCTCCATCTTGTCCTCACAGCAACAATCATGTGAGGTAATGTTAGGCTGAGAGCGAATGAGTGGCCCAAGGCCACCCAGTGAGCTTCAGTGGCAGTGAGAGGATCTGAACCTAGGTTCCTCAGATCCTAGTCTGATGCTTTAACCATTACATCATACTGGCTATCCTCATGAGACCTGTCTTCGCAAGTTGCAAAACCATTTTGGGCAGTCCATATTTAGAACAATTATTTAAGGCTAGGGAAAGGAGATAGAGAGAAGGTTCTCATTCCTCATCTAGAAGACTCCATATATTAAGAGATACAGTTTGTCCTGGCAGGATGAGAATGCTGTGAATTCTGGGCCCACACGGCCTGTGGGCCAGCCCCTCCCCACCCAGTCCCGAACACGGCAGAGGACACAGTCCTTACTGGTGTGTTTGGAGATGTCAGGTACCTGCACCAGCCAGTTGGGAAGATCCTCCAGCAGCAGAAACTGGTCGCAGGAGCTGGGTCCGGGTTGCAGACGGGCAGTGGGAGGTGGCTGAGGGCATCAGCATGGCCCATCGCTTTTCCAGGCCAGTGGAGCAAGGTATACTGGTAACCTGCAAGAAAAATAGACCACCGCAACACCCTCAGGGACAACATCTGGGGCGTCTGGTGGTCTGGAGCAAAGAGGCCCAACAGTGGCTTGTGATCTGTGAGGATGGTCAAAGGCTGGCCGTACAGGTAATGATGGAACTTGCGCATCCCCGCCACGATTGCTAATGCCTCGTCTGTCTGCATGTAGTTGCGCTCAGCCGAAGACAAGGTGCATGAGTAATATGCTATTGGGACCTCATGGCCATTGGGCAGCCGGTGCCCCAGGACAGCCCCCACCCCATAGGGTGCTGCATCGTAGGTGAGCACCATGGGAAGGGACTCATCAAAATGGGCCAGGACAGTGTTTGAAGTCAGTAACTCTTTAACAGCCCAGAAAGCCACAGCCTGGGGTGGCCCTCACTTCCACTGGGCCTGCTTGTCCAAGAGGCAGCTGCCTTGTGTGGGAGGAAGGAATGATAAAAGTTCAGCAGGCCAAGGAAGGCCTGCAGCTCTGTTTTGGACAATGGGGTAGACGTGTTAATGATGGCCGCGATCTTGTCCGTGGTGGGGTGGATGCTGTGGGCATCGACCTTGAATCTCAGGAACTCAGTGCTAGGGACCACAAGCAAACATTTATCCCACTTAACCTTCAGTCCTGCTGCACTGAAGCGCTGTAGGATGGCTCATAGACGTTCCGCGAAGGCTGCAGGTGACGGCCCTGCGATCAGAAGGTCATCGGAGAACAGTCCATAAGATTCTGGAAAATCCCTGGAGCTACACTGACCCCAAACTGTAAGCGCCAGACTTTAAACGCTCCCCGGTGTGTCACTATGGTTTGGGCTTCTGCTGTAGCGTCGTCTACTGGCAGTTGTTGGTAGGCTTGAGCCAAGTTCAGTTTGCCAAAAACTTTTGCACCAGCCAAGGATGCCAGGACATGGCTGACCACGGGAACGGGATATGCATTGTCTTGGAGGCCCTTGTTAATTGTGCATTTGTAGTTTGCACAAATTCTGACATCCCCATTGGGTTTGACTGGGGTGACAATCAGGGTTTCCCACCTCGCATGGGGTATGGGCTCCAGTACCCCCTGGCTGACCAAACGGTCAAGTTCTGCTTCTGGGCTGAGGGGCAAATGGGGGCTGCCGGGCTTTCAGACCAAGTGGGCGCACCATAGGACCAAGGGTCAGGGCAATCGGAGGACCCTTGTAACGGCCAAGAGATCCATCTAACACTGCTGGGAACTTGTCACACACATTACTGAAGTTCCTGGACTGCACATTTTATTCTGGTGATGGCCAGACCCAAGGTGTTGAACTAGGCTAGTCCCACTAAGCTAGTGAGACGGCCCTTCACCACGACCAGTTCCAATGGGCCTTCGAATGCCTTGTACTTTACATGGAACCGTCCCACCCCTTTAATGGCTACAGGGTTCTTTTGGCAGTCCCTTAGCGTGAGGCTGGTGTCTTCTAGCAGGAGTCCCCCATTAGGGCAGAGCATTCTTAGGGTCTCCTCAGAGATTATTGAGAGGGATGACCCGTGTCCAGTTCCATTACGCATGGGGCACCCTCTATTAAGACCGTCACCTTAATCTTATTGGTGGCCCCCTGGGGCAAAAAATGTACCTAATTGTGATGGACCAAGGTGCTGTGGAGTTCAGCTGTTTCCCAGTGTGTTGGTGTGGCGCTGATTTCCTTTGGAGTGGCAGGCACGGGCGATGTGGTCCTGCTTCCCACAGGAGTGGCATATGGTGTCTCGGAAATGGCAGGACCTCCGTTCATGTGATTCCCTGCAGCTTGCGCAGGCCGTTGATGTGCTGAACGAAACTGTGGACTCTGCCAGGGAAGGGTCATGGCAAGTGGGCCGATGGACTTGTAGTACCTCGTCTTCATCTGAGGAGGTGGATGCAGCCACTGGAGATACCTGGTGCATCGTGGAGGATCACTGGCAGTCTTGATGTGATCTCTTGAACGTGGTGGCGACCTGGAGGGCCTTCTCCAATTTGAGGTCTGCAGTCCCCATGAGTTTTCTGCACAGTTTGGGATCACAGACTCCCCAGGTGAACTGCGTGAGGATGACTTCTTCCACCTCAGGGAATTCACAGTCTATGGCTAGCTGGCATAGCTCAGCCATGTAGATGGTAGCCCCTTCCTCAGACTTTTGCAATCTTGACCATAAGTCCATTCGCCTTGCCATTTTTGTGGGTTTTGGTGTGAAGTACTCATTG
Source organism: Gekko gecko (assembly GCA_029375565.1). Classification (NCBI taxonomy): domain Eukaryota; kingdom Metazoa; phylum Chordata; class Lepidosauria; order Squamata; family Gekkonidae; genus Gekko; species Gekko gecko. Next base: position 53,605,322 of record JAPDNY010000011.1, on the reverse strand, counting down.
AGAACCTTGAGGATGTCCTTGTAAGATTTGTCCACCAACTTTGCAGGAGCCAGGAGTTCCTTTGCCAGGCGGATGGTGGCCACTCCACATGTGCTTAGGAGTAGGGCCTGTTTCTTATCAGCGTTGATGATTTCTTGAAAGGTGAGGTAGTTAGTCCGCTGGTCCACCCATACTTCCCAGAACCCAGGGTGAGCGGGGTGAAAGACTTTGATGTTTTCCGGAGCTGCAGCCATGACTCATTGTGGCGAGCGATGATTGGAGGAGTGGGGCGCAGTGTGATGCTGTGAAGGAGCGGTGCGGGGCGTGGAGTCCTCTTGTAGATCAATGCGTGGTGTCGGGCTGGAGTCAGAGTCAGGCTCACTCATCGGGATCCCATCCTCGTTGCCAGTGAAATGTACTGAGTTCGGAGGCTCAGCATGGTAAAATCAGCTCAAGTTTATTGATTACATTCAGAACAGATGATAACTAGCCGGTCCAAGGCCAGCTTATATGCGTGAACCCACTCACACCCAACACACCCTCAAGTCCTGTGATAGGTTCTATATACATGGCCCAGGTTACTATAGGTCCGATTCAGGATCCAGGCAACCCTATTGGTCTGCACTAGGATCTGAGATGGCTATTGTTCTAGGAACAAAGGTCTGCAGGTTTGCATGACTACATGGCCAAGCTAGCTCTGCCACAGCCATCTTAGTACATAACAAAGACCAATAGCACCTTAGAAACCAACAAGATGTTCAGGGTATGAGCTTTCAAGAGTCAAAGTTCCCTTCATTAGATAACATATCTAACAAAGGGACCCCTGACCCCTGATAGCTCATGTGCTGAAAATCTTGTTGATCAGTAAGGTGCTACTGGACTTGTTTCTAGCTGTTCTACTGCAGACCAAGATGGCTACTCTCTGAAACTATCCTCAAGGTAAAGAAGAGTGGCACCACTTAAACATGTATCAATTTAAAGATTTCTGCTCTGCCGTTTGATCAAATAATGCTTAAGGCAACTTATAAACAACAGAGCAAATACTCTATCCCTCCTACCTACTGGGCCACCCTTGGACCTCTGGTAAACACCAGCAGAGGCCAGAATATCCTGCCTTTCATATGTGCAGTTCTTGGGCAGCTTTCCATAATGTGGAGTGTTCTTCCTGGTAGAGAGGAGGGAAGCAGACTCTCTGTGGCTGCCTTTTCTCGGACCAATTGCAGGAACCAGGCTGCTGTCCCCCTGAAGATGGTGTTCTTTCCGAGAGGAAAGGCTGGTGGCAGCACAAGTTAGATTGTCCGTCCACTCATGTCTGCAGAGCTGGTCAAAATAATGATATGAAAGATAAAAGCATGCACTTATGCTGATAAAAAGGACACTGGGAATGATTTCTACATATTAGAGGCACAGTGTGATTCTTGGAGTATTCAACTTATACTTCTAGCATAGAGTTTTTTAAATTGCGAGACTTGGAAACCCAAGCTCTTATGTCACTGATGTCATCTTTATTTTTGTTATTCTAGGGTGCCTGTGCATTTTACTTCTAAGCCAAGAACTCCCAGATGTGCCAATCAATAGTGGATGTTTGAAGAATCTCCAGTTCACATCTTTCATAACTCAAGCAGTCAACACTACAGCAAGCAGAAGGGATTCTTTAACACATTTTCCTCTGGAGCCTGCAGTGTCAGCAATGACTTTGTAAATACTGACGAACATGGAGATAAGTAAATGAGGTGACGAGAAATGGATAGCAGCAGTTAGAGAAGTGCCTTCATTAAATTACCCATATGCCCTTTTGCCTTTCCCTCAGACAGGTGTATGCTTTAATTACTGAAGAGCCATTCAAAATGTTATTGGCATGTATCTTGTCAGAGTCCACTCTCACTTAGTCCAATATCTACATACTATCCACCTTTTATAGTGCACTACCTGAATTTTTTTAAAGCAAACATGCCTGGTCTAAGGATGTTGAAATAGATAGTAATAAGCACAGTAAACTTTCCCATCAAACAGGCACATCTGACTGGGAAACTACCCTTCTGCTCTGTGTTATAAATTTAACATCTTCCCTTAGGAAGAATTTAGGGTTGTAAAATCATGTTGAAGTGACACTAGTAGCTGTAGTTACAAAGAGGCTGATACGTCTTTAGCCACGGGAGATGTTACAAGGTAGCATATATCTTTTTTTTAGAGCTACCTGTCTTTTACTATAGTTCTCAAGAAACAAATGATCTTTAGGGTGGCTCTTTGTTTCTGGACTAATGTTCATAGTGCTTCAGCAACTGTGAGACAGGATAGTGATATTTTTCCTATCACCAACACAATGTTTTCTAATTTCTGGTCCTTTCTTCTAAACAAAAACCTCAACTGCCTTGGGAATGAATTAGGTATTTCTCAATACTTACTGCACTAAGGATTGCTTATGGAGGCAAAACACATCTGGTGTGCAGTTTATAAACTGTTATTGGCCAGTGCTTCTAAGAAAATTTTAAAAATTATGAAATGCCATCAAAATGTGCTGACATAATACATAATGGGTTGATACTGACAAAGATTAGTGAGATGCGTTGTGTGCATTGTTCTTGTTACACGCCCCTCCAGCAATGAGTAGTTCCAAGGGCAAACTTCCTAGATTGGTCCCCTTTGTAGGAGATTTTTGGTGAGATTTTAAGAACTATTTTCTGAGAGTCATTCCCCAGTGAACAGACTTGAGTAGACCTGTTTAAGACTGCTCTCTTAAGGGCTGTTGGGTTTTTTTGGTGACATTTGCTGTAATTATAGCTATACTTAGGGATGCCATCCCCAGCTCACCTCACTAGGGGCTTAGAGTGGCAGTGGGAGAAAAAAAAATAGCCATCAAAGGGAGGGGAAAGCCATGCCTTGAAATTCTTCATACCCCCCTCAGCCAAAAAGGCGAAGGGGTCTGTTTAGGCTCTACATTGCCCTGAAGTAATCCTAATACATTGGGGGAAAAATAGTATCAGGCCCACAGCATCCACTGAATTTGTTTCAGCTAAGTAAGTGCCAAGTGCCAATAAGGTTAACTGGAGTATCCTATCAGAAAGACATAGAAAAGGAGATAAAGGGAAGTTTCTTTAAAACTGTAGTGAGAGAGAAGCTATAGGCCTAGGTCCTGGCACTGTAGGTTAGTAACTGAAGGCTGTGGTTGTGCCCATTGGTTTGGCACTGTGTGGAATCTCAAAGGCTAAATTAAGGAACAGGGAAAGAAACAACTGAATGTAGGGTGCAGTTCTGAGCCTTGCTATAAAATTTCCTTTCCACACCTGAATGAGCTCTGAACCAAATACCAAAGAAAAGAAATTTATCTGAGACCATGTTAGCACAAAACTTTCAAAGGTTAGTGACTAGTTGTGGACTTGTTTTCAGTACTGCAAAATCAGTATTTCTTTTGTATGTTTCCTGTTTGTAATTTGGCTTGACAAGAATCTTGTTACTGTTATCCTGCATCCAAAATCTGAAACCCTTATTTTGCTTCAGAAATCTGAAGATTGCTTTTGAGCAATACCATTTTCCTTTTCTAACAAGGCATTGTAGCATTATCTGTTTAAAGCTTCAAGTACGTAGGGGACAGAGGAAACTGGCAGTGAGAGAGAAAAATTGACAAGAGCAATGGAATGAACTTTGAGGAATCTGATCTGAATTAGGTCTCTAGTGACAATCTAAACAAATAAGAATACTTTCCTGCCTGGTGATTTACTGTGGCAGTACATCTTTCTGACATCAATATGAGCTGCACAGTGTTCCCTATATCCATCTTCTCTTTAAGGTGGTTTTGAAAATATTGAACTAGAAATGCCATCTAGTGAATTGCTTACTTGCTATTGCTCTGTGTGGAATCCCTGTAAGTAATTGCTCACTAGTGCAAGCTCTAGCATTGAAAATCATGAAAATAGCTCTGACAAGACAGGATGCACACCATTATAGCAAATGCGGCATTCTGTCTAAAGCCAGGTTGAAAGCATTCTACAGTGCAGTATGAGAATCCAAATCGCCTTATCTGGATGGCTTTTTTTGCATATTTCAAGAAATCACATGGGGAGACAGATGTGGTATTTCAGCATCTGGACCTCTGGTTGTATGCACTGCAGCTTTTCCACTGGTGGAAAAAGGAATATGGGGTCCCTCTTTGACCACCAAAGAGTCTATGATGAGTATCAGGGGACCCATAGGGTGGGAGCCATAGGAAGGAGGGGAGTTTGAGTTAAAAATGTGGCTCGATCAAACTAATCGCTCTCCAGGTATAACATGTGGGACATGTTCTCTGTTCGAAGAGCGCATCCGTGGAACAAAAAGAGAAACCCTAAATCATTTTAGCAGTTTTTGCCACTTCCTCTATATAGTTGTACTGATATATTTCACCAAAATGGATACCACAGAGATGCCATGTAGGATAGCAATTCCGTAACTGTGTTTGCCATCATTGGGAACAGCATCATTTGTGGGATTTCTGATTGCCATATAGCTATAATAGACAAAATGGATCAATGCTGGCTGCTCCCCTGACACTCCTCTCATTTCAGTTCTATGCTTCCCATGATCCAGGTATCACCAGTTGTTCTCCTAGACATGGACATTTGTATGTCAATGAAGGCCCTTGCTTGCCTCTAGTCTCTATTACTGGCAAGAGAAGAGATATCACTTGATGGACTATGTTCCCCAGCTCCCAAATAGCTTCAGTGTAGCTTGTTGAACTGCCCAAACTATATGTTTAGAAAGGAAGAACTGACCATTCTCACTGACCATCTATTGGAGGTCAACAAGCCCAGCTTCTAGCAAAAGGCCAGCCCCTCTTTCCACACTGGGCTTCTTGACTGTGTCAGTTTTAACTCTCCCTTATAGATAGTGGTTGCTCTCCAGTCAGGTCCCCTCCCTTCCCCCCTGAGTTTTTCCTGAGTCCCCCCCCCAACTATCTCAAAGGTGGTTGGAAAAAAACATAAGGGCAACTTGAAGAAAAACTGGGAGAGTAACAACAGCCAATACTGTCTGTAAGGGAGGGGGGGGAACAGCACACTTAAGAAGCTAAGCTGCATCAAAAACAAGGAGTGTAAAACCCTCTAGTTGCTTTTCCTCTCTATTTGCCTGTTTAAAACCTCTGGTCTGATCCATTTGCCTTCTTGGCTTACTCTAGGGTTGCAAGCCCCCAGGTTCAGGGTGGGGGTTCCCCCACTTCTGGGGGTTTCAATCTGTTCCCGGCCAGCTGACTGGCAGGGAAACCCCACCCCAAGCCTGGACCCCAAGAGCGACCACCCACCCGGCCAGTCGTCTCCCTCCCCTCTTGCCTGATTTAAAGAGCTTCAGCTGATCAGGGGGGACCATGTGGCCTGCTGACCAGCTGGAGGGCCCTTTAAATCTAGCAGGAGGGAGGGAGAGGGGCAGTTGCGGGCCACATGTTCGGCTCTCAAAAAGACCCTTCAGAAAGACCCTTCAAAGGCACTTGGGGCTGATTTCCCCCATCCCCAGGCATTGTAGCCCCCACCCCACTCACAAAAAGGCTCTTTAAAGTGTATTTTTGCAAGCCGAACATGTGGCCCATGACCACCCCCTCCCCCCTGCTAGATTTAAAGGGCCCTCCAGCTGGTCAGTGGGCCACATGGTCCCTGCCGATAAGCTGAAGCCCTTTAAATTGGGCAGGAGGGGAGGGAGAGGGGTGGCCAGATGAGTGGTCACTTTTGGGGGTGCAGCTTGGGGACAGGGCTTGGAGGCATACCTCCCCACCCCTGGAATGCCCCCCGTATCCCCCCCAAAGTGACAAGGGGACCTGGCAACTCTAGCCTACTCCATCTCTTTCCTTCCTGATATTCTGGTTTTCCTTGTCTAGAGAAGGGCATGGGTCTCAGCCTAATGTCCCCTGCTGGAGTTGTAGACCCATCTCTTTGGAGTGTTCAGAATTTCAGTTTAAATCCTGCTTTAACTAAGTTTTACTTTGTTGTCTGTGAACAGTTTTAAAGTTAATAACTCTGATATAAGATTTTGGTCCTTTCTATATGGAGCTTCTACACCTATGTCCTCTCCAAAACTGCAGGGGTCTTTTTGGGGGGAGCTTCCATACAGCATTGTTGTAAAGTTGTCTACCTTCTGGATTTCCTCCTATTTTTTGCTGTAGTTTCCCAAACTGCTTTGCTATGATCTTTCAGGTCTGGGATTTGTGTGGATGGGATGGTATGAATTTCCACCTTTTTGTGTCCATATCTGGTGCCACGTTAACCAGTGCCATTTCCCTTTTCTGCCTCCTTCTAGTGATGGGCTTTTTGCTGGCGCCTTTAAAATCAGTAGCAGATACACCATTATAGAGATATGCCTACTACCATTTTTTTTTAAACCAACAAAAAGAAGTCATGGGGGTGAGGGAGAGAAGTCTTGTGTGAAGCCTCCTTCCTCATGTGGAAGGACCCTTTGCCAGCGGGTCCTAAAAATAACATGTAAGCATGCAGCTCTTCTGCATTTCTTGCCATCTGGGCATAACCTTCCCTTTAAAGCATGCAATGACGAAGTATCGAAGACTCTTTCTCCTTCTTCTCCATTTGCAGGTGAAATCAAGAAGACCTGAATAGGTGTTTGGGTACAGTAGGATAAATCTTTCCTTAAATAAGAAAAAAACTCCATTGATAAAGCAGAGAAGTCAAAGCAATGGCCCTGAAATAGAAACACCACAATGCTTCTGGTGCAGAAGCTCAGGTACAGAACAGCTTGTAACTCAGGGTTCAGACAAGATGTCTGTCACTCCAGGTTGCCTGAGCCAGGGTATTTGAAATGGAGCTCCTACCCATACTGGCTTACTTCATCTCATCCCAAGGTAAATCAAGGCTGCATGAGCCTATGGTTCACATATTATGGATGGAAGGAGCTGAATTTACACTTTTCTGGGGGGAAAAGGAAAGGGGTAAGTAAAGGGTGAACAACAAAAGGTCACAAGATCTAGCACAGACAGCCCCAGCTTCTCCTTCCCGTTATCTGTAGCTGAGCACATGGAAGAACTGCTGGTCTAGATATAGGTTTTAATACTGCAGCTGTGAGACTACCACAGACAATGAGAAGGCATAATGGTCAGTAAATGTTCTGAGGGTCTTTACATTAATCCTTTATACCCAACTATTCTCCTAAGAAATGAGTAGTGTTTTCTGTAATTTACATGGCAATAATGCAATGCTGTTACATTAGACTGGCCCGCAACTGCCACTTAATCCCAGAGACTACATTGGCACAGCTTGCGTTGTAGGGATTAATTTCACAGTTTTTAGTTTTCCATGGGAAAACTACCAGCATTTTATTCAGGAAAATTAGCAGTTTATTAGAAATACCAGTCATAGTGAAAATCCTAAGGGAGAATTCCCCTGTTCTGCAAAAGGTCACAATAGAAGTTACTGTTTCGTGTGTATTCAGTATGACTGCATGTCATTAGACCCCAGCAGAGAGCTAATATCCTGTAATATTTCCACTAACTGCTGTCTGACTGGCATAGATATTAGAATCAAATAACAATCAAACAAGATAATTAAGGCTAATAAATTGCCTTTTAAATTTGCCTGTGGAAAGCAAGTTGGCATATTTACCACTTGACATGTTATCAGTGGTCAAAGTGTTTACTTCCAATGCAAAAATAGAAATAAATACAGCAGAAATTTACATTAAATATACAAGATTTTGCAGGTATGAGCTTATGAGAGTCAAAGCTCCCTTTGTCAGAGCTTTGACGCTCAGAAGCTCATAACCCAAAAATCTTGTTGGTCTCTAAGGTGCTACTGGTCCAATCTGAACTGGTATTTCCCACTGTTGTGCAAATGATCTCACATCATCTCACAAACTTCTGTCTGCATTTCATGCCACACCCACTCTCCTATTGTTTCATTTCAGCATCGGTTGTCTTCATCATTTTACTGCCATTTAGTGGTGACTCCAAGGTCACTGTGGCATCTTACCACCATATCTGAATGTGGTTTTAAGGTGGTACAATGGTTCCTCCCCACTGTCGAGCCGCTGTGAGCAGAAAGCAGACAACTGGAGCTGAATTCTCCCCCCCATATTTTCTAAGGAGATATACAAATTCTCACAAAGGAAACAAATTAGCTGAAAATCCAGTTGTTTGCGTTTAAAAGCAGCCAGGGAACATTTTCTGCAATCATAATGGGAGGGGTTGGAAACATGCCCACCCCAGAAACATTTTTTTATTTCCTGGGGCAGTCTCCAGAATGCCCTGCCTGGCAACTGCTGGGTGGTTGTTTTTTTACCCATCTCATTCCGTCTTTCCTGCCCCCCCGCCTCCCCTCTGCCAGGTCATCCCCTTTTACTTTCTGTGGCGGGGGTTGCAGGTACCGTTTCCTCCCCACAGCACAGTGCAGTGCCCTGCTGGTGCCCCTGGGAGGCTGTTCCCCCCATCGCGCTCTCCCTAAACAAGTTGCATCCTGAGGCAGACAGAGGAGAGCTTTATACTGAACCAAATGGGAAGCCGGTGCCACAGCAGCATGGAACAGCTTTATATAGAACAGATTGGGCCACTATCTAGCTGTTCTACTGCAAACCAACATCGCTACCCACTGAAATTAAATATGCAATTGAACCCTCCAAATGTCCATTCTTAGCAAACATTTTTGGAAACTGTTTTAGGCAGGGCTCTTTTGTAGCAGAAACTCCTTTGCCTATTAGATGACACACCCCTAATGTAGCTAATACTCCCAAGAGCTCACAGAGCTCTTCTTACAGGGGCTACTGTAAGCTCTTGGAGGATTGGCTACATTAGAGGTCTGTTGCCTAATATGCAAAGGAGTTCCTGCTATGAAAAAAGCCCTGGTTTTAGGTAGACTGTTCATGAGAAAGAGTTAAGAATAGGGCTACTGGGTCTTTAACAGTGCAATCCCAAACAGATATATCCTTCCAAGTCCACTGAAGACAATGGGCTTGGAAAGGCATAACTCTGCTTAGAACAGCAGTGTAGGCAGTTAATGAGCTCCATGCATCATCTATGTTTGAAAAGATTAGTATGAGGCCTTCTTTGCCAGCTTAAAAGATACTCCCTCATCCTTTTTTTAAAAAAAGCTTCCAGGATTCCAGGATCTTTAGAGATAAATGCCATGCCTTAACGTGGTAAAATGCCTCAAGAAGACTCTTGTGTATACTTGACTCATTCAGCTAAATGACAAATTGCTGGGCTGTAGTAAGTTTGGCTTGAGTTCTCTGCTATCTGGGTACTGCTGCAGTTGTAGTACAATGAGATGTAAGTTGGTCCTTATTCGTCATACTTACTGGATGATGAATATCAGGTCTTTATTACTGGATATCAGCTAAACAGGAAACTGACAGGCACAACAGATCCAGCCAACTGCAGTGTTGAAATTCATACTGAAGAGAATGCATTGCTCCCAAGATGTGTACATCTTGCTAAAGATGCCTAGTCCAGGAAAATGTTTGGAGGACACCATTTCTTGTTCATTCTCCATTAGTAAACAAACAGCACATTACAGTAATCAGCCCATTACCATTGTAAATGAGTTTGTTGTCTCCTTGGCAGAGCTGAAGTGTGCATCAGAAAACATCTGTATAACAGGCAAAACTTGAAAAGATTTAGCACCTATGGCTGGGGAAAGCTTCACTCATTAAGGTTTTGGTTTTGACCTATAAGGCCTTGGGCAGTCAGGGACCAAAATATGTATGAGACAGTCTCATCCATTATGTCCCTGGAAGGGCATGTTGCTCCTTGGATAATAACACGCTGGTGATGCCTGACGTAAAGGTATCTGGCTGTCTTCAACCAGGGCCAGGGCCTTTTTAATCCTGGACCCAACCTGGTGGAACTCTCTGCCAAATACCATCAGGGCCCTGCGGGACCTTATGCAATTCTGCAGGGCCTGAAGGGCAGAGATGTTCTGCCAGGCTTTTGGTTGAGGACAATGGTGGTTTTTATCTCAGCTGGCACCCTCTTCAGTTTTTCATGCTCATTTCGACCTCTTTCACCCCTGCCCATGAAGTGGCTGGCAGTCTGTAATATGGGAATAACTAATTATAAGTATTACTATTCACCATTTGTCTTTTAAAATGTAATTTAATATGACTTATTGGTTTATCTGGTTATTGTTTTGATACTGTGCACATTGCCTAGAGAGATGGGGTGATCCACAAATTTAATAAACAGACAAACATGTTTTGCAGTTGTGCAGTCCAGGGAATGCTTCAGCCCTAGTCATGGCCAGTTCTCAGGTTTTGTTTCTACAATAGGTAGATTTATTTTAACAGTGGTTTACCACCACCTTAAAGCTGGCCAGATTAGTGTTGCTGGCCCAAATGTATCCAGCTCCTAAGTCTCTAAGGCTCTCCAAGGCTTGAACCTACACACATCCCTTAACTCCCTCCCTATACATCATTGTATGTGATAGGAAACTTGATAGAGTGGCAGTCTTGAAATGCTGCATAGTGGGGCCTTGAGGTAGGGGTTTCTACATGCTCAGGAAATTCACCAGGTATGCAGAAGACACATTAGTCTGTAAATTAGCCAAGAGAAAAGAAGAATGAAGAATCCTTCTAATGGCCTGATAGAAAGTGAACATGCACCTGAGGCACAGTATGTTGAGAACAGCAGAAAGAAAGGGGGTGGTAGCCAAGAGTCTGAGAGAGCAGAGAATCCTACAGGAGGATTTGGGGGAGGGATTTCCACATTATTCCCACCCCTCCCATGTGCCCCCAACTGTTGAGTGTATTAAACTACTTTATGCTGAAACAGACCTCTGTCGTTCTTCTCCTTGCTGTAAATGTGGTGGCACTTGAGGTCACAGTGGAGCATCCACAAATAAAATTTTCCCCATACTTTCTTTGCCTCGGCCCTCCCTGGTTGTCATTTCCACTCGCTGGCACTGGAAAACTTTTAAAAAAATAAACAATAGCTATCTGGTTCACAAATTGCGTTTTTTAAAAAGTAAGCCTGCAAACTGCTCTTCTAACTCTGCAACAAAAAGGGCTAGACTTTTTTTAAACAAACAAACAAACAAACAAACAAACAAACAAACCTAAAAGCTGGGAGCTAAGATATTGCTGTGATCAGTCATTACAATGTTACAGTAATCTGGTCAGATGCTATTTTTTTAAAAGCCTGGAACAAGCCCTCCAGTGGTGATGGGGAGAAATGTCAGCCACAGGGGTGAGGTAAGGAAATTGTGTCAATGTGGGTGGGATCTCTAAAACCATGCGCCTTCCACCTGGCATCCAAAAGTGCTTTAACTTGGACCTTGCCAAAAAGGTTGTACCAATCCCAATTTGGGAAAGATTTCAGCAAAGCAGGACAAAACAAGGAAACAGGACAAGAGGATAATGCTGTGTGAGTAATGTTGAAAACAGTGCAACAATAAGGAAGCCAAGGCAGAGCAAGCATCCTTTGGGAAGCAGTCTGAAGACAGAATAAACAGTGTACCTATAGATGGGGCCCCAAACTTGGGGGACAGAGTATATTGGCAACACCCCCTCCCCAAGTCTGAAAAGCCACTTCTGAAACAGGAGAAATTGGGTGTGACTTCCTAGACAGCATTAGAAGCTGTGGTTAGGAAAACTGAGAAAAATGATCCATTGTGCACATACCCAAGGGATTCTTTGGATTCTTGCCCAGGTGTGCCACTCCTTCTGGTATTTTCAGTGGATTGAATCTTGTTTTCTGATCCTGAAATTCTGTACGCTCTACCCCTTCCTTTCCTGATATAATTGTGAATTATTTTTATTGCTGACTTCTTAACTCAGCTCATGGTAGTAGAGCAATTTTAAGCATGGGCCAGGTAAGCTTCATCGGTATTTCATATGAGAGTTTCTTAGTCTATTGAATTGAGAGCACAACCTCTCTCTTTTTAAACTTCTTGGGCGATTGTAGATGTCTATACATCCAATGTTAACAAACCGTGTTAACATACCTTTATATTCATTACCTACATTATTAACCTGCTTATACTATATATCTTCAAAATACCTATAGCTGGGGGGTGCACAGTATATGACTGCTTGCTGTTGGAATGTACAACCTTTTGAATAATATAAAACTCTTCATTAGGTGTTGTCATATTTCTAAACCATATTTTGGTAATTATTCTCAGCTTGGAGACAAATGCATACATGTAATTCATTTTCTTTGCAGGCTTTTCCTGTCTTGTTTCCTTCTTTTTTGCCATCTGTAAAAATGAACTTGGCTGGTTTCACTTGTTCTCCTTTTAAACAAAAAAATGATCCATTTGTACAACAATGTTCTTTACAGTTTCTTAGGAAAGCTGGCCAAGCAAACATTTCAGAGATCATTGTTATAGGTTGCTAAAGCAGTTTCTGAAATATATATTGCTGAAGCACCCTCTAGTGGGATAACATAAGTCAAATGGATTTCAAAAAGCAAGCACTACGTATTAAACTGGTTTACACACTGAATTGACATTGGTGGCTATAAATAAACAGGTTAGAAAACAGTAACAATTACCTGAATAGCTTTACTATGGCTATAATATTACAGATCTTCTTCTATTGCATTTACTGCTCATATTCTCAGGTGCTTTTACTTGGTACAAATTCCCAATTATTTCATGGCATCAGGAAGTGTTCTGAAGACTTTCATTGCAACACTGAAATAACCCTGGCCAACATCTACTCCATCACACACATCACTTTGAACAGACTAGCCTTTATCATCTAGATAACAGGCAGCCTGAAATACAAAAATAGATGTCATGATGGATTTCTAGAATCTTATCAGTGTTGGCCCATTCACACAAAATGATCAGTTGCACATATTGGGAGGCTTGCATGTAGCTCATGTTCTGGTTACGCATGGCCGGTACTCCAAAATCAAACATTGGGAAAGGACTGAGATTCTAAAAATCCATCATGACATCTATTTTTGTATTTCAGGCTTGCCCATTCCATTGTGCAAATGGAATCCCAGTGTTTTGAGGGAACATTTTTGCATGTACATGGATGGAAAATATGTGTTACCCTATTTACACCCAATGGTGACCATGTGTATTGGGGCGATCGTGTGTAGCACATGCTCCCATTAAGTGCTATTGGACCACCAAAACTAAAGGTCTGAAAGTGCTTTTGTCTAATTGATTGGTAAGGGAAAAGGAAACCAAGTGAAATGAAAACACCCATACCACCATGTAGGCAGAGCAGTTGGGTGTGGTGGCTCTGCCAGCTGCTTCTTCACCTGGTCCCTGCATGCCTGGTGCACACTTGGCACCTATTTCTGCTAAGCATGGTGTCCAATGGCCTTTTATTTATATAATATTTGTTCCATCTCTTCCATTCTATCTGCTTTTGCAGGTTGCTCCCTTGGATAGGGTTGCCAGCCTCCAGGTGGTGGCTGGAGATCTCTCACTATTACAAGTGATCTTGAGGTGACAGAGATCAGTTCATCTAGAGAAAATAGCTGCTTTGGAAGGTGGGCTCTATGGCATTATACCCCACTGAAGTCCAACCCCTCCCCAAACCCCGCCCTCCTCAGACTCCACCCATAAAATGTCCAGGTATTTCCCAATCCAGAGCTGGCAACCCTGGGACCACTAAGCTTATAAGATGTGGACTTTTCCTCCCATCTGTCTGAAATTTGCCAGGAATGATCCCTGAAAATTTCTTCCCATCTGGGTATAGATAACATTACACCTTTGAAATGTATTTTGTCTTTAATTGCCTATAAGAATTGGCAGGATTTATACATGTGCATATAAGATTTGGTGGGTAAGATTCCATCAGTGAGGGTTAGTCCTTTTAAAGATCATCACAACTGGAAAAAAATATTGCTAGAAATGTGCTTCCCACCAAAAGTAATTGAAAGAAAAACAAAAGAATAAAGCACACCTTTTTATTACTGTGAAAGCTCACATTTGTAACTTGAGAAGGGAGTGAGGAATTTAACTCTCCATGAAGAATTAGCCTAAAATTACAGATGACTGTTAGGGAAAATTCTGCCCTCTTTAATCAGGATGCAGCTTAGTATATCAAGAGATATTTGTTTTCTTTTACAGATAAAATTCTTAAATTATGCAGGACAGTTAGTTTATTGACACCGTCTCGTAAGAATACTATTCATTCCAAATATTACCCTAATTTATTAAACTGAAAACGTGAAGCGATGAAATTGTACCTTGCTTCCCATTTATAGCAGTACTTGATCAAACATAGATTAAGCTCCTATACCATTTCTGACACTAGAGGGAGTACATAATTTATTTTGTAAAGGGAGAAGACACATGGTCTTTTGAAATGGAAACTAAATCTAAGTAAATCATACAGTACTAGATTAAGGGTTTTATTTCCTGTCTTCAGAGATAAAAAATGGTTATGATGATCACTACGTTTTACATTGGGTACACAGTGGAATTTTGTGAGCTTGCTTAAAGAGAGAAAAAGAAAATGTAATTGTAGACATTGTACCTTTAAGATGGTTGCCATTTAACTTGCAGAAAGCACCCACATGACCACATATGAATAACATATGGATATTGCAAAGGTCAAGTTTCCCTGTGATGAATTTGGAATCTGCCAATCCTGTCCCGATCATTCTCTCGATATTTACCAATTCAGACTGCATTTAATTCTTGTGTAGAAATTGCTCTTCATATATTAGATTATTTTTTGTAAACAAGCACATTCTATTGGAAGTCAATTTTAAAAATTAACTTTAAATTAAAAGCAAACAAAAGCATACAATAAAGTATTTGGCAGGCTGCCAAATGATCTAATGGTTGTAATTGACTCTTTCTCTAACAACTCAGTTATGGAGAATACAAAAAGTGCATTCTCTCTCTCTTTTCAATTATAAGCCGAACTGCCATTGTAATTGCTAGATTTCCTTATAGCATATGACTGTTCTCTATCACATAAAGGGCAAATGCAGTGAATTTTAAAATTCCAGATTTAATGGATGCTTTTTAAAGAGAGACACAGGCTGCTTTGCATCCCATAGCCTAAGGGAAGGGGATGTGACACGTTGCTGTCTTTCTCTGTGCTCTAATCATAACTCCTCTGCAGTTCTAACATGACATGATATATGCATTTTTAATTGTGAAGATTTAAATGAAGGAAAGAACTAACACAATGGGCAAGCTCAATCAGTGGGTGGGTTTGCCATTTGGCCTGCACTGCAGCCTTTAAAGGGGTCTGAAGCAAGTCAGCAACTGCAAGGAACAAGTGGAGCAGCAGTGCTACTGGGAAGGATGAAGCACAACAGAGAAGGCGAGAGATAAGGAATGAGGGAGAGAAAGCAAACTGGAGCTCCTGCTCAGAACCATGAGTAGGCTTCCCTAGTCATTTGGATACTTATAGCAGCGCATCATATGTATGTCAGTGCATGTGCAGAGTTGCTTCTTCCACTGAATTTAACTCCAGCGGGATGGGTGTGTTAGTTTGCTGCAGCAAAAACAAAGCAAAGGTCCTGATGGCACCTTCAGAACTAACAGGCTTATTGAAACAAAAAATGTTATGTAGGTTACTGCATCTGGTGAAAATGGCTGTAGTTTACAAAAATGTCAATAAATCTGTTGGCCTTTAATGTGCCCCAAGATTCCTTTTTTGTTTTCACTTAATTTGATGGGGAGCTTTTATGTGTATAGTAGCCTGATTAGGCCAGTTTGGCCCAAGCACCTGAGGGCTTGGGAGCAGTGTTCCCTCTAAGCTGAGTTAGTGTGAGCTAGCTCACAGTTTTTTAGCCTCTAGCTCACACATTTTTGTCTTAGCTCAGGAAGGATGGCTCTGGAGCAAACAAATTTATGCAGCAGCCAAATTGCTCACTCACAACTTTAATGCCAGTAGCTCACAAAGTAGAATTTTGCTCACAAGACTCTACAGCTTAGAGGGAACATTGCTTGGGAGTTTTGTTGGTTCAGCCATGGTCAGTACTTGGATGTGAGACCACCAACAAAGACTGGGAGTTGCTATGTGAAGGAAGGCAATAGCAAACCACCTCTGTTCATCTCATGCCTGGAAGAATGTCCCATGGAAAGGGTTGCTATGAGTTGGCTGTGAGTTAATGGCATGTTGTTCTTTAATGTGTACATTTGCCTGCAAGGAATTACTGGATTATTCTTCCTTTGTGGATTTAGAACCTCTTAAAGAAGGCTGTGAAGTGGGTCTGAGTGAGTTCTTTATGGTACTATAGTGTTTGTATGATAATACACGGCTTCCTAAAAGCCTAAGAATCTTGAAAGAGCCCTGATGGATCAGACCTGAGACTCACCTTGTTCAATGTCCTATTTCCTGCGGTGGCCAACCAGATGATCCCAAGAAGTCCATAAGCAGAACAGAAGCATTCTTCTTTTTCTAGTTTCTTTGATGAATGCTCTAAATGCCTTTCATAGCAGGACCAACACAAACAAAATGAATAGTCAGCTTAAGAAAGTTAGCTCCAAAGTTGGCAAACAGGCCCATTTTCCACAATCATGTGATTTTACTTGGTCACTTGAAGAATGCAGATCTGTGGTTTCTGAATTTGCCCATTGTACACTAACAGGAGAAAAGATGCTTTGGCTGCCAAAAACCATTTGTGGGGCTTGAAATAGAAACAAAAACACAATGTAGTAATTTAGTGTATTGTAGATCAGTCTTAATCTCTTTTGCCAATAGCTGACTGCTGGAAAACTGGCATCTCTCTTTGGTTTCTTTTAAGAATCTCAGAGAATCTAACTGGATATATTTGCACTTCAAATGCAAACTGCTATCAACAGATGGGGAAAGAGTCAAAGACTTTAGTCCAGTAACTGAAGTGTCTCTTGTTAGAGGAAGCTTTTCAAAACAATTATTTTGCATTGCCAAGGAATGGAATGTTGACCAAGTGATTACATTGAAACACATCTTCGGAATAAGGGTCTTAGAACTCCCTGTTTGTAGTCACATTAGAAAGATTGTGGGATACTGACCCCCCCCCCCAGTATAGACTAGCATTCTTCAGAACAGGTAAGAGAGGAATCCTTGAGAAAAACTTGGGGTTGGATTCAGCTAGGTTTTTGTTCAGTGTCACCCTGTTCTCCATACTGCAGTTCCCATTCCAAGGGAGTTTTGTCCATGCACAATCCACTGTATAGCCTTTTTGGTGGTCAAGAGGGACTCAAACTTCCTTTTTTCACCAGTGGAAGAGTTGGTTGGATCTAGCCCATGGTCTAGATTTCATTTTCAGGATTTTTGGTTTTTTTCAGATGCACTGATCCATTTCTTGCGAGTCTGAAATCTCAAGCATGAAGCTTGCCTTGACATGCTATCCACAATTAGGACTTTTTGTGATATGGTAAAATATTCAAACACATAATTCCCTGTCAGCATTCTAAAGTGGTACAATGCCAGAAGAAATGTGCCACATGACATTTCTGAGTATTCAAATTAAAGCCAGTAGTCCAAGGATAGTGTTGATCCTGAAAATTGATTTAATTTGTTTCTGTTTAATTAGCTTAATGCTGATGTTGTTGTGCTGTGTAGGCTGCTGACCAAGCTGTGTAATCCTCTGCTCTAGTGACACTATACTAAGCCCTGATGAGCTTCTGGGGAATTAACCTTCTTTATTTGACCCTAGCTTTGTCTATAGCATCCTCCCTTCATTTATTTCATCTGTCAACACAATTAAGAGGGAAAGCAAAGCCCCATTTGATTGGCTAATTTGTAAGCACAACTTTGAATAACATGAAGCATCCTGTGCAAAAATGCTTGCAGTGCAGAAAATGCTGAACATACTGGAACGTGTGTTCTCAGCAGCCTGATTACTACTAACCTTAATAGCACTTTGGAGTTGAAATCATGGTGGATCACTTTTGAGAAGTCATCCCAGGGAAAGTTTTATGACAGAGGGCTTTTCTGCATGCTTGACTTAACTCCTGACTTTCTTGGCCATCAATCCACAAGCACTGGATTCTTCCACGTGTTTGCCCTCAGCATTTTCTTGGCCATCGATCCACAAGCACTGGATTCTTCCACATGTTTGCCCTCAGCATTTTCACAGTTGCGGAGTCAGTATATTTTCTTCTGTGCATGCCTTTGACAATGAGGATTTTCAAAGGAGGGCACCGTTGTCATTGGTGGTGTCACAGCACCCTCCTTTTTAAAAAGGCACTAAAATATTCATATATCACCCAAGAATTGTAACAATAGGCTTAGCAGCCTATTTCCAGCTTTTATTTTTAAAAAGGAAGTATCTATTGTTTAAAACAAAAAGAAACCATTTGTCTTCAGGATGGGGGGGAGGGAGTGGTTTGACCACCATAGTCCAATCATTGAAAAGTGGGGTGGAAGTGGGTGGGAATGGGTAGATCAAAGAAAACCAAGAGAAACTTTACACATGATGAAAAAGTGAACTCAGTATTGGCTTCCAGGAAAAGATTAGGGTAAAAGTGGTCTCAAAAGATCCAGAAAAACCTTGGGGGGGGGAACAAAAAAAACCTGAAGTGAAAACTAAGGGTATGAAATGTATGTGAAAATCAGGGGATAAATCTAAGGAATTTGAGGCCAGAACCAACAACAAAAAAAACCATGTGGAAAAGCCCAGTTCTACACAAAGTTAGAAAAAATAACACATCTGAAGGGATGGGATATTGAAATGAAAAAGAGAGGCTGAGCAAATATCAAGGTAACAAAAATATTTGTCCATATAATCAGGTAAATACCATACATCATTTGTAAAAGAATTTTTATTGATTTCAGCAAGAGTAAGAACAGACAACTACAGAAAGAAAC
The DNA here is from genome assembly GCA_029375565.1 of Gekko gecko. Lineage (NCBI taxonomy): Eukaryota > Metazoa > Chordata > Lepidosauria > Squamata > Gekkonidae > Gekko > Gekko gecko. Next base: position 53,586,659 of record JAPDNY010000011.1, on the reverse strand, counting down.
AATACATATAACAGAAAAAACAACGATGGATCATGTTCTCTTGTTTCAGTTTAGCTTTAACATAACAAAATAAAATCAAGTTCTTATACACCTATCTCAGTTTATAGCTTAAGATTGTAGCAATTCTTTTCATAGTTAGTATTTAGTTTGGAAGTTTCCTAAGATAATTTTCCAGCCATTTATAAAATCTTGACCAGTTTCTTTCAAAAGTTTCTTCTTTTTTATGTTGTAATTGTAAAGTTAATTTGTTCATTTCTGCTGCTTCCATAAGTTTGTAAATTATTTCCTTTTTTTTGGCATTTTTCTTTTTTCCAATACTTTACATATTCTAGAAGTAGTTACAACCTGTATAATCATATGTACTTCTGGTTTCTTGTAATTCTGTGGTATAACATTTCATAAAAACAGTTCTGGCATAAACGGTGTATTTGTATCTAGCATTTTTGTAATACTTCATGTATCTATAGCCAATATATTTTAGCGACCTTACAGGTCCACCACATATGGTAAAAAGAACCAGTATTTAGTTTACATTTCCAACATATATTCAACAGATTTGGATACCATTTAGCTAAATTTTCAAGCATCATATACCATCTATAAAACATTTTATATATATTTTCTTTATAGGAAATGGCTTTTGTAAATTTTATATTAACTTTCCATACCTTAGACCATTGCTCTAATTGTATATTATGGCCTATATTTTGTGCCCACTGAATCATTGTGTCCTTTACCGCTTTGTCCTGCATTTTCATGTCTAATAGCAACATATATTGATTTAACAAATTTCCCATCAGAGCATAATAATATTTTATCTATTTCTACATGTGTATCATAAAACTCAGTGACTTTATCCTTTACATATCTAGAATCCAGTTGTGCTCTTTCCCACCAGTTCAGATGAATACCTTTTTCCATAAGTTTATCTTGTTGCATTATTTTATTTTGGTCATCTAGCAGATATTCATGTCTCCAAATCTGTTCTTTTGTAAATATCATTGGGTTTATGAAGGCTTCTAATGGTGAGACCCACCTTGGTATTTTACTGTAACACATCGTTTGAACCTCTTCCCATGCCTTTATTAGTGTTGCTCTTAGTATGTGTTGCTTAAAATATTTATGATTACCACTTTTTCCATATCAAAGGCATGCCATCCCAATTTTAAGTCATGTCCTTCTAACTTTAATACTCTTGGATTTTCCAATGTAATCCATTCCTTCATCCATGTGAGGGCTGCTGCTTTATGGTACAATTGCCAGTCTGATAATGCAAACCCTCCTCTTTCTTTTGAATCTTGTAAAGCTTTCATCTTAATTCTGGGGTTTTTTACCTTGCCAAATAAATTGTCTCACCAGTTTATCTATTTCCTTAAAGTATTGTTGATTTTTTATAATTGGAGTTGTTTGAAATAAAAAAATAAGTCTTGGTAAGATATTCACCTTCACAGTCACTATTCTTCCCATAAAAGACAGTTGTAGCTGTTTCCATTTTTCTAAATCTTTTAAATTTGCTGTTAGAAGTTTCATATAGTTATCCTTAAACAGTGAGCTACATCTGTTGGTTAGAATTATTCCTAAATATTTTATTTTCTTCTGAACCTCAATGCCAGAGCAATCTTGTAATGCCTATATTTGTTCTCTAGTACAATTTTTGTCAGTATTTTTATTTTCTTAAAGTTAATCTTTAAGCCCGCGTACTGTCCATATTCTTTTATTAAGTGTACAAGGTGGTTAATAGATGTTTGTGAATCTTCCAAGATAAATACCAAATCATCTGCAAATGCTTGCAGTTTATATTCTTCTCCTTTGAGCTTAAGTCACTTTATTTCAGTGTTTTTTCTAATCATGTTATTTAGTGTCTCAAGGACAAAAATAAATAAGAGAGGGGATAATGGACATCCTTGCCTATTTCCTTTTTCGATTTCAATGCTTTGTGAAAGGTCCCCATTCACTATAATTTTTGCAGATTTTTTCGTGCATATTGGTTTCATCAATGTATAAAATATTCACCACATTGGCAAGCCAATAATTGTTCCAACATAAAGGCCCAGGTAAGGTTGTCAAAGGCTTTCTGAGTGTCAAGGAATATCAGTGCATTTTGTTTTTCAGGATGTGCTTCAAAATATTCTATTATGTTCAGTATGGTTTTCACATTGTTCCTCATTTGTCTTTTAGGCAAAAATCCTGATTGATCCTGATAAATTGTCTGGATCAAAACTCTTTTTAATCTATTTGCCAAGATAGATGCATAAATTCTATAATTGACATTATGTAATGAAATTGACCTATAATTTTTAATTTCTTTTTCATCTGTGTCTGGTTTATGTATTAATGTAATCAATGCTTGACTCCAGGACTCTGGTAATTTTTTTTTGTTCAGGTATGTTTTGGATAGTATTTTTCAATGGTAGTGCAATTTGATCTTCAAATATCTGGTAAAACTCTGCAGGTAATCCATCAGGACCTGGGGTTTTCTTTTTCTTCTGGTTTTTAATTGCCTCAATTACTTCAGAGAATGAAATTGCATAATTCAAAGTTTTTCTTTGTTCTTCCAAGAACTTTTTCTTACTATGTTCTTTTAAGAAATCTGTAATCTGTGCTTGATTGACGTTCCCTTCCTGATACAGGTTTCTGTAAAAGGTCTCAATAATACTCTTTAACTCCTTATGAGAGTTTTTCTCTTCCCCTCTCTCATTCTTCAGTGTTTTTATGTATTTTTTTTCTGATTCTTTTCTTAGCTTATATGCCAGCATCTTGTAGGTTTATTTGCATTTTCAAAGTTGTTTTGTTTTGCAAACATTTTCTTTGCAATCTCTTGTGTCAATAAATGATTGATGCTGTAGAGTTTTAATCTTTATCCTTACTTGCTCTCTTTTGGGGTCCGATTTCATCCTTTGTTCTTCTTGTTTAATTTGTCTTTCAATCTGTGTATATTTTTAGTTTCTTTTTTTTTCATTCATGCATCATGCTTAAAAATCCAACCACACGCATATGTCTTTAAAGTATCCCAAACTATATCCATAGAAATATCAGGTTGGATACTCAGCTTAAAAAAATCTTGGAATTCTTTTCTTGACTGGATTTTTTAAAAGCCATAAATTCATGGACTATCTGTTCTTTTTCGGGGTATCTTGTAAAGCCAAAAGTAGAGGATTATGATCTGCAAATGCTGAAGGGAGGATTTCTGATTGTATGATGTCATTTATCATATTTGTTGATATCCAAGCCATATCCAGTCTTGACCAAGATTTGTGTCTTGTTGAAAAGAACATATAATCTTCTTTATTTATGTTTCTACTTCTCCAGGAATCCACCAAAGTAAATTCTTCAGCCAAATGTAGGAAGGAGTTAGGTAGCTCATTACCTCTTTTCTGTTTCCCTGTTTGACTTTTCCTGTCAAGGGCTGTATCAAATACAGCACTGTAATCTCCAATTATACAGTTTTCTTCATATGTTTGGGTTGAAAGCGTCTCCTGTAGGGTTTTATAAAAAATCTTCCTGTTGCTGGTTTGGTACATAGATGTTAACTATCAGAGTCTGTTTTTCTTGTCTTTGTATTTTCACTATCAATACTCTTCTATCTTCTGAATCATAAATCAATTCTGGGTACAAATGTTCTTTTACATAAGTAACAACTCCTCTCTTTTTCTTTTGCTTATCCGCGGAAACAAAGGTTTTTCCAATTTTTTTAATTTCTAAAAGTTTCTTATTTGCATATTTGATGTGGGTTTCCTGTAGGCAAATAACATCTACTTGCATCTTCTTAATTTGTTGGAAGACTTGTTTTCTTTTTTGTGGGGCACTCAAAGTGTTGACATTTATAAAGATTATTTTTAGCTTCTTCCTATCCATCTTTGGCATCTTTTTTAGATCCATTTTTTTCCTTGTCTTGATATCTCGTTGTCATACGGCATGATATTGTCTTAGGTTTTTTCTTAGTAGTTCCTGTTCTTGGTCCTGATGCTGTTGTTCTCCTGTTGTTCTCCACTCTTTTCATCTGGTTCTTCTTCCTCCTCCTGTTCCTCTCCCTCTTCTTCTTCTTGGGCTCCTAATTCCTTTCCATATGTTTTTAATCTACTTTATATCTACTTTAAATATTGAATTTATTCTAAATCTTTTCCCTCCATGGATAAAGAAGACGCCTTCAGGAAACAGCCATTCCATTTCCTCTTAATAATCTTGTAAGTCAAGTGTAGCTTCTTCTTCTCTCCCTTACTATACATCATGAACAGCTCTGTCTGATCTGATTTTCATTCATTTTGCTCAAAGATTTATATTTTCCATAATACTGAAAACCCTGTTACCCCTACCAGCTTTGAATTAAGAAGCTGAATAGCTGACTTTAGTTTCTGCAGGAAATTAGTCAAATGGTAGGCCTCAACGAGAGGTAGGGTAATAGCAGAGATCTTGTTACCAATGCTTATGGGGATTTTTCCCTTTATGAGAACTCTTAATAACCAAGGATAAAAGAGAGAATGTTTTATTAAAGGATAATTAGGGATTATAACACACAAGTAGCACACATGAAACATACACACATACAAGAACTATGGAAATAAAGAGAGAAGTGGGATAATAATGGGGGTTGACGTGATAGCTACCTTTCCTGGAGATGTCCGTGAAGAAGAGATGGCAAAATGACTAGCACTTTGCTGAGAGGAAGGACACAGTATACTAGGGGTGCATGTTAATGGGCACCCCAAGATAACATGAAGAACATACTGGAATCGTGCTGGGCTAGTTATACCCAAAATGTGTCCAGAGGGCTTGCTAATGTGAAGGATCACTCAGAACAAAGCGTTGATGAGATTGATCAGGGCTATGATGGGATTACTCAGGGATAAAACAATGTAGCTTTGGAAACATGGTAATGAGTTCCCAAGACTGGACAAAAGAGTCTGGGGGTTTCTTCTACATGTAAAGTAGACATTGGGCTGGGTTCCTGATTAGTTCTCCAGGGTTTGGAAGGCTAATGGATTGCTAATTTAAACTAATCAAAATGGAAACAATACTGCTTGGTGAACCACTTGGTCTTGGGTGTGGGAAAGAGGTAAAAGGCAGGACTTCTCATTATCAAGGAAATGCAGGAAGGAAAGAGCCTGAAGTGACTTCTGGTGTCTTCTGCTGTGGTGGCCATGCTTGGAGACTTTCCCAGAGTGCTCTGCCACCAATGCCAAGCCCAGGGAGGCCCCCACAGTGCTCTGCTGCGGCAGCAAGGTCCGGAGCTTTTCCTGGCATCACTGCCACTGCAATAGGGTGAGGAGCCACTCCTGGAATCCACCACCACCAGGCAAGGAGCCCATCCTGGCACCCACCACAGCCAAACCTAGAATGGTTTCCTGTGCCACCGACAGTTGAACTGCTAAGTGCATTCTCAGAGAATGCTACTTTATTTGGGGGGGGATTTAAGCCCCCGGTGTATTTTTTGGACATTTCAGACTTTTCTGCAAACCTGGGGAGTCTCCAAGTTTGCTGAAAAATCTATTCAGTGTCCTTGTGGCCCCAATCCAATTTAGGTATCTGCAGATGGAGGCCACATGTAACTAATAATATACAGATATGTGAATAGAACAAGGATAATTACTTTAGGATATGGTTATGTTTTTCCTCTTCCTGTCTTTTACACAGGCCACAGTCACCACTGACTAAATGTTCTTTGGGGGATGGACCTACTGACTTGCCTCAATTCTCTGCTTCAAAATGGCTGCTAGGAAGGGATACCAGCTTCCAGGTGGTACCTAGGGATCCCCTGGAATGACATCTTATCTCCAGACTACAGAGATCAGTTCCCCTAGAGATAATGGATGTTCTGGAAGGTAGACTATACGGCATTGTGCCCCACTGAGGTCCCTGTCCTCCCAGGGCTCTATCTCCAAATCTCCAGGAGTTTCCCAACCTGGATCCAGCAACCCTACATCCCATCCCCTGCCGGTGGCCATGGGGGACCTGGCAACTGTGCTGCTAGGTGATATAGCAACACCATGAAATGTTCTGCTGCAGACAGCAAAACAACTTTCCTTCATTTCACTTATACCAAGCACAATCCACTTGAGTTTACTGAAAATGGAAAAGTGCCAGAAGCAGGCAAAGAAATGGTAGAAACATAAACAGCATGGCATATGCTGGGGTGGTGCAGTTTATTTTGCTCAACTGTTTTGTTCTGCTAGACAAAGCAGGAGAGTGGAGTGAAAATGAGCATCAGTTGGTGTTTCCGATGTCATTACAGGCAGCAAGTTCCAAGTTTCTTATAAAGAAGTGTGTTTTTGTGTAATGGCTGGGTCCCCGGTGGTGCAAAAGGGTGTTCTGATAAGTTTCCTTTAGCAAAAGAAAAAAAAATCCCTTCTATTAACTGCTTTGTGATAGGCTGTGCTGAACATAATAGATAAGGATTAATGTGGGGTAAGAAGCTGAAGAGAGATAATAGCAAAATTCTTCCCTGGCAAGAGAACATTATAAAGATCCAGCAAATGGTCATAGAAGTGGTGATGTCATCCACTCATGACTGTTTCCGTTGATTTAAAAATAATAGTTAACAGAACAGTAAACATCTATTCATTTGCATACTTATGCAACTTCAGTTCTTATGAGGACTTCTGGGAGTGGAATATCGTTCTGTGTAAAATTGTGGCTTTTACTCAAGGGATGTATAAACTTATAAATCTGACTTATAACAACCCTGCCCTTTAGTCCTTTTTGCTCAGTATTGTCAGCAGTTCTCCAAATATTTCCCTGCACTGTTCACACACTACAGGGAGTGATGAGCGTGTGTACAATTTGCATACAGGATACACTTGGTTTTTCTTTCTACATGTATTGAGTAATTCTTCTGTCAGACAAGTACAGCTGAACATGTACTTTATTTATTAATTGTATACAGGGCCGGCCCCAGGTGTCTGGGTGCCCTAGGCAGGACAGCCTGGGGCGCCCACCCCACTGGGGATGCCAACCTCCCGGTGGGGCCTGTAAACCGGGGGCGGGGCGGGGCGGAGCGCTGGCTTTCCTGGGGGCTCCGCAGCTGCAGGGCCCCCAGGAAAGCCAGGGAAGGGGGCGGGGGTTCGCTGGCAGCGGTGGTGGGGAGGCAGGGGCAGCGGGAGGGGCAGGGAGCCGTTTGGTGCTCCTGCAGGCTCGGCGAGCTGGCCCTGATTGTATATAAAACATTTCTGTGCCATCTCTCCACCTGAACAGGGTCCTCAAGGCCATGAACATCAAAACATTCAGCATATATAATAGAACATGTATAAAGTACGTATATAAAATAATTCAATAAAAACATATAAAAGCACAAAACCAAAACCAGGGAGGAGGGCAAATAATCATTTTTGGGGTATGCCAAACAAAACAAAAAAGTCTTTGGTGGAAGATCATGATGGAGACAAACAAATTTCATGCAGGAGGGAGTGTCAAAGGTTTGGTGCCATGACTGAGAAGGCTGTTTCTTGGGTTGCCACCCATCTAGCCTCAGATGGTGGGGGGCACCTGAAGCATCCAAAGCATGTAGAATGCATGGGTAGGTTCATATGGGAGAAAGAGCTCCTGGCCCAAAGCCATATAGGACTTTAAAGGTCAATACCATCACCCTGAATTGAGACCAGAAGCAAAGTAGCAGCCACTGTGGATGGAATAAGACTGGAGTGACATAGTCCCTATGACCCACTCTAGTCAACATTCTGGCTGCACCAACTGTACCTTCTGGACAGTCTGCAAGGGCAGCCCCACGTGAAGTTCAATACAGTAATCTAATATAGATGTTGCCAGGGTGTGCAGCACAGTGGCAAGATCTTTTCCACTCAGGAAGCACCTCAGCTGGTGAAAGACTCCCCTAGGCACCACTGCCATCTATTTATCCAACAGGAGGCTTAGGTCAAAGAGCACCCCCAAGCTACAAATCTGCTCCCTTAGCTGGAGAGCAACCCTATCTTTGTGGGATCCCAGAGGCCAGAGGCCAAGGGGTGGAACAGTAGTCCTCTAGCACCACACTGAAACCTACCTTTGAGGTAGGACTGAGATAATCACAGAACAGTGCCTCCCAGTCCCAACCCTGAAAAGCAGTCCAGAAGAATACCATGATGAATGGTATCAAAAGCTGCCAAGAGGTCCAAGAGAATTACCTGAGTCAGATTCCCTGTCCATCTCCTGGCACAGGTCATCTGTTTCAGTCCCATAACCAGGCCTGAAACCAGACTGGAACATCCAACAACCTGCTTCACTCAGGAATCCCTGAAGTAGCCCAGCTGCCACTCATTCAATTGCCTTGCTCAAGAATCATCCTTTTGAGACTGGACAGTGCTTATTCAACTGTCCTGGGTCCAGAATAGGTTTTTTTTTAAAGGAGATGACTCACCACTGCCCACTTCAAGGCAGGAGTGACCACCCCCTCTCTCAGGGAGGCATTTATTGTCTCCTGGCCCAAGTGCCCCAGTCCCCCCACCAGCAGATTTAAGCAGCCAGGAGGGGCAAGAGTCGTACAAGCAGATGGTAGGCCTCTAACTTCCAAGAGTCCTGTCCACATCTGGAGACTGGACAAGCAGAAATGTATTCCACACAACTGCACTAATCAGCACCCTGGGCCCATCATGTCACTGCTAAGGTAGAGTCCAAGTCAGGATGGATGCAAGAGATTTTACCCGCAGAGTGCTTAGCAAAATGGTTGTAGCACACTACAGAGCAATCTACCTCCTCCTGTAGGCTGGAGCGCAACAGGCCCCTGACCACCCAGAAAAGTTCCACAGGTTTATGCTGCAGGAATGCAATGGTAGCAGAGAAATATTGTTTCTTTGCTGCCATCACCGCCATGGAGTAGGCTTTAACATGAGCTCTAGCCTGCACCTTGTAGGTTCATCCTGAATCTTTCTCCACCATCACTCTATCTCCCTTGTCTGTTCATCACCCATAACCCTTCATTAAACCAAGGGGCTGTCCCAGCTCTTAGACACAAGGGATGGTACCAAGGAGCAACTGTGTTAATTGCCTAGGTCATTTCCTCATTTCAGAAGTCAACCAAGTAATCAACAGGAGGCCCAATCATATCAGCAGGAAAATCCCTTAATGCTACCTGAAAACCAGTCAGATCTATCAGGCTATGGATCATCTTAATCCATTTCTCACCCCTGTGAATTCTTGGTATCCCTGTGAGTCTAAAACCCAGCAAGTAACGATCTGTCTTCAGTCCTCCCACCTTCAGAACACCTTCTTCCTACCCAGAACAGAATACCAGAGTATGATCTGCACAGTGTGTGGGCCCTGTCCTTTCCTGAGATAGGCCCATGGTTGTAATGGAGTCCATGAAATCCTGAGTCTCTCCCAGCAAGGTACCCTTGGCGTGGATGCTGAAGTCCACAAACACAGCCAGCCTAGGAGGCTTCAACACCATTTCAATCACAGATTATTTTTAAAGTGTATGTGTGCTGGAAGGAATGAAGGTGGCATGGCATAGCCTGATCTCATCAAACATTGGAAGCTAAGAAGGGTCAGCACTTGGATGGGAGACCACCAAGTAAAGGTCTGCAGGGGAAGGCAATGGCAACCCACCTGAATTTCCCATTTGCCTGGAAAGCTCCTTGCTGGGGTTCCCATAAGTAGGTAGCACCTTGACAGCAATTACCTCTGTACATATGTACACTGGCTCTTACTTATAAACAGATACATGCATGTACATTCACTGTAGTGTGTGAACAGGGCTGGTCTTGTACTTGATGTCCTATTGGAGATGCCAAATATTGAATATGGCATATAAAGCCAGTGCTCTTCTAGTGAGCTACTCTACCTTCTGTGTCAGAAGGCAAGCCTTCCATGGGCTAATGCATGGAATCAGTGTTCCCCAACAAACATTAAGCTCATGTGAGTTCACTGTTGATAGGGCTTGCTATTACTATAGGAATACGTTAATGTTTTATTTTAAAACTATGATATCAACTACACATGCTTTCTGTGTTTGAACTACTTGACCCCATGTTAGTTTATTACAGGGAAGTCCAGAACAAGGAGTGGGTATGAGGATCATGTAATGTCTCAAATTAGAAGTGTTTGTGGCACCCCGCTCCCCAACTCCATGGGTAGTGATCATTAAGCAAAAGGTCATCCCCTGTCGCAAACATGATGAGTGATTATTACTGGACATATCATTTTGAAACTCACACCATCCATTTCATGCCCTGTGATTGTTCATGGCAGCCCATAGGCAGCCAGAGACCCTATCTAGTTTTGTTAACTTAAATGGAAATCCCTAATTTAATACTGCTGTATATTGCAGAAAATTTTGGTGAAACAGACTGCTTGGTTCAGCAATTAACAGTTCTTGGCACTTTCCTTTGCTTTGTCTCCATTCTCTGAAAAGCAGTTAAGTACTGGCAGGCGCCAGGGGTATTGGGTTACACTGTTAGAGAGCATCGGCCCTCTGGGGAAGCTCCTGTTCCATTTTAAACAAGTGATGAACTTATACATGGGGCGGACTTCAGTGAACAAAACTGACATGGTAACTGAAGAAAACTGTTTTACTGCACAAAGCATTGTGAGCAGCATACTTTGTTTTAATTACATGTTACATAAGAGAATTGTCCAAGTAAAACAAAACAAAAATCCTAGAGTCCAAGGCTATATGAATTTACAGTGCAATCCCATACTAAATTACTCCAGTTTCAGCCCACTGATATTAATTGGCCAAGACAGAGTAACTCTGCATAGGATTGCATTGTTAATTATATGTGAGGCTCAGAAAAAGAAAACAAACACTGTGAAGGGGAAAAAAAGACAAAGTAACAGTAAGTTCAGGCTTGAACCATCTACATACAGTTCCATCAACAAAATCATTTGCAGCTTAGGGCCAAACTACATGACACACCTGACCTGTGTTGGGTCACAGGTGCACAACCAGCCTCACAGTCAGAGCTATATTGGGGAACTCACCTTAAAAAGTGTTTTTTACTTGGTGTTATATGACAGGGCTGTGATGGGGGAGAAGGAGCTTCCAGTTTCCCTCCCAATCTGCTTTCTCTAGCAGAAAGGGCAGCGGCAGGTTGGTAAGCTTTTTGTCCCTTTTCTCTGGTTCTACATGCCCTCAGTTTTTAGGATCTGAATGCCTAATGTTGCCACGTAGTGTTGGGATCGGCAAAGGACAACTGGGAGTGGTCAGCTGGTGTTGGAAGGGAGATCCATAACTAGGCTGCAAGTCTCAATGAACTCAGTGGAGCTTACTACCAAGGTTAACTGGTAGTTAGTCCAGTCACCATTAGTTAACAGAGTACTTAAATAAAACTACAAATGCAGGAGTGTCACTTTTCCAGGTTACTCAGCTTACAAAGCTCCACAGAGCCACATTGTAAGTTTAGAAAAGAAATACATCTCTCTTTATTTGGGAAGTACACTTTGGATAGGAAAGAGCAGAGACTGATAGATTATTAAAATACTAGCGAAAGGATGGAAGCAGATGGCAAGAGGCCCATCTGCCTCATGGTGCCAAGAGAAGACTGCATGTCCCTTTCTTGGTGCATGCAGGTAGAGAGCATGTCTCCATCAAGAGAGAGGGAGAAGGAGGAAGGGGAAATTGATCTTTGAGAACACAATCTGCATTTCAGAGAGGACAGTGGCAGAAGAGTAGATACAGGAGGAAAGATCACTGTGCCTATCTAGCTATCTAGTCTCTTGGCACTCAGTCTGGAGGTCTAAGACAGAGGACATCACATCTGGAATTTCCAACACTTCTCAGAATCCATGGCTAGTTCCATTCTGCTTTACTGCCATGGTGTCCTTTCAGATGGGATAAGTGGCTACAGGCAGAGACATTTGTTCTTTGAACATTTTAATTTAGAATCTTATTAAAAACCAACAATACAGAGACAGCACTGAAGACTACAAAATGAAGCAAAACTCTTCTACTGTGACCAGCTTGATAAAATGACTGCCTAAAAACAAAGGGTTGCTATCTGTTGTCATAAAATGCAGGATCCATTCAGTTTCTTATGCAATACATGCAACATAGGACTTGGAACCGCTAAATATTGAATACTTCTGGGGTAGAGGTGGTAAGTGGCATACAGTTCATCCTGAAAAAGGCAGTTGCTGAGAAAAAAGATAAGCCCCCTCCCCTAATTACATCACTCCAAATCATCCTTTCCAAATTTCCATTTGTTTAGAAGTAAATAATTGGAGTGTAGTTCTGTGCTTGAACTGTGAGGTTAGTCCAAATGTTGGCTCCAGGTACCTAAGAAAGGGATATTACTGAAGTAATAGTGTATAGTATAGTTTATTGTTACGGTCTTAAGACCAGCATACAGAGTAAGCATAATATGGGCGGGAGAGAAAAAAACAGTCATAATATACAAAAACAGAAATCTGAATTTAAGAACTTTTAAAATGTGATTCCCTCAATCTAAGAATTAATGCACAAAACTCAGTGACTGAATGTGTAATCTCTGCATTCTTATCTGATAGGAGCCAGTGATGCCTTCCTTTGTTTGTATTAATGTGCCCAGGTGTCCTATCGACTAATGGGGTTGAAGTAATAGTGTAAAGCTCATGTTGCTTCCACATGGAAGTTCTGCTCTGTCTTCTGCCTCCCCAACTGCATTGTGTGTGCACGAGTCTCTGTGTTTGTGTGTTTTGTTGTTCTTGTTGTTTCTGCTTCTGAACGACACTGTTATGCATTTGTGCACATTCTGGGTTTTTGCTAGTTTTGCTGCATTTCCCCTCAAAATAGATTTGGTAGGATATTCCCTGAAAAATCATACTCAGGGTTTCATTACCATGTAGATAGGAAGGTTTAGCTTCTGGGGCCTTGTGGTCTCATTTTCCTGCCCAGTCTTCTAATGCCCACCATTCCCCCCAGTCCCAATCCCTGCATTCAGTGGAATTGTATGCAGTTTTTATATAGTTTTTATGTTTGTTTTTATGCTATAAATTTTATGATTTCATTGCATGGTTTCTACTTTGTGAGCTACACTGAAGTCTCTGGCGAGATGGATTCCCCCCCCCAAATCATAGAATCATAGAATCATAGAGTTTTAGAGTTGGAAGGGACCTTACAGGTCATCTAGTCCAACCCCCTGCACTCTGCAGGAGCATAGCCAAAAGATAGCCCTACATACCTACAACATACCCAAAAGATGGTCATCCAGCCTCCACTTGAAACGTCCAGGGAAGGAGCATCCATCACCTCCTGAGGCAGACTGTTCCACTGCTCAACCACACTTACAGTTAGGAAGTTTCTCCTGATATCTAGCCGGTAACAACTACCTTGTAATTTCCACCCATTAGATCTAGTCTTGCAATCTGGACCAAGAGAGAATAGATCTGCTCCATCTTTTGCATGACAGCCCTTCAAATACTTGAAAGCTGCAATCATGTTCCCTCTAAGCCTTCTCTTTCCCAGGCTACATGTATCCAACTCTTTCAGCCTTTCCTCATAAGACTTGGATTCAAACCCTCTCACCCTCCTGGTTGCTCTCTTCTGGACACGCTTGAGCTTGTCAACATCCTTCCGAAAATGTGGTGCCCAAAACTGGACACAGTACTCCAGGTGAGGCCTGACCATAGCAGAATAGAGCAAAACTACCACCTCCCGTGATCTGGACGCAATGCTTCTGTTAATGCATCCTAAGATTGTATTAGCTTTCTTCACAGCCACATCTCACTGCACATCACATGTTGAGCTTGTGATCAACCATAACACCTAGATCCCTTTCACAGGTGCTACTGTCAAGCGAAGTCCCTCCCATTCTATATCTGTGCCTTTGATTTTTTTTGTGCCCATGTGTAGGACTTTGCACTTATCTCTACTGAATTTCAATTTATTTGCCTCAACCCACTGTTCCAGCCTATCTAGGTCATTTTGAATCCTGACTCTGTCTTCTTCAGAACTAGCAATCCCACCCAGCTTCGTGTCATCTGCAAATCTGATAAGCATCCCCTCTATGTCTTCCTCCAAGTCATTTATAAAAACATTGAACAACACTGGGCCCAAGCCCTGTGGCACTCCACTTGAGACTTCCCTCCACGTAGATGCAGAGCCATTCACGAGCACTCATTGGGTACGATTTTTCAACCAACCATGAATCCATACAATGGTTGCTCCATCCAGCCCACACTTAACCAGTTTATCCTCAAGGATATCATAAGAAACTTTGTCAAATGCTTTACTGAAATCTAGATACACTATATCCACAGCATTGCCAGAGTCAACCATTTTAGTAACTCTGTCAAAAAGGGAGATAAAGTTGGTCTGGCATGACTTATTCTTGATAAACCCATGCTGACTACTACCAATTAACTCATTCTGTTCAAGGTGCTCACAGACAGAGCACTTGATAATCTGTTCCAGAATTTTTCCAAGTATTGATGTCAAGCTGACAGGCCTGTAATTTCCCGGGTCCGTCTTTTTCCCCTTCTTGAAGATCGGGACAACATTCGCTCTTCTCCAGTCTTCTGACACAACACCAGTATTCCAGCACATATCAAAGATTAGAGCCATAGGCTCTGAAATAACATCTGCAATTTCTTTTAGCACCCTGGGATGCAAGCCATCCAGCCCTGGAGATTTGAAAGTATTTAAGGCAGCCAGATGTTCCCTAACCATTTCCTTACTCTGGACTGGCCATTCCTCCTTCCTTCATATGCCCTGCATTCTTCAGTTTGTACACAGTTTGTACACTTTATGGTTAAAGACTGATGCAAAGTGAGAGTTGAGTAATTCCGCTTTGTCTTCATCCCTTGTTAAGACTTGACCGTCTTCCCCTAGCAATGAACTTACCCCATCCCTGTTCTTTTTGCTCCAAACATGGGCATAGAAACCTTTCTTGTTATTTTTAGCATCCCTTGCAAGCCTCAGCTCCATCTGCACTTTAGCCTTTCTGACACCATCCCTACAGATTCGAGCCTGCTTCTTGTACTCACCCTCAGTAATTTTGCTCTCCTTCCATTTCCTGTACATTTCCCTTTTTAGTCTCAGCTCTCCAGAGAGTTCCTTGTTCAGCCACCTTGGCTTCACTACCCATCCCCCACCTTTCTTTCTTACCAGAACAGTTTGGGATTGTGTCTTAAGCACTTCATTTTTCAGCATCTCCCATCCTTCCTGTGCAGATTTCCCACTCAGCATTTCCAGCCACGGGATCCTACCTAACATTTCTCTGAGTTTCTTGAAATCAGCCTTCCTGAAGTCCAGGATATGAGTCCTACTGTGTCCTGGTTTCACATCCCTCACCATGTCAAATTCCAAGCTGACATGGTCACTATTCCCCAAGGATCCTACAACATTCACTTCATCAACCAGTTCTTCTCTGTTAGAATTAAATCTAGGATAGCAGATCTTCTGGTTCCCATCTCCACCTCCTGAGAGATGAAGTTGTCTGCAAGAGTATTCAAGAATCTGCGGGATGCCCCATGTCTAGCAGAGTTAGATTTCCAGCAAATATCTGGATAGTTGAAATCTCTCATAACCACTACATCCTGTCTCTGTGAAAGTTTAGCAAGCTGTTGTACAAAAGCATCATCCTATTCCTCCGGTTGGTTTGGAGGTCTGTAGTATACCCCCACAACAATATCCCTTTCTTCCTCCCCCCCCCGCTCTATCCCAACCCACACACTTTCAACAGGGCAACTCTCAAAATCCTGAATTTCAGTGCAAGTGTATCCATTCTTGACATATACTGCCACCCCGCCACCTTTTTTGTTTATTCTGTTCTGTTTGAACAAGGTATATCCTTTAATCGCTGTGCTCCATATATGAGACTCATCCCACCAAGTCTCAGTGATACCTATCAGAATTACTTTCCAATATCTGAAGTTCAAGTTCCTTCCTGGTTATTTCCCATACTCTGTGCATTAGTATAAAGACATTTCAGATTACAGACATCCTTTCCTACAGTAGGTCCCTTCGATTTTACCTGAAAATTACTGAACTCAGCTCTCTCTCGTTCATTTATTCTCTGGTCACTCCCCTTCTTAAACTTAGTGTTGGGGATGCTGCACAACATCAGGCTTTTTCTTCCCAATGTCTTCAGTTTAAAGCCCTCCTGATCAGGTTTGCAAGTCTTGCAACAAAGACATTCCTCCCATTCTTCGTAAGATGCACCCCATCTGTCGCCAACAGCCCTTCATCTTGGAGGTACATACCATGGTCCAGGACGTCAAATTCTCAACAGTACCATCTACGTAACCAGCCATTCACCTCCACTATCCTGTTCTCCCTTCCAGCTCCATGGCCCTCAACAGGTAAAATGGAGGAAAACACCACCTGTCCCCCCAGATCTTTCACCTTCTTGCCCAGAGCCTTGTAGTCTTTCGAGATCCGTTCAAGGTTTCTTCGGGCCATATCATTTGTTCCCACATGGATCAGCAGGAGCGGGTAGCGATCAGTGGTCTCGACCAGTCTTGGAATTCTCTCAGTCACATCTTGAATACACATTCCAGAAAGACAACAAACCTCTCGAGATTCCTTGTCTGGTCTGTATACACCTTCTTCCATCCCTCTCAGTAGGGAGTCACCAACCACCACTACTCGTCTCTTCCTCCGTGGGATAGCTTGGTTCCTTCTCTGCTTATGTGCTTATGTGTCAGTCACATCCTTTTGATCCCGGTGTGTGCTATTCTGATCTTCCATTATCAGAAGTGGCTGGTATCAATTTTGCAGCTCCACTGGCTGTGAGTGTTTCCTGATTATCTTACTCCTCAAGGTCACGTTCTTCCACTCACCCAACTGTTCCTTGTTACATCTTTCCTCTTGCTTAGGATTTGCTAGCTCTTGCCGTTCTCTCAGGAGCCCCTCTTCCTTCACATCTAAAAAGCTTTCTGCCTCCCTGATGTTCCTCAGTGTACAGATTTGTGCTTTGAGTTGTCCCACCTTCTCCTCTAGCATTCTTATAAGCTTGCACTTGCAGCATGTATGAAGCATTTCATGGCATGGCAAAAAATGATCATGGCACAGCCCAGGCAGGTCACCAGAATAGATCCTTCATTATTCATCTTCCTAGGAGCAATGCTATCTTCTACAGCCTCAGGCACTTTCCTCAAACTCCAACGTAAACTCTTGTTGTGGAGATGTACCCTGAAAACTTTGAGACTGACCAAATGGCTACCTTACCAGCAGTTCTCTCTCCTGAACAAAGTAGCATCCCTCTACTCAGGTTCTTACAAGGCCTCCAAGCATGACCCACAGGCTATGAGCCACAGGGCAAGAGCCCTTTGGTTCTTGCCCTTCAGCTTGTGCCAAAGCTCCTGCCTCTGGCGAGGAGCAGCCCTTTGTTTCAAAAGGCCCCTTCCTGCTCAGCACAGCAGAGCTCAGCACAATAGGAGGCGGGGCTTGCAATCAATAGCACTCCACAGCAACTCACTCAGCCTCCAACAACCCCAAAGCACAAACAGCCCCAAACAGACTTAAACAGAACTACTCTCTATCAGGCTACAAAAGAACCCACTCTCTCTCTCAGCTCCCACACAGCAGCTAGGAAGGCAAAGGGAAAAAGAAAAATCCCTTACCTTCTATCAACAACTCACCAGATGCTCTCCACTCCTTGCCTCAGCCCAACTGACTCAGCTCTGCCTCTGACAAGGAGCAGCCCTTTGTTTCAAAAGGCCCCTTCCTGCTCAGCACAGCAGAGCCCAGCACAATAGGGGGCGGGGCTTGCAATCAACAGCACTCCACATCAACTCACTCAGCCTCCAACAACCCCCAAAACACAAACAGCCCAAAAATAAATAAAGAAGGAACAGTTAGAGTTGACACCTCTGGCTTGGGAAATTCCTGGAGATTTGGGGGCAGTGCATAGGGAGGGGGGACTTGGGAGGAGGGAGCCATACAGTCAACCTTCTGAAGCTGCCATTTATTTCAGGGGAACTGATCTCTATAGTCTGGAGATCAGCTGCAATTCTGGGAGAACTCTAGGCTCCACCTCCAGGTTGGCCTCCCTAGGGACAACAGAGGATGGCCATCACCTTCTTACTCTGCTTATGAGTATCTTAGGAAGGTTCAGCCTACCTCTGCTGGCGAGAGATGTTGGATTAGATGGTCCATTCCATGAAGGCAATCCTAGTGTTCTTATGCAATACAATAATTTTTGCTGGTAAAAACCCCTTCAGACCTCTTCAGCTGTTGGCCCAGTAAAATGACAAAATGTAATAGGAGGAGGAGGTGGAGCCTGGATTCATACCCCGCCCTTCACTACCTGAAGGAGTCTCAGAGTGGCTTGCAATCTCCTTTCCCATACCATCCCCCCAACAGCCACCCTGTGAGGTAGGTGGGGCTGAGACAACTCTGAGAGAACTGCTTATGAGAGAACAGCTCTGAGAGAACTATGACTGACCCAGGGTCACAGCAGCAGGTGCATGTGGAAGAGTGGGGAATCAAACCCAATTCTCCCAGATTAGAGTCTGTGCTCTTAACCACTACACCAAATTGGCTTTTTGTATTTTTCTTTGCAACCTGCCTTCTGAATTGTTATCCACATTTAAGCTTTCTGTGCTCTTTTAACAGAGAGTTACCCTAAAGCATACTGTGTACACACTGCACATTAGTGCCATATAATTAACCCTAGGAAACATTAAGTAATGCCATGTGAAGGGTTAATTGGGTATAAAAACGCTTTGGAGGATGTATAAGCAGCTGCTAAATGGGCCTTTCAAAGGGAAACGAGGTCAAAAGAACCACGTAAACTTCCTTTGACCCATAAAAGTGTTCCAGCTATATGGATCTCTGCATTGCAAATGCGAGAGGGATGTCATCTCTTCCCAGAAGCCCCCAGATGATAACTGGAACACTGCCAGGTCTGTTCTAGGCCCTCGGATAAAAGTTATTGCATTTAATTTGACTGTTTAAGCAGCTTTGTAGGCAGCTGGAGTTGAGGCATCCGATCTGTGTAGGATCAAGCCTTCCGCTGCTATTCACCAGCCACATTCCTTTCCCACTCACCTCATTAAAATGCTGATGATAAGTGCATTAAAGTAGTTAGGTAACAATAGCCACCGCTTGATGGGAAGGCTTCAAGCTTTAGTGCTCAATATTATGCTCTGTTTTAATGCAACATGATACCTGCATAATGAAGCACATTCACTGAGGAAAAAGAATATGAAATTGAAAATTGACCAAGCGGGAAAGAGAAGGGGGGGGAACCCTTGTGATCTTTGCTTCCCCTTCTGTTCTCCCACATTGCAGTGTATGACACTTCTACACTGCAGACACCTGTTGAAAAGTGTAACATATGCAAGGCTTTCACATCTGTCAACCGCTTATAACTTCACAGTTTTCATAAGCCTCTTCTTATCAGTAGATCCAGTTATACAGCCTCAGGCCTAACGTACTAATGCATATTATCCATACATTGACATAATGTATACATAGTTCTTTTCCACTTTCTCTTTTCTTCAGCCTCGCATACTTGCCTACAAAAGAGACTTTCAGATTGTTAAATTTCTCCCTTCACAAGATATGGCAGTGTGTGTGTAGTATAGCCAGGAGATCCTAAGACTGTCTGGCAGCCAGAAGTTCTAGCTCTTTTAGTGTTATGCACCACTAGGTGGTGAGCTAGACTTGTTTTTAAGGCAAGAGACATTTCAGAGGTGGTTTGTTGTTGCCCACTTCTGCGTCACGCCCCTGGTATTCCTTGGAGGTCACCCATCCAAATAGTAGCCAGTGCTGACCCTGCTTAGCTTCTGAGATCTGATGGGATTGGGCTAGCTAAAAGGTATTATTGGACTAGAAGGTAAGGAGCTGTCACATGCAGAGACACCAAATTACTTGCCACTCTGCGGCAACAGTGGACACCAGCAACCCCTTTCCTGTGCTGTTTTCCATCCCAATGAGCAGCTGCCACTAGAAGGAAGGAAAACAACCAGGGCTTTCTCCGTTTCCTCTGGCAAAGAAAGGGGAAAGCACTGTTGTAAGGGTGAGTGGGTAGTGAGAGCAGCTGTCTTCTTATCTGAAGATGGCTCTTTGACCGCAGCCATCTGTAATAGCTGTCAGGGGAACTGAGTGCTACTACAAAGGTAAAGCGGCTTCAGTATATGTGATCCCACACTTTGAGAGTAATGAGTGAGTCAGCCCTGAGAACAACATTATGAGCAAGCGCTGGTAGCCATTGATTTAATACTTCCAAGCAAAAGTTAGTAATCATTAACAATTAGATTCACAATTTAGAATGCGACAGATGGGCCTGGTTCCTGGTGGATTATACTAAAGTGGTACGATATTCTATTTTTAAAATGCCAGTGTTCTGCTACTCTTGCTCTCTGCAAATAGTTCTGACAACAATAATATACCAGTGAAAAATTAAGCTTCTTGGAAATGCTTGCAGTTTGCACAAAACCTGCAGCTTAAACTGTGGAAGACTTCTCCATTCAGCTGTTGTCAGGATGACTTTTAAAATCTAATTATTTTAAAAAAGTATAAGCATTTGCAACAAGATGCGATATATTTTACACCCTCACTCCTTTACTATAGATGGCAGCCCTCATATTCGCTTTCCATTCATTCTAACTACAACTACATTTAAGAAAGAAAGAAAAAAGGTAACCATGTACTTCACCCTGAACCTCTTGGAGACAGGCAGGATAATAATGTGACAGATTAAAGAAAAACTAGAAAAAAAGTAGAAAAGTTGGGGCCTTCCACAGAACTCTGCTTGCCCTATAGTTTGCTGGGAAGAGGATAGATACATAGACCACAGAGATGCTAGGCCACTGCCTGGCACCTCTGAGTGCTTTGAGGGAGGGGAAAGAAGCAGATGTGACATCAGACAATGTATCAATGTCATGTCCAGGCAAAAGGCCAGTCATGAGGTCAGTACATCAGCTGATGCTCTGGAAACTCTATGGTATCACTGTAGAGTTTCAAAGTGTCTGCTGATACATGGATGTAATGTCCAGGTTTCTGCCCTGATGTGACATCAGTGAATCACACTATTTCGGGGGAGGGGGGATGGATGACGACGACACTGTTTTACTGCCAGCCTGGTTGCAAGGGTGGGTGGGAGAGGCCCAGCCAGTGGGAGGACTGGGTTTGCCAACTGTATGTTGGGGAATTTCTGGACTTTGGGGATGGAGTGGGGGAGGGTGGGGATTGGGGAGGGACCTCAGTGATATCTAATGCCATTATTTCCAGCCTCCAAAGTAGCCATTTTATCCGGGGGAATTGATCTCTATAGTCAGTTGTAATTCTGTGAGATCTCCAGGCTCCACCTGATGGTTGGCAGACTTGGGGAGAAAGCCCACCAGAAGTCGCAAATGACATGACTGGCAAGAAGAATATCACTGTCCTCAGTTCCCTTCAGATTGCAAGTGGTTGCTCTTCTGTGGCTCTCCTGGTGATGTACCACTCATCCCAGGTCCTTTCCCTACCCTTTAAGTATACAGACATGGATAAACACAACCAGCTGTCACAATCTTGCAATATCAGACTCTTTCCATCTTTTGCTTCTTTATTAGTAAGCATCTGAAGGCCATGACCAGATGGGAAACAAATCAATGAAAGGTAAACAGATATTTTTCTTCCTGTGGCCATGGTGGAGTTTGAATAAGGGACTGAGCTCAGCAGGGAAGTGATATGATAGAGTCCAGCCTCCAAAGCTGCCATTTTATCCAGGGTAATTGATCTCTGTAATCTGGAGATCAGCTGTGGTTCCAGGAGATCTCCAGGCCCCACTTGGAGGTTGGTAGTCTTAAAAAGCCCTGGTGGGCCAGGTAGATTGTTATGGTCAATTGTTGGACAGAGCAGCATAACAAGGTTTTAGAGAACCGGATACTGGGTGGGTCCAGCTTCAGGCCTCCTTGTTTCTCTCTCCAACCTGGCCTACATGCATCTGTTATTTGAAGCTCTTGGCCTCACCTCACCAGTGAGAGCTGTGTTCTATTCCTGTTTTCCCTTCATTGCTCCTTTAGGTCACTTGTTATGAGCTCTTTGCTAATGGACTGCTTATTGTTATGGGTTATGTGCCATGAAGACACTTCTGAATTATGGCAAGCCTATGAAATAATGGCTTTCAAAACATCTTATCATTTACAGCTTTGTTCAGGTCTTGCAAACCAAAGGCCATGGCTTCCTTTCGGAGTCACTCCATCTCATGTTGGGTCTTTCAATTTTCCTACTTCTTCAGCTTTTCCTAGCATTTTTGTCATGTCTAGTGAGTCTTGTCTTCTCATGACGTGAACAAAGTACAGTAGCCTCAGTGAACAAAGTACAATAGCCTCAAAGTACAATAGCCTCATTCTAGGGGGAATTCAGGCTTGATTTGATCTAGACCCCACTTTGTCTTTTTGGCAGTTAATGGTATCCGTAAAAACTCTTCTCCAACACCACATTTCAAACGAATCAATAGGATATAGATTTTCTTCACACTAATACAGAGTAAAGAAACCCTTCTACATATTCATCATAGTACTTTATGTTCTGTTGAAAGAGACTTCAGTTGATGTCATTTCATTTCTGAGCACCTTCCTTAATTTATATGGGACTATGTTGGCTTCTTATAATTACGGAGCTGTCTAGAGAATTTGTGGAATGCAGTCATCTGATGCGATGCCCGTTATTATAGTAATCATAAGAGTGCCATGTATTGTGGCTCACCTGCTGGTCTCTGACAAAAAGACAGGTGGAATGTGAGGACTTGATCATAGGGTTAGATGCACAGGAAAGAAGATGAGTAAAAAGAGAAGCAGCTGAGGAGCACAGAAAGAGCCTGTGTTGTGAAACAAGCAAGTCAAAGGTGGCTGGAGGCAACATGGAAAAGCAACCACCTGTTTTCTACAGAAAGATGAATACATTCCAGAAAGACTGGTGTGTGGATGTACTGGATCTGAGCCACTGAGGCCTGGTCTACACGCATAGCAAAAGAAGGTAGTAAAATCTAGAGGGGTAGAATGGTCTGTACCACTTCAAACTGCAGGGGTGTGTGTGTGTTTGGAATACCTATTCTGTCTGTCCCTTAGGGTTACTGACAGCCTAGAGGGGGAAAAAATATCTTGCCCCCTTAATAGAGGTTTAATGTGTGGAAATGTAGGGCTGCAAACTCCAAACTGGAAAATTCCTGAAGATTTGGGGGCAAAGTCTGGGGAGGGTGAATTTTAGAAAGGAGATGGATCTCAGCAGGGGTGTAATGCCACAATGTCTACCCTCTGAAACCACCATTTCCTCCTAGGGAACTCATCCTTGTAATATGGAGATCAACTGAAATTTTGGAAGAACTATCAGTCTCACATGGAGGATGGCAACCCTAGGAACTGGGCAGTTGAAGCTTTTCATGGTGCCATGGCAAATTAAATCACCTAGGCCCCGGTCATACGGGCCAGAAAACGCGGGGGAGAGGCATGGCAGTTTACCCCGGAGCTAAATAAGGCGCGATAGCCCGATCTCACGGACCAGCGGGTTGCCACGCTTCAGCTCTACGCCGCGATCATACCGTGCTGCTGTAGCGCAGCAAAACAGCAGCACAGCAGACCACGCAAGTGCGAAGTGCGCATGCGCCGTTGGGGGGGTGGGCCGCTGTCGGTGACTTGTGTGTGCGCATGCGCTGTCCAGCGTTGGTGCGCATCCCAGGGAAACTTACAACATCCGGAAACCCTGGGGACATGGGCAGGCATCGGAAGCCGCGGGATACCGGCGCTCCCATGATCAGATGCCAGCCTTTGCCCCGGGGTTTCCAGAAACTAGTACCTCGGACCTACTAGTTTTTTACTCTGCGTTTTTGGAGGGAAGCCGCGGGTTGGCCACGGGAGCCCTATGCCTCCCAGATGTGCTCGTATGAATGTGCACGGAAAGTCCGCAGGGCTCCCGTGCCTTCAGCGGGGCAAATGCTCAGTGTGGACGGGGCCCTAGTAAATAATGTCTCATATACCTTCTATTAAGAGAAAAGAACATTTTTTCTCCTGGTTGTTGGCAACTTTACTGTTCCTCTGTGTAAAAACCCTTTCAAATGAAAAACTGCAATACACGAGTGACACTATCTGTTCTACCATTCTCCCTGTTATGCTTTATAAGTAAATGGAGAGGTTTACTGGATGAAGTGCTCCAAACTGTTGCCCCATCTACTTTCTGAAGTGATATAATCTCTCTCTTCTCTTCTTAAGGTTATCAACCTCCAGGTAGTGGCTGGAGAGCTGCTATTACGAGTGATCTCCAGGTGATAGAGATCAGTTAGCCAGGCAAAAATGACCACTTTGGAAGGTGGACTCTATGGCATTGTACCCCAAACCCCACCTTCCTCAGGCTCCCCACCAAAATCTCCAGGCATTTCCCAACCCAGAGCTGGCAACCCTATCTGTCCTGATGCATGGCCTGAATAAGAAGATATGGAAAGTATGGCTTCATTGCCTTTTCCGTACGGTATTCTTAGCAAAATAATGCATGGATTTTTTGAAACACTACATCACCGCAGGCCATGAAAATGAAAGCAAGGAATCAGGATCTGTTAAACAGAGCAGTGGGGCTCAGCTTCACTAGCCAGCTTCTGTGTGGCGGGGGAGGGAGTGATCACTGACTGGGTGCTGGAAAAGGACAGTCTTTAATTGTTCTAAGCAAAATTAAGAAAACTTTAAACAGGGGTTCCCAATCCTATTGAATATGGTGTGGGCACTTTGGGAATTTTGTGAACAGGTAGTGGTTGTTGTCACCACAAAATGGTTGCCTTGAGCAAACCAGTTATGTAGGTAGGGGGATTCATAGAGATTTCAGAGTGGTGTATAGGAAGGGTGGCGTTTGGGGATGGGAAGGAGCTCAGCTGGGAAGTGATGCCATACAATCCACCCTCCAAAGTAGCCATTTCCTCCAGGGGAACTGATCTCTGAAGTCTGGAGATCAGTTGTAATTCCAGGAGAACTGCATGTACCACCTTGAGGCTGGTATAGCACAATGACAAAACGTTAGGTTCCAAGTCAAGGCAGCTGATTTCAAATGGGTTGCTCTTTCCCAAGGTTGCCAGCACAGTGCTGACATCCAGCAGGTAATTGTATGGGGCAGGTACCTACTAATGCTGATGATGCAACATTACTTATGGTACAAACTGGGAGAGACATCATTGCATTGGTGTGGCACTCTAGGATTCACTAATATACCTTTTAACCATAGAATTTTGGGTGAATCCCAACGTGTCACACCACTGTGATGATGTCACTTCTGGTTGGTGCTGCAAGTGATGTTGCAGTATTAGTGTGACAGCAAATCACACACACACACCCAATTTCCCCCTTACCACCCTGTTGAGCGGCAGTGAGAAACCATTAAAGTTTCAGATTTTCACACTGTGGTCCATTATTATCTGGATCCAGTTCAGTTTTATTTCACATCTAACTGTGAGGTAAAAGGGGCTTTGAGCATGCTGATGGATGACCTTTGTCAGGGTAGAGTGGGGTGGACTTCAACAGTGTGGTTTACTAGTGAGCATGGTATCCTTCTGTGCAGTCTGTTGGGGGGCTGTTTGGCAGTAGTTGCAAATGTATGCTTCCTCTGAACACTGAGGTTCTAGTTAGCTGTAGCAGCTAAAAGGTCTGTCTACCATTAATTTGTCTAATCTCCTTTTAAAGTTGTCTAACCAGTAGCTGATACCGTATCTTGGGGCATCAAACTCTGTAACTTGTGAACGTGTTGTGTGAAGATGTTCTTCCTTTGTCCTGAATCTACTCTTAATCAATATCATTGTAATATTATTTTCTAACATTAAGAGAGAGGGTCAAAAATTTATCTCTAACCACTTTCTCACCACCATTCATGATTTTATAACCCTCTGTCATATTCCTCTTTTTGTGGTCTTTTTCTAAACTAAAAGAGCAGCATGTACTTTATCTTTTCTGTGTGGAGAAGGTGCTGCAACCCCCAGTTACCTTGGTTGCCCTTTTCTGTACCTTTTCTTGCTCTAATGTGTTTTTTTCCTCATGAGGCAATCATATCTATATCTAATAATCCAAATGCAACTGCTCCATTTATATGAGGATATTTTGCTGCTGGCCTTTTTATTTTCATTCCCTTTCCTCATAATAACTCACACTGAATTTGCCTTTTCCACTGGCATCGTGTACTGAACTGATATTTCCATTGTGGTATCCACTATAATCCCAAGCGCTCTTTCCTGGTTACTGACATTTATTACAGATCCTGTCAGCGCATAAGTGAAAACTTGGGATTTAAAAAATCCAAATGTGCATCTCTTACACATAAATAAGTGGAACTTATATTGACTCTCATTTGCTGATTTGCTGCCCATTCACTCAGTTTGGAGAGATCCTTTGGGCCGTGTTCATAGTCTGCCTGGATTTTTACCATTCTGAAGAATAGGTGCCATCCACATTTAGCAGCCTTACTGCTTATTTCTGACTCCAGCATTTATGAATAATAGTCTGATAGAGAGTCCGGTCACACTGCCGGTTTGATCGGGATTCGCTGCTGTTTACTTGCGCATATCAGTTTCACGTTCACATGCGCCAATCCGCCTCCCGCCACGAAGCGGACTTACTCGTGCAATGCTTCCGGGTTTTCCTGACCCCTGGAAAAACTAGTGTTTTCCTGGCACTTCCGCTTTGATTGCGCGATTTCGCCTATGTGGACAGCCCCTCTCTCGCAAGGATTGCGATTAGGGCCGTCTGAACGTTCTTGGGGTTTTTTTTTAAAAAGCTTCCGGTTTAAACGCTTGAGCAAACATGCGCTTAATAAATCCATTTAAAGTTTAATAATGGATTTATTAAGCACATGTTTAGTCAAGCACTCAAACCAGAAGCTTTAAAAAAACGCACAAAGACGGCCCTGGAGGTGGGAACGAGAGGCGGGGGCTACGGCAGCCTGGATGGGGCCGGCAAGGAGGATGGCAGAAATGGTGGAGCCTATTTTTGTGGGTCAATGGCGGCAGTGGCAGCGGCAGCACCCCCCCCCAAAGTGTTGGCAGGAGCAGCAGCTGCCCAAGCCTCCCCGTGGCCAGTAGGATCGCCTGGAAGGACAGCGCAGCAGCAGGCGAGGGGTGCTGGGAAAGAGGGGCTGGCTGCATGTAGACAGCTCAATGCGAATAAAAATGTTCCCAATTTAAATAAACCGGGAACAAAGCACATGTCAGTTGCAGTGTGACCAGAGCCAGAATCTCATCTCAAATTAGACAGTTGGGGGCAGAGATAGACTGGCTATTTCAGATACAGGGGATATTCACAGTGGGCTGATGCCATGGAGGGACACTGGCAGTTATGAGAAAGCAAGTCAAACCCCAGTAGCTCTTCCAGTTATCCTGGGACCACTCAGCTCAGACTTGGCCAGTGGTGCCAATGATGTGTCATCCTTTAGTTCTTCCCCACTGTGAAGCAAGAAGAAGCAGTGGGTGATGCTCCTCATTGGCATTGCTGGCCAGGTCTGAGTTGAGGGGCCCATGCAGTGCTGGCTCGTAGTACCATAGGCACCATTCATTCAGCCTTGTTCCTGGGCTGTTTTAACTTCCTGGTCCAGCCCATGGTTTAATTCCATTCATTGTAACAGCTGTGCTATTTATTCTTACCTGCCTCCTGTTCTTTAGCCAGTTACTATCCATATAATGATTGTCATTTAACCCC
The DNA here is from genome assembly GCA_029375565.1 of Gekko gecko. NCBI lineage: Eukaryota > Metazoa > Chordata > Lepidosauria > Squamata > Gekkonidae > Gekko > Gekko gecko. The sequence continues at coordinate 53,559,164 of JAPDNY010000011.1, read as the reverse complement.
ATGACTGCTTATACAGTAATCCTTGCTTAAGGACTTTTCAAAAGCTATTTAGAAGACTTGCAGTGCAAGCATATGCATCGTTACTCCAATCTGAGCCCAATGAAACCAATGGACTCAAACTAGAGTAACTCTGCATAGGATTCTACTGCTAGTATACAATGTCCATTGAAGTACTCCCAGGTACATATTTGTTGATACTGAATCTATAAAAAGTTGGTGAGGTAGGATTTCTCTATACAGAAGTCATGTTTATTTTCCCCTAGCAAGGTTTGATCTTCTGTGTTTTCACTTTAATGATGTGCAAGGCTAGATCTTCTATATGCTTTTGATTTAATTATGTTTTCCACCTACCTTCCATGGACAGAAGCTGGGTTAATAGTGATTTGGATTTGAAAGGTTAACGTAACATTAGCTATCTTCCCATTAGGAGGCTTATTCTTTAGTTGAGTTGCATATTTTTGCTACAGATTCCATAGGCACGTTAATTCTGTTGCAGCAAAACTGAAAAAAAAAGTCTTGTAGGGATTTATGGAGTATTATATATGTCGTATGTTTCTGGAGAACACAGCTTACTTTGTCAGAGGCATAAAAAGTTAGCCTCAATTAGTGCACGGGTAGATAGATAACAAAGTACCAGACCTACTGAAATGTCTGTATTTCATGGCCCCTTGGCCCTGCTGTTCACAACCTTTTTCTCTGGACTTGCATGCGCATGTACGTGTGTGTATCTTACAGCTGAGGATAAAATCTGATGAAATGGACTCCAGTTCATGACAGCTTATTGCACTATTCATCTGATGTCTTTAAGACACCACAAGACACTGCTATTTTTGTCAAAAGATCAACAATTCCACATTTGAGCTTCTTAAGAACTTTCAGGTGTACAGACCAATGACTTGTTAATTTGTAATTTGTCAGTTAGCACTAGAATTCACCTTATGTTTGATTTACAGACCATTTCCATAGTAGTGAAATTCCCCACATTGATGTTTTTAAAACTGCGCATTACGTGAAATTTTCCATGGTAGATTTTTCCACACCAGCACAAACCCAAGGGTTTCTCCTTCTTACCACACATTTTTGGAATCCCCAGTTTTAGCGGGTTCCAAAAATGCAGGGTAAGAAGGAGAAAACTGCGGAAAATTTCTTATAACACACAGTTTTTTAAATGTCAATGCAGGGAATTTCACTACTGCGGAAATGGTCACAGTGCAATCCTATGCGTGTTTATTCAGGAGTAAATCCTACTTTACCCAATGGCACTTACTCCCATGTAAGAGTCTAGAATTGCAGCCGTAGTTATCCAGATGCCATTCCCCCTGCTACTTCCAAATGGTTTAAATGAATATAGTCGCTAAGTATCTTCTACAGTGAAGGCAGATGCAAAGAATGAATTTAGCTTCATTGTAATCCTACCCCTCTTCTTTCACATCTTTGTGACCTAATGGCTGAATTTCTGCTGACATATAAATAAGAGTTTATTGTTTCTGTTTTAGCCATATGTTCTACATGCTTTATATGCTTTATTTTAATTTCCTCGTTTAGTTTCTATTCCTACTTTTTAAAAAACTTTTTTGTCATTTTCTGAGTTTACAGATCTTATTTTTCCAAAATGAACTGTCAGCAATGTGACAGGAATCAAAACTGAAAGGGACAGCAGTAGGAAACTGGAGGAAACATTAATAAATAAAATAAATATGTCTGGAATATGGTCTCAAGACTTCCTGTACCTAGGGTTAAATCCAAAGGTTCTGTTTCACTATGGGTGGAGACCTTCTCCAGTGCAAGGATCCTTCCTCTGGGAGAAAAGGCTTGTTCTGTGGTTGGAAAGCTTCCTGAACCCTGTTAGTGGAATGGAACTTTTGGATCCAACTTCATAGCTTTAATAAAACATTAAATAATACAATCTTTCCTTTCCCAGTAAATGTAGATAGAACTAAGCCTTTCTGAATATGACTTCCACTTTTTAAACAACATAATATTCTATCTTTTATAGCTTCCTTAACTGTGCTTGTTAATCAAACTAGTATCCTCTTGGACTTTTTAAAATCATCATAATCTGTGGCATGCATTCTGGTTGAGCTTCTGACCATCTCAACATTCCGGCTTTAATGAATGTGAGCATATTGAATTTCTTGAGCAACTTTCCAGTTATATACATGCTGTAGTCTAGTCTAGTCACAGTCCCTGAATGATTCAACATTTACATCTCATACCAGATGCTAGGTAGCATTCAGGATTAAATCAAAGGTCACCTGTAGTCTCAGTACAGTAACTGACAGTTGCAATGTAGATAGAAATGTTGCCTTAGTTGCAACCTTGAACATGGAGTTATTCTCTCACAATATGTATTCACACATTTATTTATACTTTATTATACTTAGACAATGATGTTTAATATGCCATTTTATTCCAACAGTTCTATGTGGCTATTATACAGAACTATAACTGTTGGTAATTCCAGTACAATGGAATATCAGAAATAAAATATAAAAGAGAAAATGTGGATATAAACTATACATAGGCCCCGTCCACACTGAGCATTTGCCCCGCTGAAGGCACGGGAGCCCTGCGGACTTTCCGTGCGTGTTCATACGAGCACATCTGGGAGGCGTAGGGCTCCCGTGGCCAACCCGCAGCTTCCCTCCGAAAACGTGGAGTAAAAAACTAGTAGGTCCGAGGTACTAGTTTCTGGAAACTCCGGGGCAAAGGCTGGCGTCTGATCGCGGGAGCGCCGGTATCCCACGGCTTCCAATGCCCGCCCATGTCCCCGGGGTTTCCGGATGTTGTAAGTTTCCCTGGGATGCGCACCAACGCTGGACAGCGCATGCACACACACAAGTCACCGACAGCGGCCCGCCCCCCAAACGGCGCATGCGCACTTCACACTTGCGTGGTCTGCTGTGCTGCTGTTTTGCTGCGCTACAGCAGCGCGGTGTGATCGCGGCGCAGAACTGGAGCGTGGCAACCCGGTGGTCCGTGAGATCAGGCTACCATGCCTTATTTAGCTCTGGGGCAAACTGCCACATCTCTCTCCTGAGTTTTCTGGCCCGTATGACCGGGGCCATAGTAAACCTGGGTGGTTGCTCACTTGTATGGCCAGTTTACAGTTGGGTCTTCCTGGGCAACTATTTCCAAAGAATGAGGGCCACAGCTGAGGAAATCCAGCTCTATGCATACCTCAGCTGTACCCTTTTTGCATAGAGATGATACTTGGAGCCAGCTAGGGGTCTCTAGCTGACCTTAAAGGACAGCTGGGTTCATACAGGAGAATCAGTGAGTTGCAATATGGTTTATGGTTTCCCAGGAAAGCAGTCAGTAGTAGCAAAGGTTATTTCCAGTCACTCCTAGCCTCTCTTTCTTAACCCAGTCTTCTCCAGAGTGGTAGGAGTCAAAAGGCAAGGAATCATGAGAAGTCTTTCCCATTTCTGCATTTTGTTGTGATGAGGGTGGGAGAAGAGAGCCTGTGGGGCTCTGGGGAACTCTGCCTTCCCATTATACTACTACTACTATTACTACTACAATGCATTGTTAGTGCTCAACGTAAAACAGTCTATGCAACAATCCTGTAGGGTAGACTTGTGCAATTCCTATGGTCAAGCGGATCTCCAACTTCCCACATTCAAACATTTTGTCAGTAGTGTGGTTGATAATGAAAACTGTTGCTGCATGGTCATGTTTTTAAAAGCCACTGGATCTATATGGGCCTGCTAGATGATATGGGGAGTACCCACACCAGTGCTGGAAACCCCAGTGTAGGTGCAGGCTATTTATTTGTCAGGCAAAGGAGTGGGGGAGGGTACAAATGTGGCAGCAGGTTTTTTTCTGCTGCAGTTCTATCCTGTCCCAGCTGTTGAATCAGAAGATAGTGATGGATAACAGTTATGAAGCAAACCCGAAAGGACCTCAGCAGCCAGGAAGAAAGATAATAAATGTTCTGTTTCCCTTTTTTACAACAAAGAATGCTAAAATTTCTGGAGATGTGCCTTCTATAATTGTCCAAACTAGGATTATTTAAGTGGCAATGTAGGTGATTTCCCATCCCTTAAATTATCTGGGTAGTGTGCTTCTGGAAAAAGATGCTAGCAGTAGTAAATGCAACTTGATCACCATGTAGTGCGGGCAAAGTGATAAATCCTGTAACTCACTAAACTCAGAGGTCCTAACTACATTATGGCTGCGATCACACACGCTAAATGATCCACTTTCAATCCATGTTCAATGCATTTTCTGACTGGATTTTACTCTAGGCCGATTTCCCACAAGCACTGCTCCGCGCTCACTCTTCCATTTGCCCCGATGGTACATGTCAATTTCACACTAAGTGCTGCGTAGCTGCATTTTGCCTGCAGCTTCGCGCGATTTCCCCCACATCTACTCAATCCTGTTTTTTGAGGATTGAGTAGACACGGGGGGAAATTGTGCAAAGCTGTGGGGCAAAATGCAGCTGTGCAGCACTTAGTGTGAAATTGATGTTCCATCAGGGCAAAAGGGAAGAGCGAGCGCGGAGCAGCACTTGTGGAAATCGGCCTCTGTGAACTGTCAGAATCTAATTCAAAAGTGCATTGAAAGTGGATTGAAAGTGGATTATTTAGTGTGTGTGATCACAGCCTATGTTTGGTGTTGGAGAGCCAGATTGGTGTAGTGGTTAAGTTTGTGGACTCTAATCTGGGAGAACCGGGTTTGATTCCCCACTCCTCCACTTGCAGCTGCTGGATGACCTTGGGCAAGCCATAATTCTGTCAGAGCTGTCCTTGAAAGGGCAGTTCTTGAAAGAGCTCTCTCAGCCCCACCTACCTCACAGGGTGTCTGTTGTGGCAAGGGGAAGGGAAAGGAGTTTGTAAGCTACTCTGAGACTCTGTGTGAAGGGCGGGGTATAAATCCAATCTCCTCCTCCTCTTCTTCTTCTCATCCTCACCAGGTCTGCCATGAGGACTTTTAGGCTGCAGTCACACACACTAAATAATCCACTTTCAATTCACTTTCAGTGCCCTTTCCAGTTCACACACTAAAAATCCAGCTGGAAAGTGCACCGAAAGTGGATTATTTAGTGTGTGTGACCACAGCTTTAGTCAGGCATGCCTTACAAGTGCCATACTCAGAATTTCATTCCTAGGTGTGTGGGGCCCAATTCAGGTTGAGTATGGGAAGAAGGGGCTATTTTTCTGGCCTGAAATGGCCTTGGGGAGACACTACTAGTACTGTGGGGAAAACTTCATATGAAAATTAATATTGGGGTCTCCAATGGGGCAAATAACTCAGTGGGGTGATTTCAGGTCAGGAAAATGGTGTAGGAGTGGGAAGGCTTAAGATCCTCTCCCCTCAAGACATAGTTCTAATCCGCATTGGGTCCCCATGCTCCTGGGAACTGAGTTCCAGGCACAGAACTCATGAAGCATGTCTGATGGAAAGTCTTCATGGGAAGGACACAGTCCGCTGATTAATCTAACTGGAAAATGGGTGGACATAGTAAAGTCAGACACAACCAGATATCCTTATTAACAAGTAGGTAATTAATTCCTGTGTTATTTGTGTTATAATAATTTTATTTTACAGTGTAAGAAATTGTGTACTACAAGCTTTCTGGAGTCCATATCCTATCTTCTTTTAATTCATAACAGACTATGTAAGCATCCGAAGAGCTATGTTAATCATATCTGTTTTATTGTAGGTCATATAGTTTATTCCCCAGGATTTCATTGTGCTAGGACCATCAGAGATTTGTGGCATTTCGTGATTAGCACAGTGTGTATAACTCAAATAAATCCCTTCTGAGCACCATGGCAAAGGAAGCCTCAAGGCCCATGAGCAAGCTTTCCCTCTATCTGGATGCTCTGCGTCTCAGATCTTCATAATAAAATGGACTTTGCAGGAAATGATGTATCACTAGATAGAGTTCACTGACAGAATTACTGGTAGCTGTCTCTTAGCAGTAAGACTCTGTAAGAGTTAATGCTATATCAGGCTGTATTAACTAGCTCAGATTTCCAAGCAAGTCCTTGAGGTTAGCTAAGGACAGGGATATGGTGTGTGGCTGGTCTTACGCTCTACTCCAGTTCCAGCTCTTACCCTACAAGTTCAGCAACAGATGGATAGCAGCTTTGGCTGATTCTGCATTGGCTCTTCCCTCTGTTGTTTTACAAAACCCACAATGGAACAGAAATTCCACTCTGCGTTGCATGCTGCTTTTACTTCCTTTGATAATCGGATTTTATGGTACCCTTGACACTCCATGTCACTTTTGCTTTATTATCGGATTTTATGGTATCTTCTGCTTAGATTTATGGCTGTTCAGGGGTGACTTTGCAGTCAATACGGCATTGCCCCAAGGTATTTGAATATCATTTTGAGCTGCACTTTTCCCTTCCAGTTGAGAAAATATGGACCAAATGCTAGATGCAGAATCACCCATAGCTCGCTTTCAATTCGAAGTGTAAAGTACTGGGTTTCGGGCCTCATGACTCGGACGATCCTCCCCAATATAGAAGAAATAATAAATACTATATTGGAAATAGCTGAATTAGATAGGTTAAATCTTATACTCTCCGGAAGAGATGATTTAATACATGTAAATAGATGGAAAAAAATTTACGAATGGATTGAAAAGAAGAGATGAAAAAGAATCCAAAACCACTCCAACTGTATTTGTACAGGTTAACAGAAATTGGGGATTTAATGTATATCTATGTAATTTTGTCGGTGAAGTTGTTGACCTGGACTTTTGTCGTTGTATATATATGTATATAGGTCAAGAAAAACTTATAAATAAAAATATATATATAAAAAAAAAAAAAGAAATCAAGAGTACTTTAACCCCCCGAAACGCCGCCTCCTCCTTCGCTCCCCATGCCCAAGGTGTCGCCTTATCCAGCAGCCTGTGCAGGGGTTCGGCCACGGCAGCTTTGTGAGGGAGAAAGGCGTGGTAAAAGTTCAGGAGGCCTAAGAACGCCTGGAGCTCTGCCTTGGACTTCGGGGCGGGGGCCTCCACGATGGCCTTCACCTTGTCCCTCGCCGGATGCAGGCCTGTTGCGTCTACCCGGTACCCCAAGAACTCCACCTCCGGCACCCCGAGGAAGCACTTTTCCCGCTTCACTTTCAGCCCCGCGGCTTGGAAGCGTCCCAGTACAGTTCGGAGGCGGGCGGCGAAGCTTTCAGGGGTGGTCGCGGCGATGAGGACGTCGTCGAAGAACGGCGTCACGCCAGGGATCCCTTTTAACAAATTGTCCATTAGATTTTGGAAGATCCCTGGGGCCACACTGACCCCGAACTGCAGCCGCTTCACCCGGAAGGCCCCCCGGTGGGTCACTATGGTTTGCGCCTCGGCAGTGGCCTCGTCTACCGGGAGTTGCTGGTACGCCTGCGCGAGATCCAGCTTTCCAAATATGCGCGCCCCCGCCAGTGTGGCTAAGACGTGGCTGACCACGGGTACGGGGTATGCGTGCACCTGAAGTGCCTGGTTAATGGTGCACTTATAATCCGCGCAGATGCGGATTTCCCCGTTTGGCTTGACGGGTGTCACAATCGGGGTCTCCCATCGAGTGTTCGGGACGGGCTCTAGGACTCCCTGGGCCACTAACCAGTCCAGTTCGGCCTCTATTTTAGGGCGGAGGGCCAGGGGCACGGTGCGGAAGCGCCGTCGGACGGGCGTCACTGTGGGGTCTAAGTGGAGCGATACCGGGGGCCCTTTATAACACCCCAGTTTCCCGTCAAAGACCTCAGGGAATTCCTTGCACACCGCCCCCCAGTCCCGCACCCCGCACTTATTCACTCCCCCAATTGTTATGCCTAGGGCCTCGAACCACGCCCGCCCCAGGAGACTCACGAGATTTCCCTCCACCACCACCAAGTCCAAGTTCCCCTCAAAGTCTCGGTACTGCACTCGGAAAGTGCCGACTCCCCGGATGGGGACAGGGTTCTTTTGAAAGTCCACCAAGCTTAGTGGCGATGGACGTAGAGGGGGTCCCCCTAATGGGCAAAGTTTTTTTAAAGTGTCCATGGAAATTATGGACGCCGCCGATCCCGAGTCCACTTCCATGCAACAGGGGACCCCTCGATCCGCACGGTTACTTGGATCTTCGGGGTAGAGGAGAGGTTGGGGTTGGGGAGGCGAAGTACCTGCAGTGGTTGGTCAGTGAGATGGTACAACTCGGCGACCTCTTCCGTCGTCTCGTAGGCGGTGGACGATGCGCGGTGCGGTGGGACTGACGATCTCGAATTCCGGGGGCCCTTGGACCGGCAGACCCATGCGAGGTGTCCCTGCTTCCCGCACCCGTGACAGACAGCATCCCGGAACTTGCAGGATTTCCTTCCGTGGCCCTCCCCGCAGCTGGCACAGACGGTCCGGTTGCCGGAAGGCTTGGCTGGCTCCCTGTTGGCCTGCTGGAACGGTGCCGGCCGGCGGTGTTGGGGTCCGAGGGCGAAGACCTCTTCGGTCTCGGAGTTCCCGGGGCTGGGACTCCTCCCGACCACATGGGCGGCCGCGGCCGGGCGTTCCCCTTCCGCGGCCTCGTGGGCTGTAGCGGCGTCGATGGCCTCGTCCAAGGAGAGCCTCCGGTATCCAACCAACTTGCGCCGCAGCTTGGAGTCCGCCAGGCCCCACACGAACTGCGTCAGCAAGTTGTCCTCCACCTTCGGGAACCCGCAGTCCACCGCGAGCGCCCTCAGCGCGGCCAGGAAGGTGGCCACGGATTCCCCTTGGGCCTGGACTCGCCTCTGGAAATCCATCCTCTTGGCCAGGAAGGTCGGCCGGGGGCTGAAGTATGCGTTGAGGACATCCAGGATCTCCCCAAACGAGCTTTCCAAGGCCGTGCGGGGCACCAAGAGGCTCTTGGCGAGGCGGACGGTTTGGGTGCCGCACGCGTTCAGCAGGAGCGATCGTTTCTTGTCTGGGTGGTGGATCTCGTTGAGCTCCAAATAGCTGATGAGCTGGTCGACCCATGCGTCCCAGGTTTCTGGCTGCGACGGATCGAAGCGCTCAAGTGTTACATGAGAGGCGGCCCTGGCTCTGTCTGGGAAGGCGTGCGCCGGGGCGAGCGGTGCGGTGCTGCTCTCAGGGTCAGCGATGCGATGCTCGGCGAGCGGTGCGGTGCTGCTCTCGGGGTCAGCGATGCGGTGCTCGGCGGTGTCCTTTTCGTCGCTCATGGAGTCACGGAAGGCGTTGAAATCCCATCCTCGTCGCCACTGTAAAGTACTGGGTTTCGGGCCTCATGACTCGGACGACGACATAAGAGAAGACGCGTTTATTCGTACTTCACACAAGACAAGAACAAACAGTAACGGCCGGAGGCCAACTATATACAGTTAGGGGGGACGGCCCCATATTCCTATTGGCGGGTTTGAATCGCCCGCCAATGCTGCCATTGGTTCTCTACTGGCGAGCTCAGGAACCTAGTCCCTATTGTTCTCAGAGAGCGAAGCTTGGCTGTATTTTGCCAGCTCTGCCTTCTGATCCCAGGACACAACACGAAGGACCTTAGAGGAGGTACTTTCCTTACTTCTTATCAGACTTAAGAACTGGCAACACTTTTGCCTTTTCCACCCACATGGGATCAAAGAACAATCTGCCTTTGTCTTTTTTGCTACTGCAGTTTTTAAACTTGGAAAGTATTTCCCTGTGTTTAACTAGAAAGTTTCCTTGGCCTGATCTGTGTGATGTTAGTATGCATCAGCCCACATAACTAAAGCACTGATGTCGTTTGTGCACCAAGACAGTTAAAAGCAGTTGAGCCTCTAACAGAACAGCTGCATTCAGATGTCCAATTGGTTTAAATAAAAATGTGCACAAATCTGGGTTGTGCCAGGCTTGGACGTGTGCCTTTCTCTCCACCACCACCACTTTTTGTGCAGAGAACAATGAACGAACGGGGGTTTAAAACGACCTCTAGTGACCTGTGATGTATAAAGGCAGGTGCAAATAACTGGAGTGGTTTTTCTCGTCTCAGACTGGGATTCTTAACCAGGGTTAATGGTAGTTAAAGTGTGCACCTGCATTTGTACATCAAAGAAAACCAGACTTCATCTTAAACCACCATTCCTTCATCACGCTCTGTGATGAAGACAAGGGAGGGGCCAGGTGTACTCACAGCTTTGCATAAACTGTGTTCATGCACATTTTCATTTAACTATGTTTAAATTGGATACCTGGACACAATCTATATTGGTGTCATGTGTGATTGTGGATAACATGGGAATGCAGAATATAATTTGACTGTAAAACCTACATTTAGCTAGAATCTAGGATCGTACTGTAGAAAGTTGCAGCCATGGCTTTTCATGACCAAGACAGTGTTAATATTGTTGGGGTTTCCCATTTATTTGGTCAACATGGGAGTGTTAGTTTAGCCTAAATGTATGGTTAGTCATTCCACATGTCACAAATGTATAGTAACATACAGCACTGTGATGTTTCTCATATGTCATACAAGCACTGTTTTAGGATTATCAAATCAGTGTTGCTAATGTGTATTAAATAAGGTGAACTATGCACCTGGGCCTACTAAATAACTGTGTTGGTTATGGAGCCAAAAGGGCACAGAAAAACAAGAACAACACTGTGAAGTGAAGGGAAATGATAAAGAGGCCGCATTGTGCCAACCTTTCTGTGGTGACAGTTTATATCGTCACTTAGGTGACATTGGTATTGACCTATATGGGTGAAATGTATTGATCCATCTATATTTCTGTAGAAATATATCCCAGGGTCAATTCATGGTGTTAATAGTGCTTAGCATTTATGTAGTGCTTTTAATGTCAAAATCTCTTCCCATATCTGATCATAATTTGATCCTTACAACAGTCTTGTTAGGTTGGCCTGTATTATCACCCGCCCAAATATTATGCATATAGGGCTGAAGCTGAGATAACAGTGTTTTGCCTAAGTTCATCTGGTAAGTTTGTGGCTCAGAGAACAATTTGGTTCTTCAGCCATTATGCTGTATCAGTTCTTTCCCAATTGCATTGTGTTATGCAAGAACCTGTTGGGAATTCTTTTTCAGTATTCTTTGTGTGACTCCTCTTAATCCTTCATTTCAAAAGTAATTACCTAAAATTCACCTAGGGATTTGATTTTCATCATAGTTTAGTTAAACCAGGATGTATGTGTGTGTTTTCCAAATTGTATGAATTGTTCCTAATGCCAGATATAGTGGGCTGGTTTAAAAGAGATAAATATTTTATGTGATTTGGTAATAATGGGGGATTTTTTTATAACAAATACATACCTTGAGGACTTTTAATATTGGGAGCAACCAACTGTATTTATTTAAGAACTAATTTTATTACAGCTATAAATAAAGAATTCTCCTAAGAATGTGGGCTTTCCATTTTATAGAATCTTCAAAGAACTGTTCTTGAGCCAAAACTCTCATAAGGAAAATATGCACAAGTCATTTCCCCACAACTGCTAACAAAAGAGGTTCCATGGGTACCTAATGACCTTGTTTACCACTTTATTTTTCCCAGATGTGATTTGATAGTCCAGCAGCTGCCACAGAATGATTAACCTGAACATTCTGCTGATCACAGGTTATTTCTTATGACCAGGAATCAAAAGAAAGCAAAATACTCTGACATTAAGTGCAAGGATCCACCCCTAAGTGACATAAGAACATAAGAGAAGCCAATGCTGGGTCAGGCCAATGGCCCATCCAGTCCAACACTGTCACACAGTGGCCAAAAATACCAGGTGTCACCAGAAGGTCCATCAGTGGGGCCAGGACACTAGAAGCCCTTCCACTGCCCCCCCCCGAACTAAGAATACAGTGTGTCACTTGCCCCAGACTGAGAGTTCCTATCTATACTTTGTGGCAAATAGCCAATGATGGACTTCTGCTCCATATGTTTATCTACAAAAATACTGTAGACAGAAATACTGTAACATTCATTTTTAATGGAAATATTGAAATTGGTGTAGGTCTCAGTTTGGTTTGATTCCTATTGCTGTCCCATTGATTTTGTTTTGAACAAGACAAAATTGCACTTTAAATGTCCAGAAAATATTACTCTGAAATAACTGGAATCTATTGCTACTGATGCCTAGGATTGTCATATATGGAGGGCCTGCTTTGAAGTTTGGTCTCTCTGGCAGAACAGACTCCCAAATCTATAAGCAGTTTTCTTTTACTCTCTGAATTCACTAGTGACATTTCCCCAAATCCTAGGGCTCAAGTAACTGCTTCTTATCCTTCCCCCCCCCAGTACTGTAGACAACATGAGAAGCTTTATCACACTGAACAAATAGATGAACTGAGTACAGACAGCTGATAGCAGTAGATCAACTGAGAACCAAAACAGCTCGCTTGGTGCCTTGGTTATGTATTTATGATGAGTCCACCGATCCACAACCATCTGCACTCTGCAGATCCTTGTAATCATATGCCTGAGCCCAGGCTCCATGAAAGGCTCTGCTCCTTTCCCCATTTCTGGGTCCATGTAAACAGATAGAACTCCTGTGTGAATGGGCATCCTAAAGATTTCCACAAGGAAATGATTTTTGCACATGCATTCTTCTGTGCCTCCGGCAGAGCCACTGAAGCAAACTGAGAAGACTTCAGGTCAGGGCATGGATGGTGCACAGCAGAGGTTTCCCACTCCCTCCTAAAGCCACTGCATCCAGTTTGCTGTTTGATTGAAATATTCAGAAACAAAAACCTTCTAATGTGATACTTTTTCAAATCATGGTAAATGCCATCTCATTTCCCAGTTAAAATAACTGAATAATAGGGACTGGAAAAATCAAGAGATTACAAAGTGATTTAGGAAGGCATTAGTGATCTGGTGTGACAGTTATCTGGTATTTGTGAAGGATCTAGTAATGGGATATGACACTTTCCATTTCTCTTTAGGTTAATTTTTAGTTTCTTGAATAAGCACTAATAAACAGCACATATATTTATTTCATCTGGGAGGTGTTGAATTAGCATGTCTTCTGTCTCCTGGAAAATTGTCTTTCATTAACATAACAAGCTCAAAATCCTATAGTTTATTAGAGGAAGGAACCTGCTCTTCAGGGTACATAGCTTTTTTTTTGTAAGTTACGGCATTCTTTATGCTTGCATTGAAGTTAGGAGAAATACAATGTTCTCAGTACATCATAGAATTCAACCCTTAATTAGACTTTGCTTATAAATTAAATGAGGAACTGCCCTCACCATTCTATCTGAAATTTGACTCAAAGCCATTAATACGATTATGCATTGCAGCACTGTAGCCCAATGTCTCTCTAAATGCTTTTAATTATATTTATAGTGCTTGCATATATAAACCGTAAATTAAATTATTTATATCTTCATGCATCATCTAACATGGAATTATCTTTTCAAATTCCCTTGATTATATGCAACAGAGAATTAAACCAGTTATGCTTGTTCTATGAAAACAACATTATTTTTGCTGCATTCAGGGGGAAGAAGAGATGCCAAAAGATAGTCTACAAATAAACCCTTTCCTCAATCCATGTTCCCATTTCCCTAGTTTTATGTTTTTCAATCTATTCAGGAACAAAACAAAAAGCGATAGTAAAGCACCATCAAACTTTCTGTTGTGATTACAAGTTTTGTGTGAAAAACATGACATGCAAGTTTTTTCATTTTCATTTTTTTCTGTTTTCATTTTCAAAAGCTTTGTTAATTTTTAAAATGTATCCTTTATTGCACAGTTTTCATTATATACTGATTTTTGGTCTCATTTAGTTCAGTGGGAAATACTTGCTCCTCCTTTGGTTCCCATGCAGTTTGGATGCAGTTTTCAGAAATTCTACCCACCACGTAAGGAATCCTCTCTCCCAAATTTCTGACCAGTAGAAGAAAAAAGAAGCCCAGGCTAGCCTGATTTTGTCAGATCTTGACTGCTAAGCAGGGTTGGTCCTGGTTAGTATTTGGATAGGAGACCACCAATGCTCCCTCTAAGCTGTGGAGTCTTGTGAGCAAAAATTCTACTTTGTAAGCTACTGGCATTAAAGTTGTGAGTGGGCGATTTGGCTATTGCATAAATTAGTTTGCTCTGGAGCCATCCTTCCTGAGCTAAGACAAGCTCAAATGTACAGTATCTGGGCACAAAAAAATGAATCATCCTCATTTTCATGGGGTAACAATAATGTCCAGAGCTGATGATGGACTAAAGTTCTTGGGCCTAAGTAAGCTTTTAACAGGAGGAAATGCGTGTGGAAGCAAACTGAGAAGTGAAGGGTGTTTGGTGGTGGACTGGGAACAAATTCAAACCCTGTGCATGATTTTCAGGGGGTGTCACAGAGGCCCCACTTTGTTCCTCTTTTAATACCAGTGTGGGATTATTATCTCCACCCAAAAAAACCCAGGCGATATGTGCATGACTACATGCAAAGATTTCTGGTTTGTATAACAGATGACTCATCCTTAGTTGGGGAGTCCCAGAGGGTCTAGTAAACTGTGAACCCAAAGCATTTGAAAGGCACAGTTTTCCATTCCCTTGACTTGGAAAGAACACAGGATGAGCGTTGACAGTGTAGAGTTCAAAAGCCCTATCTTGCCCTTCTCCTTGTGTGCTGTGGTCACAAGCCAAAAAGAACTAGTGTGCATTTGACAGGCACACAAAGCTCCCGTTGCACTTGGAATACAAAGTACTCATGTTGTTCCCCAGCAAACATAAGGCCTTTGTTATGTGTAGACGGAGCCTCAGGCAGAGGTCTTTCACATCACCTACCATCTACCTTCCAACGAGAGATGCTGAGGATTAAATATGGAACCTGGCTGCTCAGCCATTGAGTCAGCGCATGAGCACACGGCTTGTTCACATAGGGGCTGAGATCAGACTGGCACTTTGAAGTGCGAGGGAGTCGTGGCAAAAAGACCCGGAGCACCGACTGATGTGGGAGCATACTGGGGAGGATGTGCAAGGGAGCGTTCATGCTGTTGGCCCACCCCTGATGGAGTGGCTTATGCGCTCATGTGCATAAGTGCATCCCTACCAGATCAGCTTGTTCACGTCCACACATCTGGGAAGTGGGATAAATGCACTCTCCAGGGTTTGCTACCACTTTCACCTGGTATCTTTTAAACTCAGGAGGGAAGCATTACAAGACGTGTTGAGTGTGGCTGGGGAATGCCTGAGAGATGTGCCTGTGTGAACTGGCCCTTTAATCTGTGAAACATTTCTTTTTTCTTTTTTGGCCTCTTGAAGGGGATTTTTATTGCTTTTTTGATATACAACTAAAAATACAACGGAAGAAGGGGGGGGAACAACATCTAAGGAGAAAGAAAAGTATACCCACACTAAACTAAAAACCCAAGAGTAGGAGATCATTATCTCAGTTAGAATCTATGTTAGTACTACACTGTTAGTAAACAATGCATGCTGCGAGTTGCTATCTATTTCTGCTCAAATATTAACTGGTTACTTGTTATGGGAGAGTTCCAGAGCATCCCCCAACTCGCTTCATAAAGGCCATTTTCAGAGTCCTTCTGCCTTTTCTTAGGCTTTCTATCTCTAAAAGCATAAGTTGGTTTGCGGGCAGCAGTGCCTTCTTCCGCAGCCAGGTCCTCGTCTGTCTCCGAGAGTGTGGAGCCACTCGAACCAGTTTCACCATCTTCTTTGGTTCCCAGGTGGTGTTTCAGGGATTCTTTAGCCTTGTATACAGAGCCAATCTTCTCTCTTTTTTTGTGGAGTTTAAAGATGACACCTTCTGGGACTACCCATTTATATCTGATTTGGTTAGTTTGAAGGAAAAGGATTAAGTCCTTGTAGCCCTTTCTCTTTTGATGAATTTCAAATGGAATGTCTTTTACAGTTTTGATAGCTGTATTCCCCAATTTCAGTGGAGTTGCTGATGTGGCTTTTAAAACTGCATCCCTAGTTTGTCTTCTTGAGAATCTGACTGATATCTCTCCAGGCAGGCTATTTTTTTTGGTGTAATTAGAATACACCCTGTACGCTGATTCCATATAATTCATAATTTCCTCTGCTTTCAAGCCTGTTACTGGTGCGATAAGCTCACTGAGTAGCTTCTTAAAATCCTCATTCAGAGATTCAGGAATTCCCTTGAATCTGAGGACCATATTCGCTTTTTCAATTTGTAGAAATAACAGTCTGTTTTCTTGGTGATTCTGGTCATTTGTTAATTCTTCCTTTTCTTCAAAATTTTGTTCTCGGCATGCATCTCTTTCACTACTTCCACCGTTTGCTCTGTCTTTTTAACCGTTTCCACCAGCTGGAGCTGTTGCGCTGCAAAGTTTTGATTGAGAGCAGTTAACTGCTGGTTAATACCAGTGAGTTGGTCCATCATGGGCTTGAGCATATCCGTTAGGAGTCTCATGACATCTACTCCCTCTTCTTCCGGCCTCGGGCTTTGGCTGCCTGTAAGTTTCGGTTTCGTTCCTTTCCTCCCTGTGCCCAACATCTTTGTCTTTCCTGAAACCATACCTCATTTGATCAGTCTTAAATAGATCATAAATCTGCCTATAATTTAACCAATCATATTCAAATTCCAGTTCTTCTCTAGCTCTCATCGCGAAACTAGTCCCCTCAATCTTCAAAATGTCTCTGTAGGATAACCAATCTTTCCCTTTATGCCTTGAAAGTGGTTTAATTACTTCTGCCGGAACAATCCACAAAGGTCTTGTTTCAAAAAAACCCCCTCTTATATCTCATCCACGTCATAAATAGTGATCTCCTTATAAAGTGGTGTTTAAAAAGGTTATCCACTTTAGATTTTTCATACCATAAATAGGCGTGCCATCCAAATTTACGGTCATGCCCTTCTAACGCCAACATTTTTCTATTGTCCAATTTAATCCATTGTTCAAGCCAAGCCAGACACACAGCGTCATGATATAGTCTAAAATTGGGGAGTTGGAAACCTCCCCCTTCTTTTGCATCACAAAGAATCTTCATTTTAATCCTTGGTTTCCTTCCAGACCAAACAAACTTTGAAATCTCTTTTTGCCATAAATTCAACACTTTACAGTCTTTTACTATTGGAATTGTCTGAAATAAAAATAACAAACGTGGTAAAATGTTCATTTTAACTACCGAAATTCTGCCCAAAAGCGATAAATTCAAAGTATTCCACTTCTTTATGTCCTGTTGAACTTTAGTCCAGGTCTTTTCGTAATTATTCTTAAACAAGTCTATATTTTTCAAATGTTTTAATTTTTTTATTTTAAGTAAATGTTTTTATTTTAAATAAAAAAGCCCTTTGTGTCCTTTATAGGCCCCGTTCAAATGGAGCATTTGCCCCGCTGAAGGCACGGTAGCCCTGTGGACTTTCCGTGCACGATCATACCAGCATATCTGGGAGGTGTAGCAATCCCGTGGCCAACCCGCAGCTTCCCATGGAAAATGCAGAGTAAAAAACTACTAGGGTCGAAGCACTAGTTTCCAGAAACCCCGGGGCAAAGGCCGGCGTCTGATCGCGGGAGCGCCAGTATCCCACGGCTTCCAACGCCCACCCATGTCCTGGGATTTCCGGATGTTGTAAGTTTCCATGGGATGCGCACCAATGCTGAATGATGCATGCGCACATGCAAGGCACCGACAGCAGCCGCCCCGCCATGGCACATGCGCCCTTTGCTACAGCGTGGCTTGCATGCTCTACTGCGCTGCTTTTTTGCCATGCTGCAGCAGCGCTGTGTGATAGGCGCTGGGCGCCAGAGCGTGGCAACCCTGTGGCCTGTGTGATCGGGCTACCGCACCTTATTTTGGTCTGGGGCAAACTGCCACACTTCCTCCCCACGTTTTCTGGCCTGTATGACCGGGGCCATAAAGTTTATATCTCCACTACCCGGCATTACATTTTATGACACACATGGCCCAGCCCAACCAGGTCTTATTTTTGTCAGATCTGGCCCTCATAACAAATGAGTTTGACACCCCTGATGTAGGAGATGTGTTTGCTAAGATAGCCCCAAAATTTACCTAATGGAAGAATGTATGTGCCAGAGAGATTTTTATTACTTATCAAGATTGCATTACAGCAATTTAAAAATCTTCTCCCGTGTCCCACATACTCTCCATTTGAGAAATGTAAAGTAGGCTAATTTGAAAACAATTTTTACTGCATAATTTAATAGGAAAAAAACCCAAGCCCTGTAATTCAGATGGCATAAAAAAAACTGTCACAAACATTACTTCTGAATATACAAAAGAGACTTTTCCTAAGGCTTTTGTATAGTTTGCTAGCTGGAAATGCTTTGTGAGTGTTGGTGCCGGAACGTGCCCCATCTGCTTGGTTAAAGGAAAACAGTGAGGTTGAAAATGTAGTCCTAAAAGGACAGTAATCTGAGTTTTGTTGCTGGCTGTTAAAGCAGCATTGGAAAACGTGGCAGGGCTTCATTTTGTGGCTTTTAGTTTTGCCTGCCTGCTTGGTGTCTGTGTGTGTTTACAAATGAACAAATATTATAAAAGAAAAGTCAGTATTGCTTGGGAGACTGGGGATCAGGAAAGAGTACCATGTACGGAAATCACAGTTCAACCTTGCTAAATTTAACAGTTCACTGTAATCAAATAAAGTATCTATTTAGTACAAGCAAAACACAGTGGGGCAATAACTACCTTCATGATGGGCCAGAGGGAAAAAATGCAGTAAAAAGACAGAGTAAGTATGAAGAAATTTTAGCTCGCTTTCATGACCTGTGTTATAAAGTTTATCCACCAAGAAATAGTCAAGGTTTTTTAAAAGCTTAACTTGCTTAGAGGATTGCTAATGCTTCTGAGCTGGGTTCACAGGTTCCATTCCACTGATGGTAGACTCTCGCCTCCAGGGCAAGAAACCATCCACCAGTGGAACAGGCCTTATAGTGGGTAAAGGCTCCAAGATTAGTAGGAGAGAACTTTTGCCTCCAGCCTTTGGTCTCTGAATCACCTCCTTAGATCTAGCCAAGTGAAGTAATGGCCATAAGTTGCCACTGTATTGTTGCTGATTTGTCATCTTTGCAAAAGATGATGGGAGCCTTGGTTCTGCCTGTTTGTGCTGTTGCTATTATAGATTTGCCATTTCACTGAGGAAGCTATAAACTGAGTAGAATGGATCCCTTCTTGTTCTTAAATTGGAAAGGGAGAAAAATACAGCAGAGCAATTTATTTTCTACAGTGCTCATTTCTAAAAAAAAAAGAAAAGAAAAGAAATGGAAGGAAGGAAGGAAAAGATGCTTGTATCACATTCAGAAGCCTGCCTGTAAGGGTCAAACCAGACAAGATGCTGGAAAAGCCACAAATAGCTCTCCAGTGTGACTTTATTAAAAAGTATAATTGCAGGGGCCCTTCTCTAATATTTTTTGAGGCTACAGTATGGGGGGAGGTTTTAATTGTTTCACCCTGCACTAGAGAAAGACAGATTGTATATTTCTGGGAGCTACATATTTTTTTTTCCAAGAGCCTTGGGAGCTACCTGTCACAAAATGGTGGTTTGCGAAAAAATAACAGTATTTCAGAACAGGTCTGCAGTGGCTGGATGGGAAACTACTCTTCTGCTGTTTTCCCAAAGCAAACCACTCTCACACCCTAAACCATATCTTGCCAGAAGGGGAAAATGTATATACTTACCTCCATGTTTTCCCTGGATGAGGTGAATAGCAGCTTTGATGCAGGGGGAAAGAGTCAATAGCATGCTCCCTTGGTATCTAAAGCAAGGTTACATGACCACATGTGAAGGAGGTGGAGGAAGAGGGGCAGATGGGAAAGGGTGCTGGTTTTGTCATTTCCCATTCAGAGCAACAGTGTATGCAAGAAAGAGAAAGAGGAGAGAAGCTACTTTGGTAGCTTTCAAAAGAAGGACATGAAAGGGATTTCAGCTACACCAGGAGAGGAGTGGAGAGCTACTTCTAATTGCCTGCTGCGTAACTGGTCATTACCAAGTGGCCTTCTGCCTACCACTGCCCTGCACTCTTTTCCCAGCATCAGATGGCACACGGAAGCTGCTGACCTGCTCAGTGCCACCCTCAAATAGCAGCTCCAGCAGTGCTATTTGACAATAGGAAAATAGCATGCACTGGCTGCAATCCAAACCAGGTTCTCCTCCCCTTCACAATGTTTATCTAGAAATGAAAATGTGTTTGAAATATGTGTTTGGATCCTCCAGCCTCTGTCCTGGTTTGAACATCACTTTCACACTTTGACCTGCAGTCAGTTTCATATATGAGTTTTATTTGTTTTGTTTGTTTAAGCACTTTGTACCTCATTTCCCCCCACATCTGGGCACTCAAAACACCTTATAAAATAACCACAAAAATGCAATTACATACACAATATGATGCTCCAGCATCCTTGGCTGGTACTGGTTGCATTAAATTGACTCACTCAGGGCCACAAGTTGCGAGCCATGGGCTAAGAGCCAAGAACACTTTGATTCTTACCCTTTGGCTCATGCCTGCCCATGCTAAATACCACTACCACCACCACTCCAAGAAACAAACGCATTCACAGAACAGAAGAGCTCATTGGTTTTCTCAGGGCTGGGGCTCACCAGCATTCCACCCCTCCCCCAAGTTACAGCACATGGTATGTCTAGCAAGCTGCTTTCTTCAGTCTGGTAGCTCAGTGCTGTTTCTATCCCTTCCATCGTTCCCACACAAGCCATAGCCCTCCCTAAACATCTCTGTTCACTCAGTGCTTATGCCAGAAGTGGGTGGCTGGTCATGGCTGCTTATCAATAAAGGCAAAGTGCTCTGTGCTAGACCTCTGTGCATAAGGACGCTTGACTCAGAACAAGTTGATAGAGAGTTGTTTTAGGTATACAGCCTGAATCTGGTCGATTTTGGGTGACCAGCCAATCCTCCATATCTGTGTTTTGTTTTGTTTTAAGAAAAAGATTTAGTTCCAAACTATATGCTGGGATCTGTGACTGGCTGTCCCCAAAACCTAATAAGCCTTAAAAAGCAGCCACAGGACATTCTGATATGGATCAGGGCAATTGCGGAAGAGAATTAGAATCACTTCCCTCTTCAAAACTCCCCAGACTGCCTTGAGCAAGTGGGGAGGGGGTGGGTGGGTTCCCCGCCCCCCCCTTCAGGGCTTAAAAGCAGCAGGGGTAGATGGAATAATAATCATCAACATTTATTACGAACAAAAGATCAGCCAACAGCAACACAGTTTACCAGTTAGAATAATAGAAACAGCATGAGGAGGGGGGATAGTTGAGCTCCTCCATGCAGTGGCCCCTCCTTGGCTGTTTTTTAAAAGGTAAATTACATGTTGGAACATTCTGGGTTGCCAGCTCCAGGCTGGGCAATTCCTGGAGATCTGAGAGGTGGGGAAGGATGGAGTTTGGGGAGCAGAGGGAGCTCAGCAGGGTATAATGCCATGGATTCCACCCTCCAAAGCAGCCATTTTCTCCAGGAGAACTGATCTTGCTGGGGTCACCCCAAGTCAGTTGTGACTTGATGGCACTTTACAGACACACACACACACACACACACACACACACACACACACGAGAGAGAGAGAGAGAGAGAGAGAGAGAGAGAGAGAGAGAGAGAGAGAGAGAGAGAGAGAGAGAGAGAGAGAGAGAGAGATTTATCCCACTATTTGTCCAAGGAGCTCAGAGCAATATAGAGCATTCTCTCCTCCTTCATTTTATACTCAACAACCTTGAAGTTGTATCCACAAGAACTCCAGGTGGTAGTTTAGGCTGAGAGAGACTGACTGGCTCAAGTTCACCCAGCAAGCATTCATGGCAGAAAAGGGATATGAACTCAGGTCCCTTAGATTCTAGTCTGACACTCTAAACCAATGTTCCCTCTAAGCTGTGGAGTCTTGTGAGCAAAAATTCTACTTTGTGAGCTACCGGCATTAAAGTTGTGAGCGAGTGATGTGGCTACTGCATAAATTAGTTAGCTCTGGAACCATTCTTCCTGAGCTAAGATAAAAATGTGTGAGCCGGAGGCTAAAAACCTGTGAGCTAGCTCACACTAACTCAGCTTAGAGGGAACACTGCTCTAAACCAGTATTTATTTAGCTTATTCATAGCCTACCCTTGTCACTGAGACTCAGGGTGGATAACAGAGTATGGAAAGAGGGGAAAAGGTAATCATACATCAAATGAACATCACATGAACAATGCAACAGAACTAGAAGTACAAAACTGAATGACGATGAGAGCAAAAAATGTGAATAGTACATGATACACAATGGACAATACACATGAACAATGCAGTAGAACTAGGAACAGAAAACTGAGCACCAATACCAATGCAACTAGGACAAGAAACACGACATTAAATACCATACTGGTTCCCAAGAAAAAGAATGGGTCTGCAAATCCTTACTGAAAGACTTAAATCTGAATCTGACGTCTTTGAACAAAACCCTACTACTAGTCTGCACATACTGAAAGAGGCTGTTCTTTATTATCACTTGTTACATTCAAGATAAAGTAATACTGAAAACAGGGTCAAGACTGAAGCCCTGGTGAGCCCCGGTACATATTAAATTCTGCATTTCTGCAGATAAATGGAGAGCTTTGACTCAGCACAGCATTAATTCTCCACATTTGAAGAGCTCTACAGTGACAGAATTCATTAATATGTAGCATCCCAGCTGAAATGCCTGTGTCTCTACTGGATCTATTTCCAAAGAACTGGGCATGAGAAGACACCTTCTGTGGAAGGCACTGATACATTTATTGCTTCAGGTGGCATAATCCCTAGGGGAGCATTTCCTGCTACTTGGAGCAACTGTAATATGCTTTTGGCAACAGCCACCATATTATGGTGTTGGCTATAGAAAGAAAAACAGTGTTTATCTCTAGAACAGCATTCATTACCCTGCCACATGATCAGTGAGGCTTGTTGCTTTTTATTTTCATCAGTAATATCTATGATTATGTTGCTGTTCCCACAAATGTTTCTGTGATGTCAAAGAAAGGCAAAAAGGAAAAAAAACTAGAACACTGAGCAATAACTCTTCTGCAATGAATAAATGTAACCTTTAAACTACCTACCGTGCACAAGGTTGTCAAATAGATACTGTGTTTTTCTAACATAGTTCAGGCCATGTGAGACCCGCTTGTTTTCTCAAAGGTGCCTGTAAGCCAAGCACACTATCAATTAAGAAGACTTCAGTTAGCCTATAATATGAAATACCACTCCTGAGGGAACTCATAGGTCTGGCTATGTGGTAGGTGATGGAGGATGACAAAATCAGGCTAATGAATGGGATTGGAAGAATTATTTTATCATTTGAAAGCTTAGCTGGGGTCTTCATGACAGTCACAGTATTTGGTTTCCTGTCAAGTGTCCATTAGATTCCTGAGATTCTTAGGTTTTTATCTTTAGCAGAGTGTTTCTAGACCTGATAAAGACAAGCATTGTGAAGTAATAGGAACATCTTAAGGCATTAGAGGTTAGCAGGGGGTTATAGAAACTGGGTGGGAGATGGCTTCATCATTCCCTTGCTGGATGTGAACTCATATATCCTGTGCCTCCCTACTCTCCTTTCTGTTGAGTAGCCCAATGAAACTGAAGTTTTCCTTGTATTTGCTGCTCAGCCAAGCCAGGCAGCCATGGTCTTCTCTTTGGTCTTTCCAGCTGCCCTGCTCTTAACTTTCTGTGCAGCACATTTTGGAATGCTGCTCACTATGACAGATGAATAGGAGAAGCCTGTGAAAGATCCTGAGTGTGCGCTGCAGCACTAGTTACAAAACAACGTGGATGAGAAGTATAGAGAAGCCACTTTAAGTCATCTAGTTAGATATAAAGGTTTGTGATGAAGCTTAAACCAGGGCTCATTTCCTGCAGGAGCGCACAGGAGCGAAGCTCCAGCAGTAAAGAGCCCAGGGGGCGGGCACATGCAGCAAGCCCCACCCCCTGCTCCCAGCAGCCCTCCCTCACCTTTTCCGGTCTGCTGGCCAACCCAGTGGAGTGCTGCCGCAAGCTGGCCTTTAAGTTGCTCCACCACTGCCTGGGCTGTGGCACCCAGCCTGCCCAGGCTCTGCTCGTACTCATGCCAGCCCTGGCACGGTGCCTCTGCAAGGTAAACCCCAGCTACTCCCATGAGGCTTACGAGGAGCTCCGCCCTGGCCTCCTGCACCTCTGGCCTGCCACCACCCTGGCCCCCTACCTGCTCGAAGCCATGCACATCCTCCGCACTGCCCTCCTCGTCCCACGAGCAGCCACGCACTTTCCTGCACTTGCTGGCCATCCAAAAGAGTCCAGTGGCACCTTTAAAACCAAGGTTTATTTAGGTACAAGTTCTCCCTCCTCTCTGAGGGCAGATCTGCATGTTCCCCCTCCAATAGCTAGCAAACCAAAAGAGTCCAGTGGAGCCTGAGCAGTCGGTGTTGCCTTCTGACACACTTCTGGTGATATCAGGGGGTGTGGCATATGCAAATAAGTTATGCTAATGAGTTATGCTAATGAGCTCCTGCGCCTCTTTTTCTACAAAATGACCCCTGGATTAAACAGAGAAGTTGTAAAAAAGGAAGAAGTGGGATTGATGTCCTATGTGGAATGGAAATAGCTGCTAAAACAACTGTGGAAGCAGATTTCTCCCTCACAAGGGATATGTGAGGAGGTGCCTCTTTAAACATGTGAGAAAAAACATAAGCTGAGTGAAGTACATCGGCTTCACAAGGAGGGAATAAGTCTGCTGCAGTCCTCACCGGGTGTCTGTTGTGGGGAGGGGAAAGGGAAGGAGTTTGTAAGCCACTCTGAGACTCCTCTGGGTAGTGAAGGGCGGGGTATAAATGCAATCTCTTCTTCTAAAAAAATCCCATCTAAGATTTTTAGCTGCTTTCAGTCTCTCGTGCCAGTGCTGCACCCAGAAGAACATTCACATAACATGTTTAATTGAACAGGGAACACAGTAGAGATCAGGTAACTGCTCAAGCCTCGATAATGTTGTTTGGGGCTCCAGAAGTCCTATGCCTTCAAGTGGCCCCAGGCCCCAGGTGCACACAGACTAGGTCTTAAGGACCCAACCCCAGCCCTTTTTATAGAAAGGCTTGAGGGAGCTACTTTGCATTTGAAAGGTCCCATTTTCAGTACTGTCCAGACATCTCTGGTTAAAAGGATCTCAGGCAAAAGGAAACACTTGCCTGCTTGGGTGCACAGTTAGAGGATAGCTCCCAGAGTGTGAAGTATGGGTAGTCCAGCCTTTCCCTTCTGTTTGGAGCAGGATTGTGGTCCAATGGTTCATCTGCCTTGCATACGGAAGATTCTAGGTTCAGTCCCCAGCATCTCCTGTTAGAAGAATCAGGTAGCAGGTAATGTGAAGGAACTCTGCCTGAGACTCTGGTAGAGCTGCTGCTTGTCATAGTCCAATAGTTTGATACAGCTGCACCTATTAGGCAGCTTCTTGTATTCCCAGCTCTTTTTGCCCTTGGGGGAGGAGGGTGGCTCATGGCATGTTGATGATCAAAAGCCCCATAGCCTCGGCGTACTCAAGCCTCCATGTCCCCAGCCAACCCTCCTCTGGGATATGAGGCAGCTGTTTTTAACTTTTTTTTAATCTACCAAAATGAAGAGTCTTGTGACATCTTAAAGAATGGCACGTTTATTGTTGTATAAGCATTTGTGGGGGTGAGCCCACTTTGCAGAAGAATGTAGAGATATTTTTGTTGCAATACAGTAATATTGCTACCTGACAGAAATTTAATCTAGCAACCTAATCACAAGTAAATAGGTTCTGCAAAGTTCTGATATTAGCTGGGGTAATAAAATGTGGGGCAGTATGTACTGATTCATATGTGGTATAGCCCTCCTGTAACACATTATCACCTCAGAATATGCATGGGCTATTGCTTATTTCAGTGTGTCTCTACGTTACAGTTTCCCATGGAACACGCAAAAACTAGGAAGAAAGCTTCTGGGCCAGTACAAATGTTTAGAAAATACATATGGTACAGGATAACAACACTTGACACTATGCAAGAAGGATCACTGATCGGAAAGTTTGGCATGCCAAAAATCTCATTCCATGTAGAACGTACAGAACAGTACCACATTAATTTTCTACACATTTGAACCCACTCTTTAGCCCCAGGAAGGGATATTTTGCTGTGGGGGCTTATTCAGCCAAACAAATTTCCTTGTGTATTCTGAAGTGCTTGAGAAGACTATATCACCTAACAAGTGTCTGAAGGTTTGAACTGGCCCTATGCCTAGTTGAAATTGGAAGCTGCTGCTTCTGCTAGCAAGCTGAGGTGGCACTGCTTTGTAAACCTGTGTGATAAATTCCAAATAGCTTTCCAGGAAATCTCTAGGGACAGAACAGAACAGAACTCAGGCTGCTAGTGCTAGCTTTCTTCCAGTATGCTCAGAATAAGCCCTCTCATGATAGTCCTGTCAAAGGATAACAGCTGGCTGTGTACAGTGTGTGTGTGTATTCTTAAACCTTCAGACAATTTGAATAGTTTTACCATTAAAAGAAATTTTAAAACTCAAGCACTCATAGAATGGCTGGTCAGTTTATAAATGAAAGGTGACCCAAACCAAGTGAGGAGGGAGGGGTATCCGCACTCAACAGCAGTGCCTTTAATGGAGGGATGGCAGGCAGAAATTCAGCCCAGGAAGCTTTTTTCATCACAACTTCTCTGTGCTGGCAAAAACTGCATCAGTTGAGTTGTTGCCCATCTTGCATTTCCTAAAAGCAAAGGAACCCTGCCAGAAAAAGTAGCTGTCCTTGCCATCATAACCTCATTGTCAATTCAAGGGGAATTGATGGCTTAAGTAATGGATTGAATGATGAGTTCGTGCTGCCTGCAGGCAGAGTGCAAAAAAAAAAAAAAAGTAGCAATATGCTCAATCAAAATCACATTGTTTGCTTCTAATGTTGTCTCTGTCTCTATTGACATGCGATTTCATATACCTGGAGTAGCACTGGAAGACTGTGAAGAAGTGCTTCATGTTTGAATAGTCTAGTAGGGCAGCTTTAGCCCCAGAGAAGCCCTGGGATATATTCAGCAGTGGTGTGAGTGCTAATAAACGTGCCGAGATGGCTATATTTGTATTGCGTGAAATGCAGGTTCACCTTGACTGAAAGTATGTTCTAGATAGGAGAAGAATATCATTCCCTATCATGTGCTTTGCAAGGATGACTTTCCTTTTTCAGTACTCCAAAGACTTAAACACTCCTAACTGGAGATAAAGGCTTCCTGTTCTGGATTCTGCTCAGGTGTGCACTCTGATGGAACTACTGCAATTGCCAGCAGAAAATTAAAATAACTTTGGTTCAGCTAATAAAAGGCTATGAGCATTAATATATATCTTTGCATACTGTCAGACACTTCCAGTCTCCAACAGGCTGCAAGCAGATCATGAAGGGATGGTGCATAGGAAACAGATACTTTTGTCCCAGCTTTTTAAAAATATTACCTGAGCAAGAGGGTTGCGTTTTTAAAGTCGGGCTTGCTTTAGTAAACACATCTGCCATGCAGGATCACCTGTTTCCTGTGCAAAGAAACTAGCTGGTAGAAAGCAACCTTCAGCTGATTGAGAAGATGGAATAATTATTTTTAAGGATGAAGACTCCTTGAGTGGTAAGCACACCAGTCAAGGGGATAAGAATAATGGTGCCTTATTGGCCTGATTTTTCAAAACTGCTGAGCACTCATAACTACTCTGGAAGGCAATCATCATGATGGATTTCTGTTCTATTGCCCCTCTGCTTTCATAGAGATTATATGGATGACTGTAATAATACACTTTCGCGATCACGCCTATCTGCCTGGCATTCTACATTCTTTGTAGGAATGATGGATGGCAATCACTTGACAGCTGTTTCAGAATGAGAGCTGGTGCTGCTGATATTTGTTACCCCAGATTCAGCTCCTAGCAGAATGCATGCACTCCAGGCAACTGTGCAAATAGGAAGGTTTGCTTGAAGGAGATAGGAATTTGTTGCATAAGGAAGTTAACTGAAGGCAGCTCCAGTGCCCCTGCCACCCATGCAGCCCAATGTTGCTTTGTGATGGAGATTTGGAGAGCTGTCCTTCCCGTGTTCTTCCATTATGTCACAGCCCCCGTAAAATTATGCAGAGGACAAGGTAGTATAATTGCTCAATGCACTGGAAAAGCAGGTGTCTGTGCAGATGTAGAGGGCACCCAATAGTCATTAGTAGGGGTTAGACCATGCCGAGTGGGACGACTGAAAAAGTGTGAATTTCTGGAAAAGGAAAAGTCCCACATAATTTTCTTTAAAAGCCCAACTTGTAAAAGAGACCATTGGAAAGTACATGTGCTATTTGAGGATTTTGAAAATTAGCAAAATTGGAGCCTCTGGCACGAGCCGAAGGGTGAGAGCCAAAGGGTGAGGCTCTTGGCCTGTGGCTCCTAGCCTAGGGACTCTCAGCCTAGGGGCTCTGTAAGAAGCCCAGGAAGAGCCAGAAAGCCAGGGACCTTGGCTCCTTGGGTTCCCAGTAAGGTAAGTAGACTTCTACAACAGTAACCATATAAATACAAAGGGTTTTAAAAGGGGGGTTATAGAAAAGTATTTGTTTAAAAACAATTATGAAGCCAGAATGCCAACAGCATTTTGGGGGCTATCCAGTGTTTTGCATGGAGTGTCACATGTATGACTATCTGCCCACTGGTCGTAAGTCTTGGGTGTGTGCTCGGTGCAAGGAGCTCCTGGTTCTCAGGGAGCGAGTTTGCTCCCTTGAGGCCAAGGTGGCTGACCTGGAGAAGCAGAGACAGTCAGTTAGGTGCACAGAGATGACTCTTGGGGACTTGTTAGATATGTCACACTCTGGATCTGGCAGCCCAGCTGCTGCCAGGGAGCATGAGGGTCAAGGGGAAATGGGGCACCATGCTGAGGATAAGGGGAATGTGCCCTCAGAAGGGACCTCTTCTTCAGCTGGTGAACGGATATCCTTTCGTACCAAGGAACCGTCCCTGGGAAGGGTGGGAGGAGGGCTCTTGGTAGTTGGTGATTCGATCCTTAGGCAAGTAGACAGCTGGGTGGCGAACTCACATACTGACTGTATGGTGACTTGCCTGCCTGGTGCGAAGGTAGCGGACATTACGCGTGTTTTAGATAGGCTGGTAGATAGTGCTGGGGAGGAGCCAGTGGTCGTGGTGCACGTCGGCACCAACGATGTGGGGAAATGTCTCCACTTGTCCTGAGAAGGAACCAGGCTGCTGGTGCTCAAAATCAAAAAGGTGGCAGAGCAGTTTTTAAACTGAATAATGGGGGAAAGCCGACAGGAGATGAAAAGTCTCTGGTTCGGGATGGCTCATCTCAAAGAGATGAAGGGGTAGCTATTAGTTTTATACAAGGAAATGGATTAAAATTGTCCACTGAGACTGTGGCTAATGATAGGAACTGCCTGGCAAGGTCTCGAGGCAGCAAGAGGAAGGCTGTGGGCTTAACAAACGTGGGAAACTATAAGTGTTTATACACAAATGCTAGAAGTCTCCGAGGTAAAATCGGGGAGTTGGAATGCTTGGTATGGGGGGGGGAAATAGACATTGTGGGTATTTCAGAAACTTGGTGGGATGAAGAAAATCAGTGGGATTTGGTGATTCCTGGTTATAAATTATATCGGAAGGATGGGGGGAAAGGGTTGGAGGTGGGGTGGCTCTGTATGTCAGAGAGGGTATACCGTCCAATAAGATTGAGAGGGTAAGAGAATTGGATTCGCTTCTGGAAATGCTATGGGTTGAAATAGTGGGTCCAAAAGGAGGCTTAACAGTGGGAGGCTTAACAGTGTTATCGCCCACCAGATCGAAAGATAGAGGAGGATTATAAAATGATGAATGAATTAAAGATAGCAGCTAGATGAAATAACTGTGTTGTAATAGGCGACTTTAACTACCCACACATTGATTGGGTCAATATGAGTTCTAGTCAGGAAAAATAGATTGAGTTTTTAGACACTCTCAATGGCTGAGCTATGGAACAGATGGTCACAGATCCTACCAGGGGAGAGGCGATCCTGGATTTGGTCCTAAGTAACACCCAAGACCTGGTGAGAGATATAAAAGTGATTGCACCACTTGGGAACAGTGACCATAATGTCATTGAGTTTAACATTTGTACAGATAGGGAGTTGCCCAAAAAGACTGACGCAACCACTTTTAACTTTAAAAGGGGTAACTTCTCTGGTATGAGGGGACATGTGAGGAAGAAATTGAAAGGAAGAGTGGAGAAGGTTAAAACCATTGGGGAAGCTTGGAGACTATTTAAAAATACAATCCTAGAAGCTCAGAAAAAATATATACCGCAGGTTAGGAAAGGTACAAATAGGTATAGAAAAAAGCC
Organism: Gekko gecko; assembly: GCA_029375565.1. Taxonomy (NCBI): domain Eukaryota; kingdom Metazoa; phylum Chordata; class Lepidosauria; order Squamata; family Gekkonidae; genus Gekko; species Gekko gecko. Next base: position 53,528,999 of record JAPDNY010000011.1, on the reverse strand, counting down.
TGCATGGTTAACAAATAAAGTAATGGAAGCTGTAAAAGGTAAGAAGGATTCCTTGGAAAGCTAGTCTTCGGTGGAAAGCTAGTCTTAGTGAGGTTGATAAAAGGGAACACAGACTATGGCAAATAAAATGCAAGTCTGTGATCAGGCAAGCAAAAAGGGAATATGAGGAGCATATCGCAAAAAACATAAAGGCCAACAATAAAACTTTCTTCAAATACATTAGAAGTAGGAAGCCAGCCAGGGAGGCAGTGGGGCCCTTGGATGACCAAGGGGTAAAAGGAGTAGTGAAGGATGATAGGGAAATGGCTGAGAAGCTGAATGCATTTTTTGCCTCTGTCTTCACTGTGGAAGAGGAGAAGTGCTTGCCCACTCCAGAAGCACCGATTTCGGGAGGGGGTTTGAAAGACCTGAATCAGATTGCGGTGACAAGAGAGGAAGTCCTCCGACTGATGGACAATTTAAAAACTAATAAATCACCAGACCCGGATGGCATTCATCCGAGAGTTCTGAAAGAACTCAAATGTGAACTTGTGGATCTCCTGACAAAAATATGTAATCTTTCTTTAAAATCTGCCTCCATTCCTGAGGACTGGAAGGTAGCTAATGTCACTCCCATCTTTAAAAAGGGCTCCAGGGGAGATTCGGGAAATTACAGGCCAGTCAGTCTGACATCGATACCGGGTAAGTTGGTGGAAACTGTTATTAAGGAAAGAATTAGTAGGCACATTGATGAACAAAAACTATTGAGGCAGACTCAGCATGGGTTCTGTAAGGGAAGATCTTGTCTCACTAACCTATTAGTGTTTTTTGAGGGAGTTAACAAACATGTGGACAAGGGGGATCCAATAGATATTATTTACCTTGACTTCCGGAAAGCTTTTGATACAGTTCCTCATTAAAGGGTCCTAAGTAAGCTCAATAGTCATGGGATAAAAGGACAAGTCCTCTTGTGGATCAAAAACTGGCTTATAAATAGGAAACAGAGAGTGAGTATAAATGGGAAACTTTCTCAGTGGAGGGTGGTAAGCGGTGGGGTACCACAGGGATCAGTACTCAGATGCTTTTTAACTTGTTTATTAATGATTTGGAATTAGGAGTAAGCAGTGATGTGGCTAAATTTGCAGATGACACAAAGTTGTTCAGGGTGGTGAAAACCAGGGAGGATTGTGAGGCACTCCAAAGGGATCTGTCGAGGATGGGTGAGTGGGTGTCAACATGGCAAATGGGGTTCAGTGTGGCCAAGTGCAAAGTGATACACATTGGAGCCAAAAATCCTAAATATAAATACATGTTGATGGGGTCTGAACTGGCAGAGATGGATCAAGAGAGAGATCTTGGAGTCGTAGTGGATACTCAATGAAAATGTCTAGACAGTGTGTAGCTGCAATAAAGAAGGTCAACGCTATGCTGGGGATTATTATGAAGGGAATTGAAAACAAATCAGCCAGTATCGTAATGCCCCTGTATAAATCATTGGTGCAACCTCATTTGGAATACTCTGTACAGTTCTGGTCACCACATCTCAAAAAGGATATTATAGCATTGGAAAAAGTGCAGAGAAGGGCAACTAGAATGATAAAAGGGTTGGAACACTTTCCCTATGAAGAAAGGTTAAAGCGCTTGGGGCTCTATAGCTTGGAGAAACGACGGCTGAGGGGTGACATGATCGAGGTTTATAAGATTATGAATGGGATTGAGCAGGTTGAGAAAGAAGTACTTTTCTCCCTTTCTCACAATACAAGAACTCGTGGGCACTCCATGAAATTGCTGAGCAGTCGGGTTAGAACAGATAAAAGGAAGTACTTCTTCACCCAAAGAGTGATTAACATATGGAATTCACTGCCACAGGAGGTGGTGGCAGCTACAAGCATGGACAGTTTCAAGAGGGAATTAGATAAACATATGGAGCAGAAGTCCATCAGTGGCTATTAGCCACAGGGTATAGATGGGAATTCTCAGTCTGGGGCAAGTGATGCACCCTATTCTTGGTGCTGGAAGGGGCAGCAGTGGGAGGGCTTCTAGTGTCCTGGCCCCAGTGCTGGACCTCCTGATAGCATGTGGTATTTTTGGCCGCTGTGTGACAGAGTGTTGGACTAGATGGGCCATTGGCCTGATTCAACATTGGCTTCTCTTATGTTCTTATGTTCTTAGCAGCAAAGCAGGCCTGCAAAGGATGGGGCTTTGCTTGCATTCTTTTCAGCCTTGTTGCAAATGGGAAAGGAAGGGGCAGGGAGAGAGCAGATTGCAAGCAAAGGGATCATTCCACTCAGTCAGCTGTAGGAAGTGAAGCCCAAGTGTGGCTGTCTTTCAGTGGGAGCCTGAAGTCAGAAGTGGCAAGTGGTATGTGGATGGGGCTTGTAGAAGTCATTCCCCTCTGCAGTCACAGAGGTGTGTTTTCATGCCCCCATCTGGAAGCACCTTAAATAAGGGCTCAGATATTATAATAGTCCCAAAGAAAACTGTGGGGGGAAATAATCTTTGTTTCCAAATAAATTAAGCTATATTATCAGACAGAGAATAAATACCAATCATACTGAAAGTTATAGGTTTACCCCAGAAAGGTACTGCAGAAACATTATACAAAGAAGAGAAGGCAGAAATCTGCAAGCAATCAAGAAAACAGAAGTAAAGTTAGATTCAGGTGGGTAGTTGTTCACAACCCCCACCCCCACCCCGAAAGGCAAGAATGTATAATAAGAGCAGTAGGTATTGAGGGGAAAGTATAAAAAGATTATTTTAAAAGTGCAAGTTAAAATGCTGTTAAACATAGTACTCCATTAAAAAAAAAGGATGAAGCAGTTTGGCAAATACGCACAGTGCAATCCTAAAACCAATCTCTAAACTGTTTAGGATAGCAACTAAACCACATACCGGTATAACATGGAGATATGCCAGCATCCTGCAGAGATACACCAGTGAGTGTACACTGGCATAGCGCCATGTGAATGCTGTGCTGGTGTGAACCAAGCACTGGCAATGCTGAATCAGCATATGCAAAACCATATGCCTGATTAGTAAGGTTGCCAGCCTCCAGGTGGTAACTGGAGATCCCCTGAGATTACAACTGATCTCAGACAACAGAGATCAATTTGCCTGGAGAAAATGGCTGCTTTGGAAGGTGGACTCTATGGCATTATACCCCATTGAGGCCCCTCCCCTCCCCAAACCCTGCCTTCCTCAGGCTCCACCCCAAAATCTCCAGTTATTCCCAACTCAGAGCTGTGGTGTGCTGAGGATGGGGGGGACGGACCAAAGAGACAAGAATTATTAGCTCCTCTAGCTCCAAGACTGGGCAGAAGTGGTAAAACAGGGGCAAGGGCAGAGGCAGTTGGGGGGACTAGGGATGGGCAGGAACCAAGAAAATGCAGTTCATTTTTGGTTCGTGGCATGCCTGCTTCATGAGCCATGAACCGTCACAAACTTTTAGGCACCAAATGAACTGGTTTGGTTTGTGAAGTTCTTGATGTGGTAGAACAGTGCCCCCAGCATGCTAGAGACACCAAACTCACAGATCATCTCCGCATGACTCTTCTCTCCCTGCCCTGAAAGTTTGGTGAAGATTGTATTTACGGCGTCCAAGTTACGCCTTCTCCCAAAAAGACGTCCCCAGGAAAGTGCTTTCTGGGAAAATGATGGGCTGGTTCTGGAGGTTCAGGAATGTATAGAATGGACCCTGTTAAAGCTACAGACATCAAACTCATAGGGGACCTCCCCCTGGTGCTCGTCTACATGCCCTCCAGGTTATGTACAGATTGGGCTTTGGGGGTCTGAGTTATGGCCCCCCAAAGAAGATGACCCCGGAAAGTGCTTTTGGAGGAAACATCAGGAACAAGTTCAAAAGTACAAGCTACACACACCAAACGTACAGGAAACCTCACCCTGCTGTTCACTCCTCTACAATCTTTCCCCTGTTGTTTTGAAGTTTGGTAAACATTTTGATTGAGCAGAGTCAATATGTCTGGAAATGTATCCATTCACAAACCACCACAAACTGCCACGGCCCATGTGAAAGTTCATTGAAAGTTCCTGCAGGTTGACCTGCCACAAACTACAGTTTGCATACCATGAACCAGCCAAAATTCGTCATGAACTTTTGTTCATCAGCCAGTTCATTCTTGGGGGAGGGGGAGGGGGACAGTGAGGGGAGCATTAAATTCTCAGGTGGCAAAATGCTTTCAGCTACCACTGGGTATTTGGACCAGAAATGGGCAATGTCATGGGCATGCTGGTGGAGAAGGAGGATATATCAACATTATAAGACCCCTCAGCTAACATCCTGGGGCTGGTGTAATGCAAAGGCTTTCACCCCCAAGTATTACACCCCCTGGCTGCTGAATGCAAAGGATCACAAAACATTTGTTTTAAATCTAGAGGAGTTGTAATACAGACATACCCTAAGGCAGAAGATCAACAAGATACCTGTAGAAATGAAATCCTATGTGACAATAATTTACTAATCTATTGGATCAGTATTCCAGGAAACATCTTATTGATTGTCACATTAACAGATAAAAGCTTGTGCCTTGAGATGCAGGATGGCTCATCTCAGTATTTGGGTATAATATGAAATCCACTAAATGACTAGTCTCACTATATGATTGTAATTAAAACTGAAGCATTCTGTGTATGAAATGTGTTTGCATGTGTAAAATCTATTCTATTCTTGCTCAAGACCTCCTAAATTAAAATTAATAAACCATCTCTTCTCTGTCTTAGAGAAGGACGTTTAGCCTGCAGAAGTCTGCGTGTTCAGAGAGAACCAGAACTGTAATATCTCTGGCAAAGAATGGGGTATTTAACAGATGAATCGAGTGACTTTTTTTTTGTTTAACACTTATAATAATACATTTTTGTTGCATAGTGCCTATCGGAATGGCGCTACAAATGCTTCCCAGGGATAACGAGATAAAAAGTAGAATTCATTGTACGATGAGCAAAAACGACCATATGAATCACAGAGCCACAAGAAGACAAGCAATTATTTCTAAATGCCATGGAACCGAAACAAATGAATTGTATACCATTCTTTGTCTAAGAAAGTTGATCTCAGCTGACATTAATCTTAACACAGAGGGGCATCCACAGCCTCCCTAGCAATTAAGTCCCACTTATAATATTCTGTAACAGATTATTTTACTTACAGTGCAGTCCTAAACCAACTTACACCCTTCTAAGCCTACTGACTTTATTGGATTTAGAAGGGTGTAACTCTGCTTAGGACTGCACTGTTAGTTGCTTAATTTAGTCATATATGGAGCAGAGGCTTTTCCTGTTGCCGTAGGATGGATTTCAGCATGTAAGTGCCTGTGTAAGACCCTGTATTCTATTCACCTTTTCCATAAACAACTAAATGGCAAAAAATTCACAAAAGACTTAATGGCAACAAAACTTTTCCCAATATCTGAACATCCCAACATGCAATGGATCAGAAGTTTACTTAGCAATAACCTGTCTTCCTACAAAAGTAATTATTTCTTTCTAATGTGGGACTGGTCTTCAGTGATGGTTAATTTTTATATGACTGCTTACCGTGATCATAGCTGTACTCAGACATCACAATAAACCACAATTTAGAAACCATGATTTGATAAAACTTTATTTAATGTCTGAATGCAAGCTGTCCAAGAAACTATGGCCTATCCATCTTTGCAGAGTTACTCTATAGACTGTCCATTGGTGTCAATCCTGCAGTGGCTTGTGCTGTAAAACTTTCTGCCCTCTGCCCTTTCTTTTAGTTGTGTTTTTTAATGTGTTTTGTGATATTTTGGATGGTGCTAAGCTGGTTTGTTACAAGCTTGTTAACTGTATTTAGTACTCATATGGTTTTTTATGACATAAAGGGTGCGTTCATACATAGTGTTTAATCAGCTGTCGTGACTGTTCAACTGGGGGTTTTATATGCATGATCACACAGCAACATCTGCCTCCTGTCCCGATCTGTTGGTTTCCTGCTCAAAACCCCCCTTCAGCCGGAGTATTTTGTTACCAGGTCCCCTCCATTAATTTCTCAGTTCTCTCATTTAAAGCCACAGTTTCCCCTGTGTGATCGCTCCTCCGGTGTCAAGCCATTTCTGATGGTTTAAACCCCCTTCCCGCTCGAAAACTGCTGCAGAAGCCTGAGGCTTCCGCTTTTCTCCCGCCATGTTGAAATCCCAGTTCATTCAGTAGCACCATCAGCCACCATCACAGAGAGATGAAAGCAGAGAGCAAGGGAAAAATGTGCTACTTTGGGATTCCATCATTGCAAGAAGTCAAAATTTAGCTGCTGGAAGGGTTTACTATGATGGCCTTGTGGCTGTGGCAGTATCATACCTGCCTTCAGAAAAAAAATATTATCTGTATGCTCAGTGGCTGGAGTTTGATTTCTCTAGTTAGGAATTTTTTCAGCAACTTCTTGAATCTGTGGACAGTGTCCTCTTTGTTTTTGCTGTTTTTATTGATTTGTTTGTTTTAGTGATTTTATTTTTGCTAGCTTCTTTGAGCTTCAGAAAGCTTTCTTCAAATGCTTTAAATAAACAAAACAGACTTTCTTTTAAGTAAAATATTGATCATAAAGGTCAAACAGATCCTTGGGATTCAAAATGTCCACTGCTATACACATCCTTTGGAGTGTTAATTTATTCCCATGGCTCACACAATTTCTTTGCAGTTTTATATTTACCTTTTATCATCTTAAGGAATTAACATGAAAAGCTTCTTACTTGAGTGTATGCAAATCCATTTCATTTTTATAAAGTTTCTGGCTCTATAAAATATTAGAATTCAATCTAAGGACTAAAAATTTGGTAATCTAATATTGATAACAATGCTTAATAATATCAAACTATACATTGATAACCTATTTAAGAACTTGTGCTTTCTATGTTAAGTTCATCATGTGAGACAGCCTTGTTCCAAATGTATAAGGAGGACAAAATGGTTTAGATGGAATAAGTCACATATTTGTTATGGACTGTGATAAAATGGTGCTATGTATGGTGCTATGTATGATGTATTCATACACCTATGTATGGTATTTATGGTGCTATGTATGATGTATTCATACGCCTAGCTTTTGGATAGTCTTTCCTCTGAATTTGTGAGTGGGATTGTATAGAAAGCTGTTGGCAGGAAGGGACTTAGGGGGACAATATTCTAGGGTCTCTGGTCACCCAGGAGTCCTGAGGACACAAACAACATGCTACTGGCATGCAGCTATAAATCTGATGGGAAAGGAAAGGAGTAAGTCTAACCTTGGGGCAGCCACTATTTCTTAACCTAACCTACCTCACTTGGTTGTGATGAAGATAAAGTGGTGCTGGGCGATGAACACATTCTTTTGAGTTCTTTGAAGGTGAGGTGGGATAGAAATATGAGGAATGGACTGGAGAACAAAATGTTATTGGAGTGAGCAACTCAGCATACCTGGACATTGGGGGATACTACATCACTTTAAGAGTGTATAGGTGTTACCTTGAGGAGGGAATCTTTGTCTGAGGACTTTGATGGCTCTTGGCAGCCTTTGGAGCCTATTCCTAAATTTCTTGTCAATTCTAGAATCACATTGGAGCAGGAACATGCAGTAGATAGACCTGATTGACATGTTGTATGGAATGAGGTGGACTGCACCACTTCAGACTGCAAGTCTGTGGACGATGCCCTGCTGCTTAACACTTTGCATGGAGTCATTAAGAGGCATGCTGTACATGCTGGCAGAAAAGCCAATCATAGCTCATTTTTTTAAACTGTGAAGAGCAGCTTTGGGGACCCCAAACTGGTTTGTTGTTCTGGTGTTTGGGGACAGGATTTAACCCTTTCCAGCATGCTTCTTTCCTGATTTAGCCCCTCCCTCAAGTTGCTGATTGCCCTGCAAGTAAAAGCTCACAGGTTATATGTTACCTGCAGTGTTTCCTCTAAGCTGAGTTAGTGTGAGCTAGCTCACCATTTTTTAGCCTCCAGCTCACACACGTTTGTCTTAGCTCAGGAAGGATGGCTCCAGAGCAAACTAATTTATGCAGTAGCCAAATTGCTTGCACACAACTTTAATGCCAGGAGCTCACAAAGTAGAATTTTGGTCACAAGACTCCACATCTTAGAGGGAGCAGTGGTTACCTGGAAAGTTTTCCTCTGTGTGACAAACAACAGCCTGGAATGTGTGTATGTGTGCTTGAAATCTGTAGCCCCACCCCCGCACTGCTGCGCTGATCCAATTTAGCCCCTGGCATCTGCTATCAACAATTTTAGAGAGTACACTGGTCCCTTATCCACTTTGGCTTTGCCACTCCAAACTGAATTGTTTGGTATAGCTCGCTTCCAATGTGACACTTTATTACTTGCCAAGAGCTTTTTTTGATGGAGGAACACGATCTTTCATCCATAGTCTGATGTGGTTCAGCCTGTGTTAGTACCACCATTGTGGGTAGAGGGGTTTTAATTTCCAATAGCAAGATGAGAGGCAGAAAGATTAGTCAGATTAACCAAAACACACTATGGTTGGAGCTCATTGGAGCCTTTTCATATTTCATCTTGCTGTATGTATGGCCATATTAAAAATGCATCAGCGCTTGGCCAAATGATTTATTTGCCTTAGTGAGCAGCTAGTTTATTAGCAAATATTGTTCTCACTGATAACCTCCAATGGTAAATGGTCCCTTGACTGCAGCATACACCAAAAATTTGTTATACCACGCACGGGGCTTTAATAGAATTGGCTGTTTCTGCTCTAATCTTCCATGAAAAACTCTTTTTAGGAATGACTGGATTTTGAGAGATACTTTGCAGTTTTTCAGAGGCCCTGGAATTTCTCGTGCAGCAAGTTATTACTGTAATCAGAATATTTGGTTCTAAGAAATGTAGGTTGTATTGCCTTAGGAAAGCACTAGATGTCCTGTAGAGAAAAGTCATGTGCTCTCTGCAGGCTATTAAACCATTATATGCACATCTGCAAAGGCTCAGTAACAGAAATGATACTTCAGTCTGGATGGGTTCCTGTGGATGTCTTTGGATTTTTATACGACAACAGTCCAGTTGACGTTTTGCCTGATAGGCAAGATTTATTTTATTTTATATTTTCTGCCTAGAAGTGTTACGCATGGCTTTGTATGGCCACCAAAGAAATCAGTCATGGTCCATCCTAAATTCAAGGTTTAAGTAAGCATTTAACAAAGATGTGTGTTGTATTTGTTATGGTGTTAGGGTGTCAGACTAGGGCTTGGGAGACCCCGGTTTGAATCTCTACTCTGCCATGAAAACTTTAACTCAGTGGGTGCCTTGGACCACTCACTCTCTCTCAGGCTAACTGACCTCACCAGTTGTTAAAAGATTACTTTTATGGAAATATATAGAGGATGAGGCTGCATTACTAGAAAGTAAATACCCTGTTATTTTGTGAGTTAGTACAGGCCATCACACTGATGAAACCAGAGAGCTAGTACCATTGTGCTAGATCACTGTAACATAATGTTAGCTAAGAGTCACATTAGGTCCAAGTACTGTGAGCAGAGCAAAACTCATGCGGCAGCATTCCTTCTCCACTACGGACTACTCCCCCACCCACCTAATTCTGTTGCTGGAAGTCAGGGAACCTGTGCAAAGCTTGAGGGGGGTAGTGAGGGCCTGCAGTGGGAGAGGAGAATCAGCAAAAATACCTCTTTTCTCCACCAATGGTAGTGCTGTTTATTGGGGTAAGTGCCAGCAGAAGAGCCCCTTTGGATCCAGCTCTGTGTTGCTTTATTGGAGCCTGTGTGGTGCAGTGGTTAGGGTGTTGTATTAGGATCCGGGAGACCCAGGTTTACTTCTGACTGTGCAATATTGCCTCTGGTGAGCAGAGAGAACAGGTTGTGGTTTGATTAGAAATGGAAATGCCTGCATAGGGTAAAAATAAAGTCAGATCTATGGGATCTGTTAAGCAAATGTCCAGATTTCAGTAGGGAACTGTGAACAAAAGAAATACAAGGTTATGAGATTGTGGCATGGATCTGTTCAGTTTGCTTGGTAAGCAAGGACAATAGCTACTTCCATATATGGCTCCATGTGCACTGTTCACAATACTTTGGATCTAACCTAGTGACTCTTGCTAACTTTATGTGGCAGTGCTTTTAGGTTGGGTTGCTCATCACGTCTGGTTCAAAACTTTTTGGTTGTGAAGAAATGTAAAATATCAGTCTAAAAATTACTCACGAAGAAGAATGCATGAGTACTCTAATGAATCACATTTGTAATGCTATTTTAATTGAAACTCACTCTTTATTTTAAATTGGCAGTTTTGGCTTGAAATACATAGATGTTGCTATAGCCACCAGAGGGCTCGTATATTTCCAACAGAAATTAAACATGGAAGACTTGAGGGACTGATTCATGGAAAAACTGACTGAGAGGAAGAAAAGATACTGAAATGTACCATCACATACCTTTCACTTAAACCTTGATTAATAATCTACAACTTCTGTGTGTGTGTGCGGGGGGGGGGGTAAGAATGAAAGAAAATAACTTGTAAAATATTCTAGACATTTGGGGAAAAGCAAAAACAGCCAGACTTCTGCTGCAGTCCTCCAATCATTTATTTGTTCTGTTGGAGTCAACAGGACTGCTTATGGCCCATTCTGCATCTAGCATTCGCTGCATTGTTTTACCAAACCCACACTGGAACAGAAAAAGATGCGGCTCAAAACCACATTCAAATACCACAGGCCAACGCCATACTGACTGCATAAATCTATGCAGATAGTACCATAAAACCGAGAGATCAAAGGAAGTGAAACTGGCATGCAGTGTGGAGGCTACCATAAAATCCGACAATCAAAGAAAGTGAACGTGGCATGCAGTGAAGAGGGGAATTTCTGTTCCAACGTGGGTTTGGGGAGCAAATGCTAGATGCAGAATGGGCCCATGACTCACTGGTTTCAGCACCGTGGCATCCTACAGCCCTCCCAGGACTGCATTCCTTCTGCCTCCTCTTAGTTCCCATGTCACTGAGGGCAATGGTAGTACTTGATTAATGATTGGACATAATACTTAGCAGCAGCAGATATGTGTTGTATTGTTTACAAATAAAATGTAGTGACAACCCTACGTTTGGCCTCCTTTTAATTACATCCATCTACACAAATCCTAACTTCATTCACTTGAAAGGCTGACCTTTCCCATAAGTGGGGAATTGTCACAGGTGTAAACTAGATTAGGTCTAGCATCACACCTTTAAATTGCCCTCTACTCATTAAGCTGTGGAAGAAACTAACCTTTTAGATAAAGAAGTATTTGTTGTGCAGCACGAATATATATAAAACATGTGACAAACTGTCATGAACACCTCCCCAAATGCGGATAAATGCCAAACTCTCATGTATTCCCAAGGGAGGGGGGAATAGACAAAAGACATTGTTCCATGTTTTAGAATAAATGCTAGATGGTATGCTGGGACAATTTGATTGTACAGAATCTTAGAGCTGAATGAAATGTGTTAAAACAGGGTGTAATATGCTTCCTGGATTTTACCATGTCAGAGTGCATGTAGAGGATCACACATCTGAATGCTTTCCTGCATTTCCCCTGGCTACTGGCAGGGTGTAGGGGGATAGGGCTGCCAGATCCAGGCCAAGGAACTCCTGGAGATTTAGAGGTGGAGCCTGGGAAGGACAGGGACCTCACTGGGATACAATGCCACAGAGTCCACCCTCCAAAGCATCCATTTTCTCCAGGGGAACTGATGTCTGTAGTCTGAATATGAGCTGTAATTCCAGGGGATCCCCAGGTCTCACCTGGAGGCTGGCACCCCTAACTTCCAAAATTTGGAAAAACTAGTGTTCATGTGGAGGATGTTAAAAACATTCCGCCTGACATACTAGCTTTCTCTGCGTGGTGTGTTTTTTACATGTGTGGTGTGTTTTTTACATGGGTGACAGCATTTGCAGCTTCAAACTGACCTGAGCTGAAGTGGTTCTGTCCTGGAAGGACAGACAATATTGCACATTATTTCTGCAAACTGCAGCCAGCTCCTGTATCTTCACTGGCAGAGACCCCGTGCTCAAATGTCTAGTAGTCATGAAGCTTGCTGAGTGCCCTTCGCATGCTTTCTCTCAATCTATCCTACATCATGGTTTTTTTAAAAAAATTAAATTGAGAAGGGGAGAGTGGAATACACTGCCCTGGGCTCCTAGGAAGAAAGGTGAGGTAAAGTTGGAATAGCAGTATTGCAGGACGGCTTTGGGACAGCATGACTATAAAGGACTGAGACTGATGCATGGCAGAGTGATTTCAGCTCATACTTTATTAGTTAAATGGAGAACTAGAGATCCTTGACCCGGCTTGCAGGCCGGTTTATATCCCTGTAATTTACCACACCCAAACACACACCCACACCCATGATAGGTTATTTGCAGTGCACCCTCGAGTCCCATAGGTCTCTTCTTGGATCCTAGCCCTCCATAGGCGTGCGCTAGGATCCGTTCAGGCTATTGTCTTCAGACGTGAAGCTAGGGCTCTTCCCTGGCCACGTGTGAACCGACCGTGTGTGCGGTCGCAATAACACCCCTCCCCCCTTGATCCAGATTGCCCTAGCTAACATAGTCTCTCAGATACACGGGCTGTCTCTGCTCTCTAGTGGAGCAGCGAACTTCCGGACCTGGGGTTGTGTGTTCTGGAGTTGTTCTGGCGGGTGTCAGGGGCGTTCGTACATCTCTCAGTTGCTCGACAGGGACTGGCATGTTGCTTGGCTCCTGGCTACTGGGTGATTCCACGGGGGCATTGGCATCCATCTCCAGTAGCCCACTTGGGCTAGGTTGCGAGGGAGTGGGTGCCTCGGGTTCTCAGTGGTCGGGGCTCTTGCAGTTGCTATCATCTGGGTCCACCAGGAGTATGTGGCGGTGCAGCTGATCGATGTGGCACTTTAGTAGTTGGCTGTCATTGCTGGAGACCTTGTAGGAGAGTGACCCCATCACCCGGATGACTCTGGCCAGAATCCATGCAGGGCCCCTTGCATAGTTCCATGCGTATACTGGGTCCCTTGGAAAAAACCCTCACAGTGCCTCCTGCTCTTCGGGGGCTGTGCTGTGTTCTGGCACCCGGTCTGGGTGGAGCTGCGTCGTCAGGTGTCGCCCCAGGAGGAGTTTGGCTAGGCTTCGGCCGGTCGTAGCATGGGGGATTGTGTGTTGGTCGAATAGAAAGGCAGTCAGTTTATAGTCCCAGTCCCTGGGGTCCATGTGGCGTAGGGGCTCTTTTGTGGTTCTGACCATTTGCTCTGCCTGGCCGTTAGTTGCTGGGTGGAATGGGGCAGAGTGGATGTGTCTTATACCATAGTATTGGATGAACTCAAGAAATTCGGCGGAGGTAAAAGCCATCCCATTGTCCATGACCAAGGAATCGGGGATACCTTGGGTGCTAAAAATCTGCCACATTGCACGGATGGCCGAGCAGGAGGAGGTAGATGGAACCGATACGATCTCCAGCCATTTTGTGTATGTGTCTACTAAAATGAAGAAAATCTGTCCCTGGAATGGTCTCACAAAATCCAAGTGTAACGTAGCCCAGCGTTTGTGTGATGACACCCATGTTCATACTGGGGTTTTCAGATTCTCTGGTTGTGACTCCTGGCATTTCTGACAGCACTTTACCTTGTCCTCAATGACACTTTCTAACCCCGGCCACCACACGTAGCTGTGTGCTAGTGCTTTCATTCCAACAATTCCGGGGTGTGTTTCATGCAGAGCGGCTAATACCCATTTTTGTAAGGGAGCAGGGACCACAACCCGGCCATCCCACAGCAGGCACCCTTTGTGTGAGGACAACTCATCCCTGCGAGATGAGAAAGCTGTGAACTCTGGCCTCACCTGGCCTGCGGGCCACCCCCTCCCCACCTAGTCTAAGACCCGGGAGAGGATGTGATTTTGAGCAGTGTGGCGGGACATCTCCGCAACCTGGACTGACCAATCCGGCAGGGACTCCAGCAAGGCGATGTGATGAGCTGGGGTGGGGTCTGGATTGGAGGACAGCAACGGGAGGTGGCTCAGGTTGTCTGCATGGCCCATCACCTTACTGAGGTGGTGGATGTGCAAATATTGATACCCCGCCATGAAGATTGACCAGCGCAGCACCCTAGGAGACAGCATTTGTGGGGTTTGGTGGTCTGGGGCGAGGAGGCCTAAGAGGGTCTTGTGGTCCATGACTACCATGAAGGGCTGGCCATACAAGTAATCATGAAATTTTTCACTCCTGCTACAATTGCGAGAGCCTCCTTATCAATTTGATCATAGTTCCACTCCGCCACAGACAAGGTTCGGGAGTAGTATGCGACTGGAACCTCCCAGCCATCTGCCAACCAGTGCCCCAGCACAGCCCCCACCCCGTAAGGAGACACATCACATGCTAATACCACAGGCAAGGCCTCGTCAGAGTGGGCGAGGACTGCATTGGAAGACAACAGTTCCTTTACCGCCCAGAAGGCGGTAACATGCTTGGGGCCCCAGACCCAGGGGGCGTGCCCCTTGTGGGGTAGAAAGGAATGATAAAAATTTTAAAGCCCCAAGAAGGCTTGAAGTTCCGCCTTGGATGAGGGGGGAGGCGCTTGAACAATGGCCTGAATTTTGTCATTGTGTGGGTGGATTCCCTGGACATTCACGGTGAACCCCAAGAATTCTAGCCTCAGCACTCCCAGGAGGCATTTTTCCAACTTCACCTTGAAGCCAGCGGTGTTGAAACGCTGAAGCACTGCCTGGAGCCGGTCTGCAAAGGTCTCGGAGTCTGGAACCACAATCAGAATGTTGTCAAAAAATGGCTGGACTCCTGGGATGCCTTTGAGGAGACTGTCCATGAGATTTTGAAATAGCTCTGGCACCACACTTATCCCAAACTGGAGCCACCTAACTTTGAATGCCCCCCTGTGCATAACTATAGTCTGAGCCTCTGTGGTGGCATCGACCACCAGTAGTTGCTGGTAAGCCTGGGCCAAGTCCAGTTTGCCGAAAACCTGTGCCCCTGCTAAAGAGGCCAAAACATGGCTGACCACCAGTACCGGGTATGTTTGGTCCTGGAGTGCCTTATTCAGGGTACATTTGTAATTGGTGCAAATTCGGACGTCCCTGTTGGGCTTCACTGGGGTGACTATGGGGGTTTCCCACCGGGTGTGTGGCACGAGTTCTAGTGCCCCCTGTTCCACAAAGCGGTCTAGCTCAGCCTCGATCTTGGGCTTTAGTGCAAACGGGGGCTGCCTGGCCTTCATATGGATGGGTCTCACCGTGAGATCTAATTCCAGAGTGACCGGGGGACCCGAGTACTGGCTGAGTGTGCCATCGAACACCCCTGGAAACTTGTCACATACAGAGTTAAAGTCCTGCAGCCATACCATATTTATGCCTGTCACCCGGAAACCCAGAGGCCCAAACCATGAAAGTCCCAACAGGCTTGTGAGCCTCCCTTCCACCACCAGCAAGTCTAACAGTCCATCAAAGTCCTTGTACTGTACCCTGAACTTGCCCCAACCCCATGATGGCCACCGGGTTCTTTTGAAAGTCCCGCAGTGTCAAACCCCATGGTTGCTGAAGGGGGGGGTCCCCCCTTGGGCAGAGCTTCTATAGGGTTTCTGCCGAGGTTATAGAGAAAGCCAAACCCAAGTCTAATTCCACTCTACAGGAGGACCCCTCTATCAAAACCATAGCATGCATTTTGTCAGGGGTATCTGGCGGCAAGTTCATTACCTGGTGCTGCTGGTGGTTAATGGTTAGGGTATGTAAATCTGTTGATTCCTGGTGGGTGGACGTCTTCCGTCAGTTCCATCGGGAGTGGCAGGCATGGGTGATGTGTCCTTGTTTGCTGCAGGACCGGCAAACGACATTGTGAAAACGGCAGGTCTGGTGTTTGTGCTGTTCCCCGCAGCTGGCACAGGAGGTAGGGGTGACTGGTCTCTCTGGATGCGTTGTTGTAGCTGCCGGTTGTTGGGGGTTCCGCCGAGCCGGGTGATGGACTTGTAAGACTTCCTCTTTGTCAGATGCATCGGAGGCTGGAGATGTGCTTGCAAAGTGATCCATGTGGCCGCGGCACTCCTGATGTGATTTCTCATACACCATGGCTTTCTTTAGGGCCTTGTCCAGGGTCAGGTCATTGTGGCTAGAGAGCTTGAGGTGCAGTTTGGGTTCCCAGAGGTCCACGATGAACTGGTTCATCAGCATGTCGCTGAGGCTGGGGAACTGACATCAGGTGGCCGCACGGCGAAAGCTTGCCAGGAAGTTGGTTGTGGTTTCATCTGAGCCCTGGAGGCGTGCAAAGAAATCTATGCACTTGGCTATTTTAGTAGGCTTTGGAGTGAAGTGATACGTGAGTTCTAGCTCTGCGTAGGTGGCCTCTTTCAGAGTCCTTGGGACTATCAGATCTTTGAGTAGCCTGAGGGTATCAATCCCACATGAATTTAGCATTAGGGATTTCTTCTTACCCTCGTCCGTGGTGTTGTGGAAGTTGACATAGTACTCCAGGTGTTCGATCCACATCTCCCACTTCTCTGTATGTGTAGCATCGAATTCTGGGATGTTTCTGTTAGATATGAGACTCAGGCAGCAGCTCTTTGAACAGTGAAGTCAGCTTTATTTACAGAGGTTAGGACAAGATAGGACGACAGCAAAACTAGGGAGCACCAGGTTCCTTTTTAAACAGTCCATGCTTGGTAAGCCACACCTATAAGTACAGAAAGGACTGATCACTGTAAGTACATAAAGACCAATCATATTGTTTCCCTCCTGCACGTATCTTGTTTCCTGATTGGACAACTACACAGAGCGTCCACAGTTTGTGTTGTTCAGGATACTAGGTTTCAGTGGGAGCTGGAATCAAGCTCCTTCATTTATGTATCTCCATACATAACAGTTTCCTTGAGCGGCCACCATGACTCGGGCAACATGCGATAGAGAGTTGCTAGAAGTGGTGTGGGGCGCGGTGACCGGAGAATCAGTGCGCAGTGTGGTGCTGGACTCTGGGTCAGTGGTGCGGAGTGCGGCATTCTGGAGGGCAGTGCACGGTGCGGTACTCATGTTCACAATGGTGTCCGGATTGCTCATTAGAATCCCATCCTCATTGCCAGTATGAAGTACTGAGACTGATGCATGGCAGAGTGATTTCAGCTCATACTTTATTTGTTAAATGGAGAACTAGAGTTCCTTGACCCGGCTCGCAAGCCGGTTTATATCCCTGTAATTCACCACACCCAAATACACACCCACACCCGTGATAGGTTATTTGCAGTTTACCCTCGAGCCCCATAGGTCTCTTCTTGGATCCTAGCCCTTCAATAGGTGCGCACTAGGATCCACTCGGGCTATTGTCTTCAGATGTGGTGCTAGGGCTCTTCCCTGGCCACGTGTGGATCTGACTGTGTGCGCAGTCACACTGAGTACATAGCAATGACCAAAAAAATGGGCCCTGAACAGGCTTGCCCACATGTCAGTCTCAACTTAGCTGTCTCTGAAAAGCTTTTCTGCTGCTGTTCCAAACAACTTATATTTAATCATCAGGGGAGCTCCTACAGTAGGGAGTTTTACTGTCCTCATCATGTTGCTGGTGTGAGATTCTCTCAATTTGCACTTGCAATGGAGATTCCACACAGCACAGTGTAATCTGGGGTTTTCCTTTGCACTCCCAGCACATTGCCATCACTCTTTTCCTCTGCTGCACCCACCCTCTTTCCCACCCACCCTCTTTCCCCTTTTCAAGAATTTTTTTTGGGTGCATGCATTGTGCTGAAGAGGAATTGACAATAACACAGGCCTTTTTAAAATTAAAAAACCTTCCCATGTATTTACACAGCTTTGCTCAAGAATAACAAAATTTCAAACCTTCCCCTTGTATTTGCCTGCCTGTTATAGCACAAATCTACCCCCTCCCACCGCCCTGAACAAGTTTCCCTCTCTTGAGTGTTCCATATTTGAACACTGGGCAGGAGACTGTGGGTGATTCCCACCTCCCTTTCAGGGTTAATTACAGCACTGGGAAACACCCACCCATCCACTCCCTGTCCCTAATGAATAAGATCCCTTTCCCCAAGTTTAGGGCTACATTTCATTGCTGAGCAGGAGACTGTGAGTGATTTCTCCCCCTTTTGACTGGGAGATACATGGAAAACTGATTTTGAATTGCTGTAGTGGAGTAAGAGTGCAATGACAGAGAGGTAAAAAACAAAGCTAAAAAAATCTAATGGATAGGTGGAGGAAGGGTGGTAGTGGGGGTCCCTTTTCACTGAAACTGAAGGAGTACCTTGCATTTGGGGATCTTTCCTTCTCCACCCCCTGCCTTTCTTTATTCTTAATGCTGAGATCCACACAACTATAACAGACATGGTTGCACTGTTCCACATTACTTAAAAGAAAAAGAAAACAGCATATTTAGAAAAGCCTAAAGACAGCTGCTCCCTTTCCCCTGCTGTTGTGACTTGTCAGTGAAGCTGAAAGAGATTAAGAAAGGGGGAGGGAACTCTAACAGATAGGTGGAGGAAGGGTGGGAGGAGGAGTTCCTTTTCACTGAAATTGAAGCTGTATCTTCCATCTTTCTTGCATATATTAGAAACAGCCATGTTATATCTGAAGTTCAATAGAAACAATGGGAGTTGCTTCAAATAGCAACCAGTATGACAGATGATTGGCATGTTGGGAAGTACATGATGTGCCATTGATTCCTTCTCAGAATGTGCTCAATTCTTCCCAGAACCTTGGTGTTGAAAATTGGTCCAAAGGCTGAGCACTGTTGAGCTGTGTTCCAAATGAAGCCCTGGTTATAAGTATATTTTAAAAACAACAACCAACAATCATCATTTTTTTAAAAACAACCATCTCAAATAATTCCTCACATGTAACACTTGATTATATTAATTGTCAGAATGAAGTAAGCCCTTATGTTTTGCCCATTTAACCCCAGAACCAGCAATATGTAAAGGACTGGTACTTTTTTCTTATATTTGTTTTAACGGGAGCATAGCTATCACATACAAAGCCCTTCATGGTCTTGGACCCTCACATCTGCAGGACCAAAAGGTGCCAACCTCTTTGTGGAGATCTGTCAGACCCTTGAGTTAATCCACTCTCAGTCTAATAGTCTTTTATGAAAGCTTTATTAGAAACAGAGATTTAGATGTGCACAAGGAGATCTCTTGCTCAGACTAAAGAACAGATCAAGGGTTAGGTATTTTATAGGCAATAGGTCAGTATCCCATAGTGCAATGGTCATGCAGTGGGCTGTCACTCTCTCACCCTCTTTCACTTCCTCTCTTCATACTACCCAGCACTACAAAAGTTTATTATCCAGCAACCAATGTTTCTCCAAGGATGAAAGGCTCATGATGGCCAGACATCTTGGGGCCATTCTCGTGGGAAAGTTGTTACAAGCAAAGCTAACCTAACTTCCTCAAAACACACACACAGCTATATATGGCATTCATACCTACTCCTCCCATCCCTCGGAATTTATGGCAGAGAGGGCTAGAAAGGGATGAGACCAAATGGTCGTAAAGGCTTAAAAGTGAAAGTAAACTACAAAGACGGCAACAAATGAAACAAATGGAAATATTAGTCAACATGACAGTCAGCGAGCCCAATTCTCACAAGATCTCCCAGAATTACAACTGACCTTCAGACTACTGAGATTAGTTTCCCTATAGAACATGGCAACTTTGGAGGTGGACTCTACAGTATCATATCCCTCCTGAGCTCTGTCCCCATACTCCACCCTCCCAAGACCTCCAAATCTCCAGGAATTTTCCAAGCAGGAGTTGACAACCCTAGAAAGACTGCCTCTCCTCCCATGCTCCACCATGACATATTTGCTCATCTCAGCATGGCATGGCCTCCTGCAAATAGACAAGAACAACAATAGCTAACATGTGTGTGTTTTCTGTGGTGGCCTCCACCCTGTGGAATGGCTTCCACGCTTCTGCCTTTCTGCAAACTATGTAAAACAGATTGGTCAGCAAAGGCATTTTTATAAAGGTGTATTAGGTATATATTATAATAGGATGCTTCAGGAAGATGCTTTAATAAAGAGAATGGAATTGTGGCCTATACAACTATGTATAGTATGTATTATCTTGCTACTACTCACTGTCCTGTGTGGATTGCACTCTGTTCTCCAAATGGATCAATCCCAAGTGATTCTTAAGTGATTCTTTCTGCAATTTGCAGAAAGTCCATGTGGCTCAGCCACCATTTTAATATTAGGCTTCCGGAGGCTGCCAAAATGCCCCCTCCCAAATTTGTTCACTAAAGCACGAAAGGGAAAAATGTTTTCAAAGCTTTAGGCTTCCCATCCCAGTGTTTCTTTACATCTCGTGTCAACTTAATTCCGTGCTGATGATCCCCCACCCTTTATTTTGCTTTCATGCAGCACTGAAATCTCCCCTTTTTTTGTACTGAGGATGCTGCTGTTTGCCTCCTCTCCAATCCCCCTTTCAAGTCAATGCCAGCAGGGAACTAAACCTCATGCAGCTCCTTTTAAACTTCCCCTGCATTTTAATTTTTTTTGTTCAGCAGTCTGAGAATAGTGATAGTCTCATATCACTAGACTGATACCATGTCAAAAAAAATAAACATTTTAAAACAAGGGGGAAATGGAGCTTGTACACCAAAGAAGGGGGGAGGATGGCAGAAGGTGCAGGGTGGGTGGAATGACCTCAACGTTGGTGGGAGAGGGGCCTTTGAGGGGCAGCAAAGGGGGGGGGGATCTGAGGGAATCTGTACACCTTTGAATTACCTTCGGCTTGGAAGAGAAAGAAGGAAAGAATTGGCACAAAAGCACTCTCAGAAAACCCAGGAAAATAGTGACCAGAAAGTGAACTGAGTGCTGAAGGGAGGAAGATCAATGCAGAATGACAAAGAAAACCCAATGGACATGCACAGTGAAAGTGAGGGAAAACACTTGTCCATAATAGGCCTTCGTGAGAAAGGTGGACTATCCATATAAAGCAAGTGAGAAGCAGAGGTGATTTGTCATTGCCTTCCTCTACAGAGGTTTCCTTAGTGGTCTCCCATCCGAGTATCAACCAAAAATTAGATTCTGAGATCTGAGGAGATTGAGCTATACCATACCATTTCACATCCCAAGGTGGAATATAAATAGCATCAATAAATAATATGCTTGAAAACATGAACATTATAAAATATGTTTTAATGTTGTTGCCTGTTTGATATCCTGCTAAGCTTTACATTGGATAAATGATAATCTCCCCTACCCTCTCTCTCTCTCTCTCTCTCTCTCTCTCTCTCTCTCTCAAATCCAGGTGTTAGTCAATCTCATTTCTCTTGCACTTCCTTTCAAACACACTCTCTTGTCATACCTTATTTCTTTCACTTTTTTTTTGCAGCATTGATGTAAATACTTTGTAAAATGCACAGTTTGCTTTCTTGCCTTCCCACAGATCCTGGATAAGCCAGGTTAGGCTGTGATGGGCTTATATCATTCACCACACGTTGTTCTCAGTGCTCTGTGGCCATGTAATTACATTGGCAGGTTTTTAAGGGAGCAACAATGAAAGTTCTTCATTTTCCTTCCTACCTGTGTGAATATAGCATCTCTGCTGAGAAAGCTTCTTGTGTATTCAGGAGGCAGCCCTGCGGTGCAAAGAAGGCCTTTACACCAGAATGCAAAGTGGACCAACATTCAAGTACCTTCTCTCCTTCCTGTTCCAAATAGAAATTGCTATAAAGCTGTTCTCAGTTCTTTTAAAGACTCTGAGAGGACCCAGAGCTGAACTTTTATTTGAGACACACATGTACTCCATCCATCTTGCTGTGCCTGATACCAAGGTAATTTTTTTCTTGGTTGGAAAAGTATATGATACAATCCTTGCAAACAAAGAAACCCCTATTGACACCACAGTATAAAGTAGTATGTTTAGGTGTCTCAAATTAAAAGCAAGAAAATGCTGTTGGATATGCTCTATCAAAATATAGAATTCCTTCAACAGATGGGATTATCCATTTGCTCTTATTGCCCACCTTAAAACTGCTCCAACCATATGAATTACTAATTGCACAAACATAGAAGAAGAGGAGGAAGAAGAGCAGGATTTTATATGTGGCTTTTCTTTACCCTAAGAAGTCTCAAAGCAGTTTGCAATCACCTTCCCTTCCTTTATTGTGGGGATCAGTTGTCTTTAGAGTCATCCATTCCCATTCCAGATTCAGCACTAAATTCTATTCAGAAATCAGTGTTACAAAGAATAGCTGTAATGATTGTACCATTCATTGTTTGGATGCTACTTTGGGTCACTCATAACATTTTTACTCTGCATTTAATGTATATGTCATACCCCCCCCCAAATTTGGTAACCTTATTGAGTCATAAAAGTTATAAATCAAAGTGAAATTAACAGTGGATTAATTAGTTACAGAAACAATATCCCAAGGCGTAAGATACAGTCTATTGTGACAAAGAAGAAGTTCCTATGAGTCACTATTAAATCTAACATGAAATACAAATGAAATATAATGAGATGAGAGAACATACATTTTATCACATAACAGGAAAAAATGGGCTAAACTTTAATTAACAATTCTGTGATTTAAATGCTCTTGTCAACTTAGTGTAGCAATTAGCAAAGAGCAGTTAAAGAGGTTGCACCACAAGATGTTTCCAACAGAATTAAGGCATTCTGAAAGATTCTTTTTAAATTGGCCAAAGTTCTTTGTAGTTACTATATAGTCTTACTCCTCAACAGTCACTGTTTCCCAACAGCAACTGAATTGCCACTGCCCTGATCAGTTTTTATAGATTATACCACAAACTAATAGTTCAGAGCACAGAATGTAGCATTTTCCTAAATAAGCCAAATTTCATTTGCTTCTTAGGACTACTATGCTGCTGCTTCCGTATCTGGAAACAACTTTAACAAATTGTTAAAATGTCTTAATGTTATCTTGGTTATGTTCATTCTTCTTCCATTTATGACATTTCTTGGACTTGACTCAAAGTTTTCAGTTGCCATCAGGGATGCTGTAGTGGCCTTGCATTATTACCTGTTGTGACAGACAGTAAATGGTTAATGCTGTAACCCAGTCTGAGAATCTTGAGTGACTGATATTCAAATGTCATTCTTCAGTTGAGAGTCTCAGCTAGGAGTGGCAGTCAAGAACTGGCAGTTGATTGGGAAGGAAGGCAAAGGGAGTGAGAGGATCAAGATGGATCCCCATTCAAGCCTGAGGGAAACAGCTCCTAGAAAAGGGGGTGATCCCTATCTATTCTGAGAGAAATAACTCCTAGAGAAGGGGGGGTGATCCCTACTAAGTGGTTAAGGACAGAAAATGTGAACTTCTTCGAATGTTTCTGCCTTCACTAACTTTAGAGTCTGTGATATCAAGAAGCTTATACTGGTTTATGTAATCAGAGACTGCCAGGAAATCTCTCTCCTCAAGTTTTAAAGACCAGTCTGAATAACAGAAACAGTTACTTGTTTGTGACAAATTATATGAGATTTTATTTTTATACAGAGTTACCTCATTCCTGTTGCCTGTTCACTTCATTAGTCCTATACCGGATTCCTACCTGACCATTTCCCCTCAAAGTTTAATAGAATAGTTCGTTAGTTTTGAACTACTCCAAGCCTATTGTATACCATTATCAAACCAGGACATAAGAAAATTTTAGTCTCTCCCCTCAGTTCCCTAGGCTGGGTCAGCTTTTACCAATATACATTCAAATGATTGGGTGGGACAGCCAGAGGAAAAACAAAGAAGAAAAGGAAAAAGGGGATGCTCAGCCAGAAAAAATATAAAGGGAAACCCTGTGAGGGAGAGCAAAAGTATCATACCTGTCATGTAGCAATCTACTACAGGCATGGGTAGAACATCACTGAACATAAGAACATAAGAGAAGCCAATGTTGAATCAGGCCAATGGCCCATATAGTCCAACACTCTGTCACACAGTGGCCAAAAATACCAGGTGCCGTCAGGAGGTCCAGCAGTGGGGCCAGGACACTAGAAGGAAGCAGTGGGGCCAGGACACTGTGAGCTACAGTTACCCCAAACACAATCAAAGCAGAGGTGAGTGTTAGATGTAGCATCCTATGTTTCTCCTATGAGTGACAATGGCTCTTCTAAAATAGCCTGTAGTTCATTAGGCGTAAATCATGTTAATTTTGACTTCTATCTTATCTTTTGAGAAAGCCAAAATTACAATTCTAAGACATTGCTATGCTGATGATCTTAAACAGACTGAAATTTTTGCTACAAGCAACAGAAGGCATCCAAGTTTTCAAAGAAGGGGAGGATATGAATATTTCTGTTTCTCCTGTGATGTTCCTATTGTTGTAAGGGCTTGAACACACAATATGCCCAACATGGCTCAGGTATATTGTGTATTTGAACCCTACATTTGGCTATTGTTATCTTTATATGCCCTGACTTGGAGGCTAGTCCTATCCTATCTCATCAGATCTTGGAAGCTAAGCAGGGTCAGCCCTGTTTAGTATTTGGATGGGAGGCTACCAATGACAAACCATCTCTGAATATATCTTGCCTTGAAAACCCTATGGGGTTGCCATAAGTTGGTTGCGATTTGGTGGCACTTTGCACCATCATGAATGAATGGTCAAGGGCCTGACAACAAAAGGGAGCAAATGTTTCTTAGGCTGCAATCACACATGCCTTTAGATCTGACATAGGTGTGAATGCCTGATGGATCTAAAGGGAGTAATCAGACAGCAACATCTGGGAAGCGTCCTGCAGTCATTGGCAACCCATGCTGCACTGCTGCAGAAGCTGAGTTAAAAGACACTGGGGAAAGTCTGGTAGTAAATGGGTTCTGATGAGCCATGGAGAGACTTTTCCCTGTCTGATCACACAAGCATGCACTCATGCCATCGGAGTGGTCTGATCAGGCCATCCCAGCTCGGTGCCGTTTTTCCTCCCTCTTTGCATTATGTACATCATTGCATACATTGCATACTCCATTGGGGGCCCTCAGTGTGGAGGTGTGATTCCTCATTTATGTGTATGGGATTAAAAACTGCCAAAAACACCCCAGCTCACCCACAGTTGCGTCTGATCACACAGTGACGGGCTGTGCCTGCAGCAACAATGAGCTGTGTGATCTCACAACTGCATGTCAAATTCCTCTGGAGGAGATAGCCTCGCTTCCCCCTGCTTCAACTGGCACATATGACTGCAGCCTTAATGTCTTTAGACGATTTCTTGAATGAATGCTGTATGTGGTAGTGGGGTATGAGACAAATTTGGGAAACACCCAGTTTGGAGCTGGAACCCATGGAAACAGAATGAAGCAAAGAGAGGCAGCGAAGAACTTCTAGCTGTAGTTTGCTGAAAGTGGAGATGGAGCCTTGAAGGAAGGGCAGGGAATCTGCAGAAGGTGCTGTCTTGGGATCTGCTTCTGTTTGAGGCTCTGCTTGTTTATTTGTAAATAAAAGACACTGTGAGTCTCAAGTGGCTTCTCATCCACAAGAAACAAACCTTATATAGCATTGTGCCCTGCAGCATTCTCACTGCTTGTGGTGGGTGTTCACTGCTAAATCTTGAAGCAGCATTCTGTCTTTTTTCATTCCCTTCACTCATAGAGGCCGATTCCTTTGAACCACAATTCTTCCTGAAAAGCGCTCATACTTTTGCAGTGTCTACATACAGATGCCATTTGGGAACACCAGGAAGATTTTATGTTTCCAGCCGAATCCTCTGGAGACATATTAGATGCAATATCCAAATCCCCTCACAGAGCTCACCCTTGCTCTGGATTGCAGTAAACTCTGTGGATGTGAAGGGTCCCAATGGCTCAGTAGAATCTCTCCTTATAATAATTATCTTTTGGTTTCATAAGATTCCATGAGCTCCCATTGGCTGTAAAATGCCCTCCCTCAGCCATTGGCCCATCAACCGCCACTCAAGAGTACTCGCGTGCCATTGGCCGGGTGCTGGGTCTGCTCCTCTTCCCTACCCACTCCCCCTGACAGATAGCTCTCTCTCCCGAGGAAGACAGTTCTCTTGACTCCTGTGAGGGACTGTCCCCTCAGTGGCTGTTGGTAGGCAGCCAAGTTTGGTTCTGTGAGTAAAAAAACAAAGGACTTTCAGCATAACCCCCTCCCCAACGGCCACTTTCCTGTCAGAATAAAAGGAAAAAGGCTCTTTCTCCTGCTTAGCTTCAGCATAGCTGCCTGGCTAACGAGGTGGGCCAGCGACCATCAAACCATTTTCTTCAACTCCCCTCTGTGCAGCTGACTTTCCCCTAGGGTTGCCAATCTCCAGGTTGGACCTGGAGATCTCCCACTGTTACAATTGACCTCCAGATGACAGAGAGGTTTCCCTGGGAGAAAATGGTTGCTTTGGAGGGTAGACTGTATGGCATTATACCCTGCTGAGTTCTTCCACCCCCCCCCAAATGCTGCCCTCCACAGGATCCACCCCCCCAAATCTCCAGGAATTTCCCTAATCAGAGTTGGCACCTGTACTTTCTCCTCTGTCAGTAAAAGGCCCTTTCCACACCTATGTTGGCCTTTGGGAGAAAACTCATTGGGCCAGGTCCTGATCAGGTTGCCAACTCCAGGTGGGCAATTCCTGGAGATTTAAGGGCTGAAGCCTGGAGAGGGTGAGGTTTGAAGAGGGGTGGCACCTCAGACAGGTACGATGCCATAGACTCCACCCTCCAATCCAGTCATTCCCTGATGGGGAACCATTGTTGCCAATCTCCAGGTGGGGGCTGGAGATCACTCAAAATTACAACTGCCTCTGGGAGGGAGGGAGGAGGAGATGGAAAACTAAAAGTAGGTTGATGGTTGGCTGGGAGGGAGATAGGTTGGGAAATTCCTGGAGATTTGAGGGGTCGAACCTGGAGAGGGTGAGTGTTGAGGAGGGGTGGGACCTCAGACAGATACAATGCCATAGACTCCACCCTCCAAACCAGCCACTCCCTTCTGGGGAACCACTGTTACCAATCTTGGGGGTGGGCTGGAGATCACTACTGCTCTTCAGGTAGCAAAGATCAGTTCCTCTGGAGAAAACGGTGGACTCTGCCATTATACCCTGCTGAGATTGCCACAGCAAATTGTCACTGAGTGCCCAAAGCCGGGGCACTCTCCCAGAGCCTCTTTCTAGAGCCCGTTGTATTTATTTCCACAACGGGCCTTATTCCTAGTGTTATATAAAGTGATGCTGTTTTGCCCTACCTGCTCCTTTGTTCACAGGTAATGGGTCCATTGCAGCACAGCATCCCTGATGGCTTCTCAAAAGAGACCAGAGTTTTCAACTAACACTGGCACAAAACTGTATGTTAGGGTAATCTGAGGGCCAAACCAGACAACAGGTTGGGAGTTCTGTGTCTGGAGCTCCCAGCATTTTAAAAAAATATATTGAATTATCAGGCACCTGGGGCCTCAGTTCAGATCTGGAAGCACCTTCCCCCTCATCTTTTTTCTGACCTAAATGACCCTGGGGAGCTGATGTTTGCCTTGTTAGATTCCTGATAACTGATTTTTTTTAAATGCTGGGTGTTTTGGAGATGGACCATCTGGTTTGACCCTATGAACTTAAAACATTAATTTCTGTGCACAGCTGTATACATGATGATGCTTTGGGCAACACTGGTTTATTCTCTTAGGACAATTCCTGTTTTGCAGTAGATCATTTCTTTAGCCTTGTGACTTACTGGGTGCGGTTAGACGGCATGCTGAGAGTGGGTTAAACTGCTCCAGTTCTAACCGGATTATATTTGATCTGGATAATCACGATCACACTCACCTCCCTTATCCCGCCTCAACGCGCAGTCACGTTGCTCCCTGGTGTCTACACTACTGATGCGCGGGAGCGTGTGTCGGTGGGTTTTTGAAATTTTTCCTCAGTTTGTGCATGCACATAGGTGCCCCTCCGTAGAAGGGGGAAACTATCATGGCACATGCGCAGAACCACCAGGGCGAATCAATCCAACCCCTCCAACAAAAGACTTCCCTTTAAATGTTTGACCTGAAAATGACCTCTGTGAGATCCCGAACTCATCTAAATGCTAAAACGAATGACTGTTTAAATGTTGGTTTTCTAAATGTAGTGGTGGAGCGCCACCTATGTGCACACCATCAATGCATAAAAAAAATGGCGGGCAAAAAATGGAAGCCTCGGGCAGCTTTCGAGCGGGGAAGGGGTTTAAACCAAAAGTGGCTTGACACGGCAGGAGCGATCAGACGTCAAAAAAGTGTGGCTAGAACTGGAGAATCAGGAAAACACTACTTGGGGACCTGGTATCAAAATACTCTGTTTTAAAGGGGGGTTGAGCTGAAAAGTGACGGCTGGGGACGTTGCACAGATATTGGGTGTGTGAAAGTAGATATAAAATCCGTTACTGAAGCATGCGGAAAGCAGACTAAATGGCCCGTCTGAACGCACTCACTGAGACATACATTAATGGTCTATTAACATGCCCTTTCTGTGCATGGACCATGTAGCTTTAGCCCTCCAAGTAGAGTACTAATTGCCTATTTGCATATGCCCCACTGTGCCATAAAATACAGGTCTTTTTATATCCACCAACAAATGTCAATATTTTTTTCTTTTTAAACTGTATGTTTACTTTATTGATTGCATTTTCAATATGCTGGTTAAGGAATGGGTACTTTTCACTCTTTGTGACAGCAGTTTAAAGATCATGTATCACATCCGCATAAAGACTAAGGGTGCGTTCAGACGCTCCATTTGAACCACTTTCTGTACACTTCAGTAACAGATTTTATATGAACGTTCACACACCCAACATCTGCGCACCATCCCCAGCCATTGCCTTCCAGATCAACCCCCCTTTAAAATGGAGTATTTTGATACCAGGTCCCCAAGTGGTGTTTTCCTGATTCTCCGGTTCTAGCCACACTTTTCTGACATCTGATTGCTCTTGTGGTGTAGAGCCACTTCCGTGTGCTTCAACCCCCTCCCCTCTGGAAAGCTGCTGTGGAAGCCCGAGGCTTCCGCTTTTCATCCACCATTTTTTATGCCTCAGCGGTGTGCTCATGGGTGGAGCTCCGCTCCTAAGTTAATAAAACCAAAGTTTAAACGGTGCCTAGTTTTAGCATTTAGACGAGTTCGGGATCTCACGGAGGCCAGTTTCGGGGTAAAAGTTTAAAGGGAAGTGTTCATTTAAAGTTTAAAGGGAAGTGTGGAAATCGCTGTTCTGCACATGCACAAAAATGCTCAAACTGAGAGGGGAAAAAAAACACCAACGCACGCTCCTGCGTGTGGATGGTGGGGAGTGATGTGGCTGCACAGTGATCTGGAACAAGGAGGTGAGTGTGATTGCGATTTTCCGGGTTAAAAAAGAACACATCAGGACCGGAGCAATTTAAACTGCTCCCAGCACACCGTCTGACTGCACCCTAACTGTGCTATCCTAAGCAGAATCATACCCTTCTAAGCCCATTCTAAATCCAAGGGTTTAGAAGGTTGGGGATTACATGCCTACCATTCTTGTGAATTTCAACAAGCTGGTGATGTTCCTACTGCATACAGACTAAAACTGGAGATGGCAAAGGATATTTTTTCTGTAATGCTTGGGCTACTTTTAGTGTCATGGTAAGGACAGGGCAGTGAGAAATGAAAGACAGAGGCAGAAACCATGTGCTGTTCCTGACTATTGGAAATAAAAGAGAACAAGCTGTTGATCTTGGCAAGAGGATGAGTACAGAGTGAGGCTGGGGAAGGGGTCATGGGGAAGGGATGCCAGCTCTAAGGCCTGTGATCTGTAATGTCATAGGTGCACCTCTCTCACATTGTCAACACTGATTTACACTGGTTCTGCTTCGGTGAAGTGACAACCTAAGGAGAACTCCAAGGACATCAGCAGGCAGGTGACAACTGGTTGCGATTGCAGCTCTGTATATACAAGAGAAGCATCTCTATGCTTGGTGATGATGTTACCCTCTTACAAAGTACCAGTTATTGATGGAATTTTGCATCCAAGCCCCCTTACAATTCATCTTACATGAGACTATCACTAAGCATGGCAAGTGGCACACCCAGACCACTAATTCATAAAAACTGCACAGTAAGCTTTGGCCCACACCCAGAGTACAGATGTGCTCCATCACTGAGTTCCTGATTGTATCAGCATTTCCACCATCCTCTCTTTCTTTTCCATTCAGCTGAAAACAATTTCAGTATCAGACTTTGTTTTTTTACAGTTTTGTCTTATAAACCTTTGCATGTTAATAAGAATGATAAAAGGGGTCTTTGTTATTCTGTCTATTTTGTTGATAGCTTCTTTACACTGAGAATATTACGTAAAATGCTTTGAGTCAATGCAATATAGTTGTTATAGTATCAAGCTAGGATCTGGGTGACCCAGGTTCTCCACCATGGAAGCTTACTGGCTGACCTTGGGCCGGTAACTCTCAGTCTAACCTACCTCACAGGGTTGTTGTGGGGGTTAAATAGAGGAAAGAAGAATGATGTTGTAAGTGACTTCAGGCTACCATGGGGGGGGAAGTAGGGTATAGATACTTAAAGAAAAATTACTGCTTTCAGAAAAGCAGTGTATATTATAAGTATTAATGTATAGTGCATTATTCCAGAAGCATGGGCATATGCTCAATCAGTCTGGCATGGTAATGAAAAATAAGGGCAAGAGCCTTCGGGTAATTTGGCGTTACATGGGACAGATTCTGATTCACCATGATGTAGAACTGCTTTATGGAATCCTGACTGCCCCGCGGTTTAAAGACGCAAATAGGACAGGCCGGCACAGTCACTGGTACAGTCACAGTCACTATATACCAGCAGGAGTTGTTGAGATGGTGGGCTGCCCCATGCCCAGTATTCCCTGTAAGCTGTACATGTGAGTGGGCACTCATTAACACAGGAAGCTCCGCTCAGCAGCAAGCTGGAGCCACACAGGGTCTTGTGCTGCCTATTGCCCATTTTAAGATTACAGCAGTTATATTCTGCTTAGGATGTGAACTGCTCTGCTTGGGGGGGGAGGGAATTAGAGGGAAGATTGCCCATGCCCCCATTGCACTGAGTCTTGAAGGCACAAAACCTAAGTTCCTTTTGTATTCCCAAAGAATTCATCAAAATTCCAGAAGTAGAATATGCAAGCATGGTCTTATTATGGCAAAGAGTACTGATTTTTATCTGTCGTAGCAGTTGTCCATTGCAAGCATATTTAGTATGAATGGCATGTGTGGCATTTGTTATTTTTAAGCTTACACTTTCTGGGGCTTATGCAACCAAATTATTTTGACATATATTTGGGCTGAGGTGGAAAAATAGGCAGGCAGATTCTTCTGCAAAACTGTCCAGTGTCTTACTAGCACGGAAAAACCTTCAGAGACCACTCAGATGATGTTAAATGTTGCAGTATTGCTTCCATGCCAGTTCCTCTTGCATTTAGAACAGGAGTTGGAGTGTGACTCTGTGATGGACAGGGTAGGTTCTGCCTCTCCCTATGGGCAACCGATGAGAGCTGAAGGAATGTTGAGGAGTTGGAAAACAGCAGTTAAGAACGGTTGTTGGGAGTTGGAGGGAAAAGGAGGATGTCTGACTGAGTGCAACTGTGCAGAAGAGCTGCTTATAGTGTGCTGAAAATAGCCAAACTGTAACCAAAGGATCCCAGTTGTGGTAATAAGACCACAGTTCAAAAGTTCAGTGGAAGCAAAGTATTGTAAGTTCTAGCTTCCTTTCTTCAGTGTTATGTTAATACCATAAATAAAAGTTAACTTGTTTTTTTTCTGTTTAACCGTATGGGCTGTGTGTCCAAAGGAAAGAAACACACACACAATTTAATAACTTGGCTATATGTATATTATAGGATATGAATAAATGGTGGCCGCATGTGAATGGAACAGGGTTTGAGCCCCCAGCCCCATTAACTCTGTGTGACTGAGGTCCTGTTATTAAGGACAGCAGTTTATGGGTGCTCTAGGAACACAGCTCAATGGAGCTGCGGTGGCTCAAGTGGTTAAGACACTGAACTGCAGGCTGTGGAAGGTCAGTAGTTCAGCAGTTCAAGACCTGGGTGCCGCAAGACGGAGTGAGCTCCCGTCTCTAGTTCCAGCTCCTGCCAACCTAGCAGTTCGAAAGCAAGAAATTGCAAGTAGATAAATAGGTACCACTTTGGTGGGAAGGTAACAGCGTTCTGTGTGCCTTGGTGTTTAGTCATGCCGGCCACATGACCACGGAAACGTCTTCGGACAGCGCTGGCTCTTCGGCTTTGAAACGGAGATGAGCACCGCAACCCTAGAGTCGGATTCAACTGGCTTTCGAGCAAGGGAACCTTTACCTTTAGGAACACAACAGAGCCACAAGAGCTCCCTCCAAAAACTCTTCTGTTCCTTAACTTTCATCAACCCAGTATCTTCCATTTAAAAAACCCATCAAAGCTATGGTTACAAAACATCTAAGTATATAAAAACATTAATAATTGTAAAGGGTATACAGATTTCCATTGGATATATTTGAAATGTGTATTAAAACCCCCAGATGACCTCTCCCTCCAATACAGAGGTACTTCATGTTGGCATAAACTGTGCCTCTCTGCAGGACTTGAACTTGCTACAAAGGGCTTTGAAATCGTTTCAGTAGAAAGATGCTAGAGAGGGCAGCTTTTATCTGCATTAACTGTCCCTTGCATTTTTTCAACTCATCTTCTGTTCAAGGATCTTGTTGTGGTACAGGAACTCCAACCCTAACAGGCATAAGTTATGAGTCCAGGGAGGGGGCACTGATGAGGCCTGGCTGAACAGCTGTCACACCAGGAGCCTTTATGACCTTAAGCCCAACCACCCAGTTGATTTGGTGGCATGGGGGTCAGGCCCCTTGAAGAGTCCTGCCACACTGCCTAGCCAGCCAGCAACCCGAAGACAGGAAAAGAATTGGCATATGCTGGCCACAGGTGGGGACTCAAGATAGTCACTCCTGGCTTCTTGCAGGGGAAGGTTCTCAGAAAGGAGGGCACTGCAAGAAAGCCTGGTCAGCCTATGAGGCTGGATTTAAAGCTAAGTGAGAGCAGGGCAAGTAGGAGGCACCATACTCTTGCTCCTCAGCCTAAAGGAGGAGAAACAAAGTAAAGAGGAGAAGCGAGGGCTCCTTTTAATCCCCTTCTCCCTCATACTGAGGTTTTGGGGGAAAGGGGGGGCCCTCTCTGGGGGACTGAAACTTCCCAAGAGGGAGAGGTTGGTGGAGTTTTCCTCTCAAAGAACTCAAGGCAACATTCATGGTTCTCCCATATCACTTCGTTCTCACAACAACCCTATGAGGTAAGTTGGGATGAGATAGAGCATGTGAACTGAAGGTCACCCATTACAGTAAGCTTGCATGGCTGAGTAGAGAATTGGACTCCTTAGTTGTAGACCAACAGTTTAACCACTACACCACACTGGTTCTCAGTTACCTAGCACAGCTTTTGAGTTCCTTATAATTAGATGGCCTGGATGGCCTAGGCAAGCCCAGTCTTCTCAGATCTCAGAAGCCAAGCAGAGGCAGCAGAGGCAGTACTTGGAATGGCAAGTCCAGAGTTGCTTTGCAAAGGCAGGTAATGGCAAACCACCTCTGCTCATCTCTTGCTTTGACAACTCAATAGGGGTCTCCATAAGTCGGCTGTGACTTAACAGCACTTTCCATCACCATAATGAGATACTGCTTTTACCTTCCAGTTTCTTGGGGAAAGCTAAATTAAATGTTTAATTCTTTAGATGTATGGGGGATTGTCTGTAATGAGAATGAAAATCAGACCTGGCATTATGGTAGATGAATTGTAGTTAGGAAGCCACTGGCAGTGTTCATTTTAAAAAGACTTTTGTCTTCCCTTTTGAAGGCACTAGGTCAGCTGTGACTTTCAGAAAATATTCCCCTACCTTGATTCTGCAGCTTTTAACTTTAACCTTTATAATTTGAAAAGGAATTCAAACCTTTAAGCTTTAAACACCTCCCACAATTTGTGTTTTATTTTTCATGCAAAGGTGTAAAGGTTGCCCTGTAGTTGGTAAAATGCATTTAAAAAATCACCTGTGGCAGGGGAAGCAGCAGGATCACTTTTTTTAAAAAAGGAAAGTAAAATTAAAAAGCTTAACAATGAAAGAGGAGCCTTAAAAAGGTCTAGTGACAGCTTGCTCTAATAATCTGAAACCATTTTTTGACATTTCTAACAAAACAATCCACTGAGAACATTTCAACAACCCAATAAAACTCTACTTTTTGTTTTTATTTTTAAAAAGCTTTAATGTAAATGCATTTGATACTACAAGATAAAATGAATGATTGTTTTATACCAGTGGGTATACACACAAAGACTACAAAAGGGATACAGTCTTCAGTTCCATTCATTTGTAGGAAGCATATACAAGAGAATTTGCAACTGGCCAGTGGCCTGTTCTCTTGGAATATGATAATGTATATGTCACAAGCAGAAGCGTATTCTATGAATCCTTATAGTGTAAAACTGCCAGATCACTACGTTCATATATATATTTATTTTGTTGTATGTAATACTATGGGGGAGATATATAGTGGCTGTGGGTTTAACCTGCAGCCCTGTGAAAATGGTAATTTAGGAAGAACATACGTATGGAAGATGACCTGATTGTACCTGCTGGTTTCATCCCCAAATTCAGAGCTGTAGAGAAGGTTAGATACATTTTCAGAGGTCAGAACAGGCCCAGTGAACATGCTCTCAATCCCCCTCCATGCAAATACTCATCATAACTTGTCATCTCATGAGGTTTGTGTGCATGTTACATATATCATTGCCACATTTGGAACAACAGGTCACTCCTGGACACTGTGGGGCTGGAACCCAGAGACTCTTAGGCTTTGCTGAGTACGTGGCCAGAGTTGCCTGTGTGCATACTCAGTTTCTTATAGCAACTCCGCCCTCAAGATGGCCAGCAAGGGGCCTACACACTGGCATGAGGGCCAGTGAAGTCGTCTAAAACCAACTGACTGGGACCAATGAAATTTGCCTGGTGGTATAACCCAAGCTAACCCATCCATTTGATGAGCTTGTTGGTAATCTGAGGATTTGATTGGCACCTGCATTCATTTTGAACACATGAAATAGCTTTCTACTGCATCAGAACTTTGGTCCATCAAAGTCAGTATTGTCTACTCAGACTGGCAGCAGGTCTCCAGGACTGCAGCCAGTGATCTTTCACATCACCTACTGCCTAGCTCTAACTGGAGATGCCAGGGATTAAACCTAGGACCTTCTGCATGCCAAGCAGATGCTCTACCAGTGAGCTGCAGCCCCTCTTGACCCTTTGCCTATTGTTGGAAATTTACCAGAGTGCATAAAGTACAGCAGAATAATTCATCTGGACACATGTGTGTTTAGCTTCTAGGAAAAATACTTTACTAGAAAACATAGGGAAAGGATTTTATGGAAAGAAAAAAACATTAACAGCCTAACTAACTCTTAGTGCTGCTCTCACACTACATACTGCAGACACACAGAGGACTGACCCCAAGAACAAAGGCATGGAAGTTCCCCCCCCCAAGGGCTCCACCCCTTGTGTAGGTGCAGAATGGCATGAACTATCCCCAATATATTGATTAACCACCTCATCAAGAATAAGACCTCCCCCTTGTTGGTGGGGAGATTCTCCTTGACACCTAATTGGCTCTATGCTAAGCTTGTTTACTAGCTAGAGAAAAATCAGATTAACCCTTTAATGACTGAAGGGATGACACTTGCAAAACTCAACACCCATGGATTTTGACTCTGTGCCTGACTATGCCTTTGCAAACCCTGGGGCAGCCCTGCATGGACCCCAACCTCTGCTCTGGTCCTAATTTTGCTTCTGCTATGCTCTGTGGGCCTATTATCCATTTCTACTCCTCTAGCTACCTGATCTTTGGTCCAGATTGAGCTACTCAGCCTCTGCTCCTTGTCTCCTGCCATTTGCAAGCTGTGCAATATGATTACCTTACCCAGGTTAACAAATAGCCAGGAAAAAATGTCCTTTTAATAGAGGCTTAATTAGCAGTTAAAGCTTTTTATGGTATGGGGTTAAATAACATCACCTAATAATTGCTGCAGATCAAACTGATATGAAAGGAATAGCCAGAGGGACTAGATGACAACATTAACTTTACCCCTTAGTTTTAATGTGAAAGTATTCCTGGCATGCCACAGCAGCTTAATCCAGTGATTCACCCATCTTTAGCTGAAATTCCCCACTCCTCTTCTACAACTATTACAAATGGGATCTATTTGCCCCTACCTTCACCCCAGAGTCCGGTGAGATATATTAATATTTATATGTAAATTTATGTATATGTATATATTTTATAGGTTTGTACTTAATGCCCATTTCTTCAATGCACTTTGCAAATTGATTTTACTGCGAGAAACAGAAAGTGGATTGAAACTGCACTATTCAATGTGCATGAAAGTGCCCTTTGTCTTCTTAAGCAAGGTAAACTTTTGCAATTATTCTATATACAGTTACCTTTAAAATGTTAATAAAATTCTCATATTTTAAAAAAAGTAGATTTCAGGACTGAGTCCTCGCTCAAATTAATATCTGTGTCATTTCTGGAAGGACATGATACAAACCTTTCTTCACCTAGAGATGAAAAGTTTTCTGAAGATTGAAAAACATATGTCCCTGGGCTTTGGACCAGAAGAGGAATGTCATATAACTGTCTGAATCAGACCAAAATTCCAAGACCTTAATGTAAGAAGAACCTTAATTCTGTGTTCCCTGACATATGAGGCATGAAAGCTGGCTGGAGGCCTATGAAAATGTAAAGCACAACCTTTGAGCTAGTGTGTAAAACAAAGCTGCACATATTTGCAACAGGCCTTAGCACAGAATATTCCATGGTGAATAAAATACCAATCTAGTGTTTACATGGCAGTATCTGTGACACACACCCAAAGAGTAGAAAGAGTACATAGTTTTGAATTCCTAAATGGGAGGATTTACAAAAGCTTTCTTTGGTATAGGCGCAGGGTTCTGTGTTTAGACATTTCTGCTGCCAACTGGTCAAAGCTTCTCACATTGCTTGATTTTAATTCAGATTTTGCTTTGGATTGTACCAAGATGTCCTTTGTGTGTGATTTTTCTGAACTGCCCTCTAAGAAAATGTTGGGGTTTTATTTGGGCTGCTCTTGAAAAACCGTTTTGGGTTTCATTAAAAAGACTGACTGCAAACTTACACAGTTACTGCATGGTAACTCCGGAGTTGCTTCGCATAAGATTGTATTGTAAAATACCCATTAGTCATAATCATCCAATTCCCTGCTACCGTTACTCACCTGATACTATTTTTAATGCACTAGCATGCTTTGTGATGTTTACCTTTAAATAGCTGTTAATTTGGTTTTGATTATATATGTTGGTACACCAGCTCTTTTGACTGGGCCACGCACTATATTCCTTCTAAATGTGGAATAGACGTTTTCATTTTTTGTTTACGAAACAGGGAATTTGTAAAACATGAGAACTGAGATGTTAGATAACATTATAAACTTGCAGAGGTGTGCATATAGTTTTTTAACTTTTTTCTTGTTTCTCTTATAAAAATAAATACTAAATTTGGTGTCGTTCTGTACCAAGGTGCACAGAGAAAAGAAAATAAATAAATAATGTAGGAGAGAAACAAAACCAAGCCTCCCTTCCCTCCATTGACTGAGGTCTCTTCCTTGCTCCTCCTCCTTTGGGGAGGAAAAGAGGAGGAGGGAAAGAGCAAGAGAGTGTACCTGTGTGTGAGAGAGAACAGAGTCCCTTTAAGACTGAGGGTCCTCTGCTTTGGGGAGTTGGGAGAGATACTAGGACCACCTTCCTTAAGACATACAGCCTGATCCAAAATAAGTTTGCTGGAAAGTGCGAATGTGCATACATGAAGTTTGCTTTACTAAGTAAACCAGCGTAGGCTCTGGCTGCAGTTCTGTGCATGCCTAGGTATGAAAACAGCAATGAATGAAGTGCGGAGGGGCTAAATATCAAGGAGGGGGTAGAACTTTCTTGTGTGTGTCTTATTAACAAACCTTAATTAGGGGGGTGGGGGGATAGTGCAGAGCCCAGACTCCTGGGTTCGTGTCTACTTTTGCATGTCCTAAATCGATGAATTGCATTTCTGCACTCTCAGTTGGGAAGAGTTTAATTGACCCTCCTGATGGTTAGCTTTGCCTGGAGAATCCCTGTCAGGTGTCTCCCTTTGCAACCAATATTGGGATAGAAATGTGGGTGGGGGAGTTCCATTCCAAAAGGGGATTTTGCAGGGGTGGGCCTTAACCTTTTACAAGCCAAGAAATTACTTGCATTTGCCTGCTATAATTCACCCAGCCCCAAAGGATTAAAAGGTGGCACTGAATAGGTTGCATACCTGCAAGCTTATGAGTACCTGTGGGAGTGTACACTTCTTTCTACCCATGCCTGACTGTCAATCGGGAAGCCAAAGGAAGGAGTATCCCATCCTCCATTGCATTTAAGTGTGTCCTGGTAGAGTTGCCAACTGACCACGAGACGTGTTGCTCTTATGCTTTCCAAAGCAGCTTGCTGCGTATGAATGGAAAAGAGGTTGGTCTTCTCCTACAGGGAAGAACATTTGTCCCTACTGATCTCTGCCAACAAGTTGTTGCTTAAAAGCACAGTGAGTCTGAATGAAAAGTTGGCAACTGGGGGCAGAGCTATGGGCATGGGGGTTAGTTCAGCTCAAGGGAATGGAAGGAAGCCAGCCTCTTTCCTTCCTGTGCTTTGAACAGGTTTTTCTATAGATGGAGTGCTCTTGTTCTCCAGTTGTGTTTCATTCAAGAGGGGACTGTAGTGTTAGATGCTCCCCTATTTGGCATTCATGGGGGAAGAAGAGTTTATCTGGACAGAAAAAATGGCTTGTATTCAGTTTCCCACCTCCTTAATGCTGGGGGGGGGTGTCACTGGGCACCGTCGGGGGGAACCCTTTTTCTAACTGGATTTTCCCACCTTTTGGGATTTTCCTTCTTTATTTTTGCCATTAAAACAGTGTTAAAAAATTAGGGGTGGATTTAGATAAGTTGTCCTCCCCACCCTGTAGAGAGACAGTAATTTAGAAACTTCTTTCTGGGGCTGAACATTGGAACCAAAAGGTGCTGGGGCTAAAACCCACCAGGAAGCTGCAGAATCAAAACAGCCCCCTCTTTTCCATTGTCTGATATAAGAAAGAATTGGCTTGCTCCAGGGCTTAATTTCAGCTGATGCTCAGACCCCCAAAACTTGATGTAATTTTTATGGGCTGTTCTTTAAGATGAATGCTAGCTAATGCAAAAGGCGGCTCTGGCACAGGGGATGGCACAAGTGTCTCCCCCCAGTTGTGTGATGGTTCAGAATCCAGCCCCAGATCTTTAAATTCCCCTTTCCCAAAGGTCTAGTCCTAGAATCTGAGCTCTCCCTATCCTGCAAAACTAAGTTGGGACGATTTGTAGTGCCATGCTGGTTTGAGAAGAGTCTCTGAGCACACACAGAGTTAATTGCAATTGCTAAACTGATGCATCAAGGAGTGGGTGTCGGAAGTTCCTAGCTTTCCTTCTACAGTTAGGGCTAGAATCCGAAACGTTCCAGGACTTTCTTCCCCTGGGCTGTGGCTGACCACTGCAAATCCCTTCCATGTCCCACCCTGCACAGTTGTGGGGTAATGTGCTTTTAATGTGCCATTCAGAGCACAATCTTCTAAAAAACTAATTAACTTGATACTCAAATGTAGACTCACAACTTTAACACTAGTAGCTCATGAAGCAGAATTTTTGCTCACAACACTCCACAGCTTAGAGGGAACATTGCTTCTCACAACAACTCTTTGAGGTAAGTTAGTCTGAGCATCAATTACTGACCCAAATTCGGTGGCTTGGTGTTGTTTTCTGTATTACTGATGGTGTTATCAAGGAAAAATAGTACATGGTGCTTGGGATTTGGATGGCAGAAGTGTAGCATTTCCCTCTTTACCCCCTCCAAGGGCATAAGCAAAATGCTTGCCTCTGTTTTGGTGCGGTCACACGTGCCAGATAAAACAGTGGGAGGGAAGCGAGGCTATTTCCTCCGGAGGAATTTGACCCACAGTTGTACGATCACACCTCCCTCTGAAGCTGCGGGTGCAGTCTGTCAGTGTGTGATCAGATGCAACTGCAGGTGAGTTGTGTTTTTTTCAGATATAGAATCAAAGCTGTCCCTCAGCTGGTGTGCCAGCAATATAAATGGAAGAACTTCAGAAAGACATCATGCCCCTGTATAAATCATTGGTGCGACCTCATTTGGAATACTGTGTACAGTTCTGGTCACCACATCTCAAAAAGGATATTATAGCATTGGAAAAAGTGCAGAGAAGGGCAACTAGAATGATAAAAGGGGTGGAACACCTTCCCTATGAAGAAAGGTTAAAATGCTTGGGGCTCTTTAGCTTGGAGAAACGACGGCTGAGGGGTGACATGATTGAGGTTTATAAGATTATGAATGGGATTGAGCAGGTTGAGAAAGAAGTACTTTTCTCCCTTTCTCACAATACAAGAACTCGTGGGCACTCCATGAAATTGCTGAGCAGTCGGGTTAGAACAGATAAAAGGAAATACTTCTTCACCCAAAGAGTGATTAACATATGGAATTCACTGCCACAGGAGGTGGTGGCAGCTACAAGCATGGACAGTTTCAAGAGGGAATTAGATAAACATATGGAGCAGAAGTCCATCAGTGGCTATTAGCCACAGGGTATAGATGGGAACTCTCAGTTTGGGGCAGGTGATGCACTCTATTCTTGGTGCTGGAGGGGGCAGCAGTGGGAGGGCTTCTAGTGTCCTGGCCCCACTGCTGGACCTCCTGATGGCACCTGGTATATTTTGGCCGCTGTGTGACAGAGTGTTGGACTAGATGGGCCGTTGGCCTGCTTCAACATTGCCTTCTCTTATGTTCTTATGTTCTTATGTTAGATCTATCCTTTGGTGGTAAGGCCTGCTACTCTTCTTTGAATGGTCACTGTCCCTGTCAGTTACATATCTGCTCTATCACTCTCGTCTCTTCCATTGACATTTGTGAGCCCTAAGGCAAACAGTCAAGTTAACAGAATGAGAGCCACATATGAAAGTATTTTAATATCACTATCTGATATTTTCCCCATTCATATTGATTGCAATAACTGTATTAGCAAATATAAGTTTTTAGTTCAGTTTCTTTATTAGTTAACATCCAAATGCACATCCCTATACACACTGGGTTCATGTTTGAAATAGCTTTCTTGGGTGTAATAGTACAACAATTCAATAGAAAGCAAAAAGGGAGGGAAACCAATACAATTAATAAAAATGGAAGTCTGGGTTCTGAAGTGAAATGTGCATTTTATAATGGAAACTAAATAGCTCTGTGGCTAAGATCTTAAACAACTGCCTTTTAAAAGTCATTGAAAACTGTAAATAAAAGTGATACCCACTTGGTTTTGCAAAAGCTATTTTAAAGGAAAACATAATTGCCCATTATACAAGGGCATAATTACTTTTCTTGTGTTTGTACAATGTCCTTTGGTTATCCTGCTGCTGTGGAGGTCTGGAAGTTTTTCTGTAGACTTGAATGGAGTTACAGTTTTGCTCAGAGTATTAATCATGCCTCTGTGGTTGCTACTGTAATTCAAACAATTGTCACACAAACTTGACGTGACGTGAATGACCTGTGATTAAGATCTTTGGTGTGTGGTTTTAAAAAGCTAATTAACACCTTCACTTGGCTGCTTTGAAGACAGGCAGGGTCACTGGGGAGGGAATCTTAACCCTTTCTTTGTGTGCCTCTTCCACAATTTAAATAACCCCAAGCTTTAATTAACTCAACAGGAGGAAAAAGACATACAAACACTGTGACTGTCTTTTTCCTCCTGCAGCGCTAACTGCAAGTTTATAGAAGCAGAGGCATAGGAGGAACCAGTTAGACATTTCCTTCCCCAGTGACTGTGCTTTGATCTTTAGAGTAGTTGTGTGGGGGCTGCTGATTAACTTTTTTGAAAGTGAGGGATTCTAGTCACAGATCACTTTCATCACATCTAGTTCCACCCTAATAGTCTGGTTCCTTTCTTATAGGCTTCCTGTGCAGCAAGACTTTGCCTAGTTCACTTACATTTTAACCTACAAAAAGCTTTGCAGTGTTCATGTTAGTGTTTCAGTTTTATTTTGTTGCTGGGCAGAATATAAATCTGCACAGTTTGACCCCTACCCCCATGTGAAAGTCAACCTGTTTGCTGTCAGATGAACCAAATCCTACCAAATGAAAATCAATATGTGATGAGTTTTCTGTTCCAGTGAACTTTCACCCTCCCAGAGCTGTGACTCTGCATCCCACTATTCTTCCTCTCTTCTTTGAGTCTGTGGATCCCTCTACAACTTCATTGTAAATGTGAGCATGGGTATCATCCCAATACAGATACACTAATTTAAATCCCAGTGATATCAGTGGGAAGATATTAGGTATATTTTATTCATTTGTTTAAAATATCAATATGCTGCCTTTTTCCTGAGCATCTGTCAGGACCCAAGATGGATAGATAACAATGTAAAGCAGTTTTACAAAACAAACATTAAAACACACACACATATAAAAACAACACACACAGATATAGAGACGTTAAAACTAGTCTAAAAAAACTTTAATGGGAGTTGCCGAAGCTGCTTTCCATTTGGCTCTGTTGTGCCCCATGTGTTCATCACTCCCTTGTTTACAGTACATTGCCAACTGTATATGATAGCCACTGTAGTGCAGTGGTTAGTGTTGGATTAGTATCTGAGAGACCAGGTTCAAATTCCCACCCTACCATGGAAGCTGCCTGGGTAACCCTGGCCTAGCATCACTCTCTCTCAGCCCAAGCTACCTCACAGGGGTGTTGTGAGAACAAAATGGAGGAGAGGAGAATGATGTAAGCCACTTTGGGTCCCCACTGGGGAGAAAGGTGGGGTATGGTATAAATGAAGTAAATAAACAAATAAGTAAATATGATTTCTTAATGTGGTCATAGATAGAGGGTGATAACTGTAAAGTCTTCAGCACTGGAAAAGAAATATTAAACACTATCCAATTTTATATTTGTTACCGTTTGATAATTTAGATTTTCTTTTGATGGCTCAAACTCTTTCCTGGAATATGGATATTATGTCAAAGTGGTCCTGTCCCCCCCTGTCCCCGATTAGCTCCTCTCTTTCCTTTTGGATAACTCACTTTGTTCCATTAGTTAGTGATTCCACATCTCTGGTACTATATGCTGTGACTGTTTTTCATGTCAGCTTCAGCTCTATGCAAGTGTACATATACATGTTTAATTCTAATTTGCTGCTAAATTTTCTCAGAGAAATACAAGGGAGAAAAGGTAAATTAATTCATATGGCGCCAGTCCACAACTTAATGACTCCAAAGTAGACCTATTAAGACAGATATAATTATTGCCAGAGGTGGAGAATAATAAAAAAGTTTTTCTGCCTAAGTTGTTTCTGAAGCCGGCCTATACTTAGTGGATATTTTGGTGTCTGAAATATTTTGCAACATTCTGTAATGAAAACTGGTGGATATCTGTATTAAAAATGGGTAAATATGATTTCGTTAATTTCAGAAACTGACAGCATGAACCTGTCTCCCGCTTGTGCCTGCTTGGTGGGACAGGATTATTTCTAAAGCTCTGAGCATTGGCAAAACACAATGGCAGGAAAAAATATGCTGGGGAAAAAAATCCTGGCATGGTGTCATAAAGGTTAACATCAGCATAATCCATACTGGCAGGATTCCACCGGTGTGGTGAGGGGATTGGGCAGTGTTTGGAGTGGAAACAAATTATAATCCTATATATGCTCAGGGACCAGTCCTGCTAAAATTATGCCTGGGTATGCTGAGCACTCAGATCCCAAAAAGACCATGGATGATTTCCCACTACAGCTGCCTCGGGATTGCGCCGCCGTTTGCCCTGATACTATTAGTCAATTTCACACCCGAAGCCGCGGGGCTGCATCTTGACCCGCGGCTTCGCCCGATTTCCCCCGCAGTTTCGTAATCCTCAAAAAACAGAAGCATGGCATTAAACAATATTTCAAATAAACAAACTGTGAAGAGGCGTAGGACACCCAAACTAAGAATCATGTGGCAAATGCCTCTTCCTGCATGAGGTGAGAGGGCACCTCCAGAGGCTCAGGGAGAGGCATTTGCTAAGATGGAAGTGATGCCTCGCGTGCTGCTTTTGGATTGGGTAGGGCCAGGGAGAGGTCCCTCTGCCCCTTCACAGCATCTTCTAAGTTTACCAGGATTGGGTAGTTACCAGGTTTGAAACAGCATACAGGTCTGCTTTTGGCCTCAGCAGCATGGCTTCCCAAGTGAAGGGTTCAGTGCTATAGAGGCCAAAAACCTCACATGAGAGATTTATAGGCCACTTTCAATCTGGCTGGCACTGTGCAAAGTGACAGCTCACCCCAGAAACCACAGGAGCCTCTAAACCTCTCAGTTTCTGTAGAATCAGCATAGAAGTGGGTGGGGGAGGGGGCCAGGGGCTGGATTGGTTTGGGAGGCACCTTAATGGAAGACAACAATTCATAGCACCATCCTAAGCAGAATTAGAAGGGTGTAATTTAGATGTATGTACCTCTTCTTAGGATGGCACAGTTTGATATCCCCCCCCACAGATGCTTCTTTCAGATTACAAAAAAGGGGTGCAAACGAAAATCCAGCATTAGTTGCTGTAGATTTTTCGGGTTGTGTGGCTGTGGTCTTGGCATTGTAGGACCTGATGTTTCGCCAGTAGCTGTGACTGGCATCCAGCAGTTGGGAAATTGGCAATCCAATGCAGTTAAGCAAAGTGAGTATTACCAATGACCAAAACATTTTGCTGTGCTAAGTGG
The DNA here is from genome assembly GCA_029375565.1 of Gekko gecko. Taxonomy (NCBI): domain Eukaryota; kingdom Metazoa; phylum Chordata; class Lepidosauria; order Squamata; family Gekkonidae; genus Gekko; species Gekko gecko. The sequence continues at coordinate 53,484,267 of JAPDNY010000011.1, read as the reverse complement.
CTGCACCACACAACTCAAAAAGCATGCCCAAGAAGCAAGGGCATAGACTTTCCAATTTCCTGGGGGGAGGGGCTGGGCCACAGGCATTGCTGTGCTAGGTCCTTAAAAGAACCGAGGTCCAATGACATCATAGGGAGGAGCCAGTGACATCACAGACCATTGTCACTATTTATGGAGGTGGAGCAATGTGGGATTTAGGAAAGGCTCTCCAGAAATTTAGGGGGGCTGAGAACCCTTGAGAACCCCCTAACAAGGCCCAACGGCTCAGGAACAAAGCACGGCATGGACAAAATCCTCTACATAAAACCTTGGAGAACCACTGCCAGTCTGAGGAGACAATGATGACACTGATGGACTGATGGTAGAAAGACCATGCTTTGTGTGCCAAAGGATAAAGGTTTAAACCAAGGAGGTCTAAGAGAACAGGTGTGTCAAGATCTCCAGATAGTCAAACACCAGGCTTCTTAAGAAGATAGCGTTTTATTAAGACTAAATTAGAGCAACATGAACATCTTCATTGTCAGTGATGCTGGGAGATACAAAACAGCATCAGTTATAGCCCCCTTGAACTGCCCCCCCCCACTACAAGCCAATGGTTATCTTTCCCACGCATGGTAAGAAAGAAATTAACGGCTACCAGATATATCTACAAAAGGCCAAAGAGGCCTGAGACTCAAGGCCAGCCATTTAGATAAGACATAGCATAGACACAGTAAATTAGAGACTCTGAAGACTTGGTGTTACTCCCACAGTCCAGAGCTGTGAAATTTAACTCCTCTCTCCTCCCTCCCCCCTCTGCAGTGATGGCAGGTTTACCTGACAAGGTGCTGGAAAGGATCTTTCTCTGTCTGAGTCTCTAGACATTTGCAGGACCTCCCGCATCAGTTTAACATGAGATTCCTTGTCGGGGGAGTACAATAAAATATCATCTAGATAAACAAGGACCCCCTTAAACAAGTGCTTGTGGAACACTTCGTTAATAAGTTTCATGAAGACCCCTGGAGCTCCTTGAAGCCCGAATGGCATGACTGGGTATTTGAACTGTCCCAGGGGGGTATTAAACACTGTTTTATATTCGTCCCCCTCCCAGATATGCACCCTGAAGTACGCATTGTGTAAATCTAATTTGGAGAAAATTTTCCCCCCAGCCACTGCGGCCAGGAGGTCCTTGATTAATGGCAGGGGGTAAGCATTTGTTGCCGACACTGCATTCAGCCCCCTATAGTCTGTACACAACCGTAACCCGCCATCTTTCTTTTTCCGGAACAACACTGGGGACGTGCAGGGTGAAGAAGTGGGACATATAAATCCCCTTTCCAAATTCTTATCAATGAACCATCTCAGTTCCACCTTTTCAGCTGGGCTCATTGAGTACAATTTCCCCTTGGGCGACTTCTGATTTGGTAACAGATCAATAGCACAATCAGAGTTCCTGTGTGGTGGTAATTCATCCGCCTTCTCCTCCCCAAACACCGCTGCCAAGTCCTGGTATTCACGGGGGATGCGATTTAGCTTTGTGTCCGCCAAACCCACCGGCACTTGATGCACTGACAAGGGCTTTCCCCAAGAGTCATTCCACACATGTGCCGTGCATCGGGAGGAGATGAAGTTTACCACCCCCTGTTCCCACAGGATGTGTGGATCGTGGTCATAGAGCCAAGGGCTACCTAGCACCAGCAGAAACCTCGCTGCCTGCGTCACCACGAAAGGCCGTGTTTCCCAATGATCTCCCACCCCCACGTGGAGGGGAACTGTCTCATATTTGCAGGGATCCTTCATGGTGGATCCATCCATTTGGGTAAAAATTAACAGGTCGGCCAGTTTGATTACCTTGGCCCCCAGTCCCATAACCAGCGAGGGGTTTATGAGGTCTCGCCCACACCCCGAGTCAACAAGCCCCCTTACCCGCACATGGGTGTTTAAGTCGGGGCAGATCAAAGTCACAGTCACAAAAAAGAGGGAGGGGTAATTGCTCACCGGTTGTAGCGCCTGAAAATTGGGGACCTGCTGCTCAGCGCTGTTCATAGCAGGTCCTTCTCATTTCCCACCGGCTGCAGGAGCTCCTCCCCCGACGATTCGGAGTTGTCTTCCACCGGGCTCGCTTGCAGGGCTCGAAGGTTTCTCCGTTTGGCCATCGGTTTCTTTGTCGGGGTGTCGGTCCTCTTCTCCCCTTTCGGGGTGGAGGTCAAGGGCCCTGTCCCAGGGCAAGCTGCCGCGAAGTGCCCAGATGCTCCACATTTTAAGCACAGCCCTTGCTTCATACACTGCTCCCGAGTGGCGTCTTTGGCCCGGGGCATGGGGGGACGACTCTGGGTTTGCCTGTCGGGGTAGTGGTCGGGGTTGCCTTCTCTCCCGCTGCTGCATCATTGATGCGAATGGTGCGGAGTTGGCTCTCGGTGTCCGCCGCTTCCTTCATCCATGCTAGCAAGGATTGGGGTTTCCCCCTCCGCAGGATCGTCCCTTGGATCTTGGGGTCTAGCCCCAGCCGGTATTGCTGGGCTAGGACTCCATCGGGCCATTCACTGATTTTTGCGGCATGACGGCGAAATTCTTCCGTGTACTCCTGCACCGACTTTTTCCCTTAGCGAAAAGTGCGCAGGAACGCCTGGGCAGTCTCACTCGCATTTGAGTCCTCATAGTGGTCATGGAGAGCCCACATGAACGCGTCCACTTCTCGCAGCTCGGGCCCATTGGCATGGTGCAAAGTCACGTACCAGTTGGCCGCTGCATCTCGTAGTCTCGAGGCGATCGCATCCACTATGCACTCCTCGCTCGGGAAGAGATGGCCCCAATTGTCCACAAATTTTTCTGCCCTCACCAGAAAGAAAGACAGTTTCTCTGGGGTCCCGTCAAAGGTTGCCACCAGCAGCTCGTCCGGATTCGGGAACATCCGCCCCCACCCCCTGGGGGGCCTACGCAGCGCTGGGGCCACCATTGGTGCTGGCTGGCCTGGTTGAACCGGTGGTTGTCCCGGGGCCAGCAACCCTGGGACTCCCTGCGCTGGGGGTCTTGCAGGCACTACCAGAGCCCCATCGGGTTGGGGTGGCATCCAGCGATCCATTTCCCTCTGGATACTTTCTGCTATCATCTCCGGGATCCATTGGAGCGCTTCCTCCAACCTGCATGGCAGCCGTTCTCCACTGTGGTCTCGGCCCTGCCGGGGTCCCGTCATCTCCTCCGCCTCAGCCAGGGTCTCCCGGGGCACTGCCGTCACCGTGCTGAGTCGGTAGAGAGATCGTTCATCAATGTTCCCTCTAAGCTGTGGCATCTTGTGAGCAAAAATTCTACATTGTGAGCTACTGGCATTAAAGTTATGAGCAAGCGATTTGGCTACTGCATAAATCAGTTTACTTTGGAGCCATCTTCCTGAGCTAAGACAAAAATGTGTGAGCTAGAGGCTGAAAATCTGTGAGCTAGCTCACACCAACTCAGCTTAGAGGGAACACTGCCATCCATAGCGACTCTCCCGATCCGATCTCCGGGGGCTTAGGGACCATGTCTCCTGAGTCTCAGCAAGAGGTTTTCCCCAGTCCCGTCGGTTACAGGGTCTCGTAGTCACGCTGGCCGAGGCTCCCCTGAACCAGCCACCAAATAGGTCCTCCTCGGGATCCCACGGCAGTGGGGCTGCTGTGACGGGTGTCTCCGTGGAGGTAGAGGGCACCGATGTTGTGGGTGCCATGGAAGTGGGTACCGTGTCTCCTGACGTGGGTACCACTATCGGGTCTTCTTCTCCATTCATCTCGGTTGTGAAAGATTTGGGAGGATGATAGCCCGAAAAGAGAGAGGATCACTGACAATCTGTCAAGATCTCCAGATAGTCAAACACCAGGCTTCTTAAGAAAATAGCATTTTATTAAGACTAAATTAGAGCAACATGAACATCTTCATTGTCAGTGATGCTGGGAGATACAAAACAGCATCAGTTATAGCCCCCTTGAACTGCCCCCCTCCACTACAAGCCAATGGTTACCTTTCCCGCGCGTGGTAAGAAAGAAATTAACATCTACCAGATATATCTGCAAAAGGCCAAAGAGACCAGATATATCTGCAAAAGGCCAGCCGATTAGATAAGACATAGCATAGACACAGTAAATTAGAGACTCTGGAGACTTGGTGTTACTCCCGCATTCCAGAGCTGTGAAATCTAACTCCTCTCTCTTCCCTTCCCCCTCCGCAGTGATGGCAGGTTTACCTGACAAGGTGCTGGAAAGGATCTTTCTCTGTCTGAGTCTCTAGAGATCACCTGCATCAGAGCAGACCATGCTGAAGTAGATGGACCAATGGCACGAAGACCAGTGTGGATTGAGGAGACCCGTGTTCAGATCTACATTTTGCATGATGCTTACACGGTGATACTGGGACAGTTAGATTCAAGCCCAGTAGTGGATTAGAGACCAACAAGAGTTTCAGGGAATAAGCTTCCAAGAGTCAAAGATTTTGCCATTGCTGTGAGGTCGATATAAGGGAAGGGAGACTGGAGGAAGGGTGGGATAAAGAGGGGATTGATCTGAGCAGCAAAGTCCGTTGGGATGGAAGAGGAGTTTACAGGGGGGAAAGCACCAACTGATGTGACCAAGAAAACAGATCTTCCCAAACTAAAACACCATACATTATAGCCTGAACATGAACCTATACTGCACCAAGGGTCAGCCACTTTACTATTATATATGTGACTGTTTTGTATACTGTACTGTCTGTGGCTAACCTATCACTCCCACGGAGCATTATGCTTCACTCCTAAGCACACTTGCTTAGGAAAAAGCTCCATGGACTTGTTTATTCATGAAGATCAGTTTAGATGCTGACTCTTTAAAATGGGGCAGGAGCAAATGGTCTCTTGGATCAAAGATGGTCTTCATCTGATTTTTCTCTACTTGCTTTATTTCTGGAATCATTTTTTTGCCCATCATTATCAAAATAACTTTCATGTACAACCCCCCCCCCCACTATGCACAAAAATGTGCAGTCCACACTACAGGTCAACAAACAACTTTCTTCACTGCCTGACTGAGGTTACCAGTGTTCAGGCATGGCAGGTATGTTTGCCTGACAAAGAGAAAAGGGAAATACCGTGTTTTGTGACTGGGAGCGGTCTTCACACAGAATACATGTGGAATACTCAATGAAATTGCTGCGCAGTCGGGTTAGATCAGATAAAAGGAAGTACTTCTTCACCCAAAGAGTGATTAACACATGGAATTCACTGCCACAGGAGGAGGTGGCGGTGGCTATAAGCATGGACGGCTTCAAGAGGGAATTAGATAAACATATGGAGCAGAGATCCATTAGTGGTTATTAGCCACAAGGTATAGATAGGAACTCTCAGGCTGAGGCAAGTGATGCTCTGTTTTCTTGGTGCTGGGGGGGGACGGGACAGTGGGAGACCTTCTAGTGTCCAGGACCCACAGAGTGTTGGACGGGATGGGCCATTGGCCTGATCCAACACTGGGCTTCTCTTATGTTCTTATGGAGGAGTCACTCTGCGGACAGGAAAGTAGAGCTGTACTGAAACCACGGAAGTAGGCTGCTAGGGCTTTATTCCACCACCACCCCCGCCACAAATTAATTATCGACAGGGTTTCCTGCCTAGTTAGGGGCTGGATTTAAAACAGATACTCCGAGACTAACAGGACGAATCGCACTTCAGCCCAGAGGAGGAAAAACGACGTCAAGTAGGCAAGTAGGCATCAGCCACTCTGACCATGCTACCTTGCACCCTCCCCGGCAGAGGCTTCTGGTAACTAGGAAGGAGATCCTTTTTATCTGTCACTCCTTGTGCACCAGGCGTGGAAGACCCGCCGCGGTTTGCCCTTGTCATCACAAGCCGCGGAAGTGCAGCAGAGCAGGGAGCCGGAGGGCACGGCAGGAACGGCGCACGTGTTCGCAGGCTTTGCATAGGAATGCCCGGCGAGACCACAATTCCTAAATTGAGGCGGGACTCTGAAGAGCAGGAAGGGGGAGGGGGAGAGGGAAAAGGGCGGAGCTTTGCAGGAAAGGGGCGGAGCTGGAGCGCGCTCCCGCCAGATCAGCCGGCCCGCTGGCGGCCTCCCCAGTAGCTGGCTAACCAACGGCCGGGCTGCCTTGGTGCGCCTGCTCTGGCGGCAGCGCGCGCAAGAACGAGGACGGCGGGCTCCGGCTTTCCCCCTGAGTGTGGCTGGAGAGCGCTCCGCGCGCGGCGCGCCGCTCTTCCGAGCTTCGCAGTCCGCGAATGGGGCTGAGCCCGAGAAGCGCCCATTGAGAAGAAAGAGGCGGCGGTAGCGTGCGCGAGTGGGAAGACGGGGCCAGCCAGCCAGCCAACGCTTGCCGGTAACTGCCTCGGCGCTTCATTGCTCCGGCGCCTTCCCCACGCGGAGCTGGAGGAGGCGGAGGTCCTGTTGCTCCGCTGCCTCCTCGCCTGGTGGGACGTCAGAGCCTAGCCTTGCCCCCTTTTCCGCCCCGCCACCTCCTTTTTTGGGGAAAGGAGAGGTTGGGGTGGGACGGCGCTGGGGGTTCGGCTTGATTGCGCGGAGCCTTCTCCGCCGCCAGTGGCCCGGGCTGGGGTGGCGGGGAAGCGAGGGGCGGCCTCCCCTGGCTGTAGGGCTCACGCAGGTATCTTCCGGGGGAGAGCCAATCAGGGGGAGTTCTCCTTCCGCCGCCCCCCTTTGTCAGGGGACTTGTGGCCCTTCCCGTCCCTCGCTCGTCTCCAGCCTCTTTCGCTGCCCCTGGATTAGCTCCAACGCGAGAGAAAATACTTTCCGGAGGGAGGGCAGTAATCCTTTCCCTCCCGCCCTGGATTATCTCCCCGCCCTCTGCGGGATTATCCTGCCCCCCCCCCCCCGCCTCCTCTGGCAAATCCCAGGGGCGATCCGGGGACGGAGCTTTCTCTCTCCCTCTTTTTTTCTTCCGCCCTTCCCTTTCTTTCCCTCGAGGGTTCCTGCTGGCTCGCCTGCCTTCCCTCCCTCCCTCCCTCCCTCCCTCCCAGGATCGCTTGCCTCTTCCTATTCTCGAATGAAAGGCACGTCTCTTCTTCGCTCTTTCCCGTGGCTGCAGTCCGCATTGGACTGGGTGGGAAGGGGGGTGGCGGCGGGGCTGACCGAAGAGGTGGGTGGGTTGGACTTGCCACGGGGCTGCTGTCACCTCGCGGGGCTGGGAGTTTGTGGGGCGGCAGGCAGGCAAGGCGCGTGGATTGGCCCCGCGAGGAGGGCTACTGGGGCGGGGGGAGGAGAGGGGATTCTTGCAAGCCGCCCAACGCAGGGCAAAGCGTGCAGCTTTCTCGGCGGCGGTGTTGCTCCCGGGGAGAAGAAAAAGGAGGCAGCCGGTGCTTTGGCATCATGCGGTCTCAGTGCGCTCACGTTGCCGGTTACGAAACTGTGGAGCGTACCTTTATTTTTGGATCCTAACTCCTAGAGACGCCTGGCCCCCTCCCGCCCCCTCCTCCGCCAGACCAATCGAATAGTTCCGTTTCAACTCGACTGTGAATGAAAAGCGGCGTGGATGTCTCCTGCCGTTGGCCGGGGTCAACTCTGAAGTGACTGGACTGCTCTCTGGCTTCCAGCCAATTGGTTGTGCCTGGGGCTGACAGCAGGAGGGGCAGGCGTCGATCAAGTTATTGCTCTGACGCCACAGCAGTCCGGGATAATCATGTTGGGCTACCGGTAGAGCTGGAGGTAATGGTCTTGGTTCTGTAGCTCCCACTTTGGCCGAACCTTCCTCCTCCTTTCTTCCTGTCGCCTTTCGGAGGTAGGTATGGGGGACTGGATGACTGCTGCAGAGCTTCTTGCCGTTTTTTTTTTGTCGCGCAGAGCCCAAGATTATATCCATCCATCAAACTTGGTTTGATTTGTCTCTGGGAAGAGAAGGGGCCTTGGCAAAACTGAAGAGAGGCAGGGTAACTATAAATAGATCTAAGACTAGTGGAGGCTTTGAACAAAATTTTCTTCTTGCGTTTGAACTGCTAGTGTCTGTTCAGGCTGATTGGGTGGATGACTGTCATAATGTTCCTGTTATGGCTTGATGGCTTCTGCCTTGCGTGTGTGTTTTTGAAGGACTAGCTTAATGTTGTTTATCAGCTTCTGCTTGAAAATGCCACAGAGAACAATCCTGTGAAATGAGCCAAGAGTTGGCATAATTCAGAGCTACAGACTGTTAATTCATAAATTCTAATGCTGGAGTTCAGTATATAAATGGGTGAGTCCAGAATGTTCAGTACCTAGCACCATCTTTGGCTTTTCTCCTTGGACATTTGTTTACAGCTCATACACTACCTGCAATTATTAATCTATGCAGGATGTTTACAGTTGTGCGGCATTGTGCCCTGAATGAAAACGGAGGTCAGCTTTGGAGATGTATTTCAGTTTACTTAATAATTTTTGCTCCTTTACAATGAAATCTCAATACTTTACTGAATGTCAACTCACTTGACCCTTGATCACTGTCTTATCTGGAGATTCACACTGGGATAATTGCAGTGACTGTCTTATGCCATCAAGAATGACATAATATGGAAATCCGACAGAAATCTGAAGGAGTAATTGAGGTCTGTGTGTTCTCTTGCTGTGTTTGGACAAATTCTGCATGCCAAAAAAAAAGTCATGAAGTTCTGTTGTAGAATTTCTTCTGAATAAAGCAGCTGTCTCTGCAAATGGCAATCAGTTATTTGCATGTATTAAACTCCCATTTTCCTTTCACCAAAGGGAATGGCTGCATCAAAAAAACCTTGTGTGAGCCTAAAATACTGTTGAAGATGTGTTGGGTGTGTGTGTACATCTATCACTTCACAAAACAATTAAATATTTTAACCCAGATTGTAGTTTCCATTGAGTTGCATTAATAAGAGGAGGAAGTTGTTCTCAGTGGTTGGCTTAATGCATAAATTGTGTGTGTAAGAAGTGTGAGTTTGGCTCTCCCACAGTGAGATCTAGGGTTCAGTACATACTTGGGTCTGATTAAAGTTACTTATGGGGATAATTCCTGGTTCCTGGCATATAATTAGTGTGTAGCTGTTGATTGCTGCAGAGATGATGTATGGAAGAAGAACAGTAGCAAAGGGTGAACATACAGAATCTGAATAGTGCAGTGAGCCAGAAGATGAGCCAATATCTAGACTGTGTTCTTGTGTTGTAGTTTTGCTGTTTGTGCTTGCTATTAGCTACCTGGGCAGAATGCTCTATGTACATATGACATCATGTACTGGAATATAATATCTTGTAGTTGACTTGCAGTTTAGGACTTTAGTAGAAACAGTTTAGTCTTATGAGAACTCTTAAATATGGTTGTGATCTGACAAAGGTGCTTTTGTTAAAACAACTTGGTAGTAGATTTGCAATGCCATTTAAACATGTTGCCCATATTCTTGCTGTTCATGTCTTAAAGTCTGAAAATGAAACCACTGGCAAAAAGCATAGGGCAATGTTTGTTGTTCAGTCACACAGTCGAGTCTGACTCTTCACGATCCTCAGTGTATTCCCTAGCAAGTTGTCATGAAAACTGGTGGCTCTTGTAGGTAGAACAAAGACCAGCACACTGATATGGTAAGTTTCAGTGCCATTAGTAAGTCTTATTCCTCTGTCATATATGCAGGTCTTACTGTTAAAACAACATAACACAGTTTTAAGAGATCAGTCTGGGTACCATAAAATTGTGAAGTTTGTGTAGAAACATAAAAAGGATTAAACCTCAAAGTCATAGGAGGGACAAGTCGGTACAAATCTTGAGGAAACATGAAATGTTTCTTGATTGATCTATAACATTTTTATGCTGCCTTTCCAGGAACATGCACAAGGATGCTTTTAAAATAAAAATAATAAAAGGAAAATATTAAAAGATATTAAAATCCATTGTTAAGAACCAGGGCCAGCAAAAAAGGTAGACCATAAAGAACATAAGCATCTCTCCAATAAGAAGTTTTCCACTAAACCTGCTATGAAACTTTTAATAAATTCTTGGGAATTTCAGACAGATGATATAATCCGGAAGAGGAACGGTTCCCAAACGGTTTCTGGTCTGGCATTTCAGACAGAACCGTTTTAGAACCGGTTCCCTACTGGAATATATTTGTAATTTCACACAGAATCACTTCTGTCCCGTTCAGGAAATGGGGCTGAAGCATTTTACCTGTCAACCGCTTCCGAGTAGTCATCAGTTTCTTCTCCCGGATCTGATACGCTTTTTTCCCGCCTTTTTTCGCCCGTGCGGGGGATCTCTGGCTTTTTTTTAAAAAATGTTCGCTTTAGAGCGCTATAACGCGATAACACAATAGTGCAATAGCATTATAGCAACCCCATTGGAATGCCTGGAGTGTTGTTTTATAGCGCTATAGCGCTCTAAAGTGAACATTTTTTTTAAAAAAGGCACGGCGGGAAAACAAAGCAGTCTGAATTGCCAAACCGCTTCTGATTCAGCTCTTTTCCGGTCAGGGAAAGCCATGTGTGAAATGGCAGCCGGTTTACTTCAAGACGAATCAGAAACAGCTTCAATCCGGCAGAATTTCAGTAATGTGAAATTTCCTTCTGTCTGTATATACTGGAAATAATTCTTGCTGGTATCAGTTAAAATTTAGGTATGTACTTAGGCCATTTGTTTGAGTCTGTTAGCTTGCCATTCTTTGTAACTTGGAAGAAACCAAAGCTAGTCAACCTTTACAGTAGTGATGAAGAGCTGTGGCTATCTCAGTCATTCAGGATTATCTGTCAGGGAAGGAGGGAATTCTTGAATAGACGTGCTTGCTAGCCTTTCCATAAGGCAATGGACATGTTCTTAATGAGGTGTTTGAGATCTGGAGTCCTGATGAGGTAGTTAAGCCTGTGTTTACCCAGAACATGGTTATGATCAAGGGTCAAGTCAGATGTGGTATGAGGAATCCCAGTTTAGGATTGGCAGCATACATGGGGACAGAGCTACGTTTTCCCCTTCCGTGATTTTTATTTATATTTATATTCTAATTTATATCCTGCCCTACCCCACCAAAGCAGGCTCCAACCTGTTGTAGTGTATCCCCACTGCTGCCACAATCGCAGTTTACACTGGTTTTCTGTGTGCTTGCCAACAATATTTTTAAACATTTTGTGAACTTGAAAACTTGCCTACTGTTTTGTGTTTTGGTCCTGATAAAAGTATTACATGTTTTTTTATGTTTTTGGCTGTTACATGGCCTGTGAACCACTCACTGAATTTCTTTATATACTTAAAACAGTTCCAGAACTACAGCTGAATGCAGGGTATTCTGCTGTTTCTTTAATATGCAGTTTATTCCATCAAAGTTCCTCTGTTGTTTCTGGCTAAGATAGGAAGTGTTTGCACAGCTAAAATAGGGTGATTCTAGGGAAAGGAGTTCACTTGTGACAAGTTCAGAGGAGAAGTTATGTTTATCTGTTGATGCAAAAACAAGTGTTCATATTTAAGAACATAAGAGAAGCCAATGTTGAATCAGGCCAATGGCCCATCTAGTCCAACACTCTGTCACACAGTGGCCAAAAATACCAGGTGCCATCAGGAGGTCCAGCAGTGGGACCAGGACACTAGAAGCCCTCCCACTGCTGCCCCCCCCCCCAAGCACCAAGAATAGAGTGCATCACCTGCCTCAGACTGAGAGTTCCTATCTTTACCTTGTGGCTAATAGCCACTGATGGACTTCTGCTCCATATGTTTATCTAATTCGCTCTTGAAACTGTCCATGTTTGTAGCTGCCACCACCTCCTGTGGCAATGAATTCCATGTGTTAATCACTCTTTGGGTGAAGAAGTACTTCCTTTTATCTGTTCTAACCTGACAGCAATTTCATTAAGTGCCCACGAGTTCTTGTACTGTGAGAAAGGGAGAAAAGTACTTCTTTCTCAACCTGCTCAATCCCATGCGTCATCTTATAAACCTCGATCATGTCAGCCCTTACCTGTCATTTCTCCAAGCTAAAGAGCCCCAAGCGTTTTAACCTTTCTTCATAGGGAAAGTGTTCCAACCCTTTGATCATTCTAGTTGCCCTTCTCTGCACTGTTTCCAATGCTATAATATCCTTTTTGAGGTGTGGTGACCAGAACTGTACACAGTATTCCAAATGAGGTTGCACCAATGATTTATACAGGGGCATTATGATACTGGCTGATTTGTTTTCAATTCCCTTCCTAATAATCCCCAGCATAACATTGGCCTTCTTTATTGCAGTTACACACTGTCTAGACATTTTCATTGAGTAATCTACTACGACTCCAAGATCTAAAATCCCTCAACCCACTTTGAGCAAACCTTAACCTCTAATCAAGAAGATGAGCTATGCAAGATAATAAGACAATACTGGAATGCTAGGTAATTTCTCTAATATTAGTATAACAGAGGCTGTAAAACTAGCAGTTACTATAGTACAGAATCAGTATGGGGTGTAGTTACTTAATGACCTCAAGCAGTTTCTGTAACTATTTGCAAAATGGGTCATATTTGGTTAGAGCATCAGGATTACTCATATTGAAGACTGCACAGCTGCAAGTGTTCTCAGTCAACCCAGGTCTATCCAGCTGAAGATGGTTATCTAGTTAGTCTCTTGACGGAGCGTTGTTGATACCAGCACAGGTATCTGTCTATGGAGGTACAGGTCACAAATACTGCCAGACTGGCAGTTTACCATCTATGCCAAGCATGGCTGCTAGCCCCTTTCCTGTCACCCCCCTGACCTAGCCACAGTAATCCATACAATAGTGACCTCCAGGTTGGACTACTGTAACTTGCTCTATGCTGGCCTGCCCTTGAGACTGACCTGGAGGCTGCAACTGGTCCAGAATGCGGCAGCGCAAGTCCTGGCGGGAACATCGTGGGCAGGCCATATACAACCTATGCTGTGCTAGCTATACTGGTGGAGTACTGAGTTAGGTTTAAGATGTTAGTATTGACTTCCAAAGCTTGAGCGCTCGGTCAGGACCTACGTACCTTTGGGACAATCTCCTCTAATATGTCCCCAGAAGAATTTACTGGTGATCCCTGGCCCTAGGGAGGTCTGGCTGTCATTGACTAGGGTCAGGACCTTTTTGGTCCTGGTCCTGACCTGTTGGAACTATCTGCTGAATGACATCAGGACCCTGTGGGATCTGGTGCAATTCCACAGGGCCTGTGAGGTAGAGATGTTCTGCCAGGCTTTTAGGGTGAAGTCAGCAACGGAAGGTTAAGACTGGCACCCTCTCCTCTTCTATTGCCCCCACATACCCTTCCCTGCCCTGCCATGTGAGATAGTGGTGTAGCCAGCAAAGGAAGACTATTTTCTTGCCATCTTGATTGGTTTTAACTTTTGTTTATTGTCAATAATTTTGATTATATATTACTTATATTTTTATCTCCATTGTAAATTGCCCAGAGCCTGCTTGCAGGGTGAGTGATTCATAAGTTTAATAAAATAAATAAATAGTTCCGGAAGACAGAGCAAGTAAAACTACTAAGAACTTGCTGTTTTACATTTTACTATTTAGATACATCAGATATACAGATTGTTGGATGTCAGATAACAGTGTGTTTCTTACGTGAGATAATGTTTTCCAGGAAGCAACACACAAATTGTATCTTGCTAATGTCTGCTCTGATAGAGTGTCTGATGCAGGGGCTGCCATAAGGTTAGTACATGATCAATCGTATTCAGTGGTTGGTGTTCACAGACAGATATTCTAGTGCAGTGGAAAGAGTTGTCAAAACCTTTCTCCAGAACAATCAAACATGTTGGATTATTTATGGAAGATATTGATAAACAGAAACATAAGCCAATTTAATTATTTTGAAGAGCACAGTGGCCCTAGAACTGTAATTAGAAGCAGAGGTGATGATCTTTGCTCTGCTTTGATTGAGAGAACTTTATTATGTTTTCATATTTAGCACATATTTGCTTACTTGGTAATCTCCAGGTTGGATTCCAGCCATTGAAAAACAGAAGATCCCCAGGCATGAGAAGAAAGCACTTCTATATATGAGTGGGTTGTTGATTTTCCTCTTTGCATCACCCTGGGCTTCCAACCTTTGAGTGGGTTGTTTGGAGCATGAAAGGAGCTGCAGTGGAAAGAAGGGTTGAGAAAACCATGGTGCACAGGTGGTCTTCTTAGGATTTTGTTTTGCTTCTCTTTTTCACCTTCAATTTTGCACACCCAGCACCATCAGTGGTATTCATAACTGGGTCTTTTATCAGGTTGTGCTTTACAAGTGATGATCCTAGTAAAAGCGAGAGAAGGAGGGCATGTATACTGTTTGTACAGTAGCTGGGTGCAAAGCTCCCAATACAGGTTGTATGGCCGGGAAAGAGCAATGTGTTAAGATCTTTGGTATTATGATGATAAATATGCTAGTGAAGCCACACCCAAATTTCCTCTCAGGTATTTATTGGAGAATTTAGATGAATGTGTTATACACTGTGGACCCATGGGGCTTAGCTGAGATAATTTTAAAAATGAAACTTTTGTCATAGGAGCTTGGATAGATACTGTGTACTCCTTTGGTCCTTTTTGAAGAGTGTTATGTGTTGGACATCTTCCCATTGTCTGATAGAGACTTTTTATGTTTGTTAGTAGTGTTGCAACTGCATGTTCAAATAAACAATCCTGTGATACTTCTGATTACAATGTGTTTTTCTGAAACATCTTCCGTTGGTTTGCAAGAGTGCTCCTGAGGTACTGATGGAAAAATAGCTGATGTTCAGATCTCTGTCTCCAGAGTTGTCAGTAGCGGAGATGGATACAAACAATTCTTAGTTCAATTTAGTAAGCAACGCTTCTGTGACTTTGCTGTTTAAGCTTCACTCCTGTATATTACTGAGTTCGTGCTACTACTGTGTGCTCCCTTAAAATTCCACCTTGTCTCTTCTTCTGTATTTAGGTTGCTGGAGTTGGGCTTTTCACTGTTTCCCTAATTTAGTCAAGAAGCTTACTTCTGAAAAGGCTTCTTGCTTTCAAAAGCTCCCTTGGTGCTGCTGTTTAATCATACTGCCATATTTTACCATATATGTTGATTCATCTCTTGTTGCATTACAAAAAAAGGGTAGCAGTGCATACCAGGGATATTGTTTGGGGTTCCTGGTATTCTTGTGGGTGCCTGATTCTGTGCACACACAGAGCTTGTTAGTTGGATGGGTGCATATATTTATCTTTAAACTAGGAGTAAGGCCTGTTGTGGGAAGAAATACAACAAACTCTAGAAGGAAGCCCCAGGTGAGTGTCCTGACTATGGCTGGTGGGGCGGCAGAGGAAAGGGGAAAATAGAGGGAGGCAAGCTATGTTTACTTCCTTTTGCTTAGTTATAAGGCAGGGCTGTCTCAAGTCATTTTGCTGCCCCAAGTGGGTAGTATGGGAGGACAGCCTCATGGTAAGTTATGGTTCCCTCCACCCCTGACTTATGTTGATTTGGGGTTATGCAGTGGCAGCTAAGATAGAAAAGCACCTCCTCCTATGCCATGTCTTCTGAGTTCCAAGGCTCTGGAAAGCGGTTCCATAGCCAGTTACAAGGTTGCCAATTCTGGGTTGGGAAATACCTGTAGATTTGAGGGGTAGAGCCTGGGGAGGACAGGGTTTGGAGTGGGGAGGGACCTCAGCAGGGTATAATGCCATAGAGTCCACTGGCCAAAGCAGCCATTGTCTTCAGGAGAACCGATCTTGGTCATCTGGACATCAGTTGTAATAGCTGGGGATCTCCAGGTGCCGCCTGGAGGTTAGCCTATGTTGATTTGGGGCTATGCAGTGGCAGCTAAGGTAGAAAAGCACCTCCTATGCCATTCCTTCTGAGTTCCAAGAGTCTGAAAACAGTTCCATAACTTGTTACAGGGTTTCCAACTCTGGGTTGGGAAATACCTGAAGGTTTGAGGAGTTGAGCCTGGGGAGGGCAGGGTTTGGGGTGGGGTGGGACCTCAGCAGGGTATAATCCAATGGAATCCACTGGCCAAAGCAGGCATTGTCTCCAGGAGAACTGATCTTGGTCATCTGGACATCAATTGTAATAGCTGGAAAATTTTCTGTAGGGGAAATGATGTGCTGTGGCTGGGGAACACGGTGATTTCTGGGATTTCTCCAGGCCCCACAAGGAGATTGGGATATTTATTTTGCCTCAGGACACATTTTGTGACTCCCAACAGCAACAGCAAACTGTTTAGAATGTTAGAGGCAAAAACCAATCAAGCTGCATATACAAATAACTTCTGTGTTTTGACTGGCTATGGGGGGGAGAGGAACAGCAGACTGTTTAGAATGTTGGAGGCAGCACTCAGGCAACGCAGCCAGTGGATAGGGAGACCCTCTGAGTGACAGATCAGGGAGCCAACTGATTTGGGAGCATGTGGAATGTTCAGGAGAGTCCATGACCAAAACAGAATTATATATAAGGAGAGATACGTGTTAAAAGTGGTGTTGTAGCAACTCATATTTAAATTGCTTCCATGTGGCCCTCAGTGATTTGACATCCAACTTTATCTGCTTTCTTTTTAGTCAGTTCTCTTTATGTTGCTATTCTCTTTGGAAATTAAATGAGTGATGCCGTGCCCACATACACGTTGAACAAAATAGTATTATTGTTGCTAGGAGACTTAAAATGCAACCCTAAGCTGGGAAGTAAGTATCACTGAAATATTTTGGAGTAAACATGATTAGGATTGAGCTGTTTCAATTTAGCCATTTACCAGATCCTCAGTACATTGTGAGTTATCTCTGTTATAGCTGACTTAATTTCTGTGTCTCATGCCTTGAACTGCCATTAAGTAAACCTGTCTGGAATCTCCTGTTGATTCTCAGATTTGTTTCCAGTTGAAAAACACTGTTGCTCTCACAGTGTGACAGCCAGTTTGGTCTAGTGGTTAAGAGTATGGACTCTAATCTGGGAAAACCAGATTTGATTCCCCACTCCTCCACATGCAGCTGCTGGTGTGACCGTGGGTCAGTTACAAGTTCTTTCAGAGCTGTTCTCTTAAGGGCAGTTCTCAAGAGAGCTCTCTCTGCCTTACCTACCTCACAGGGTGTCTGTTGTGGGGAGGGAAAGGGATTGTAAGCCGCTCTGAGACTCCTTTGGGTAGTGAAGGGCGGGGTATAAATCCAATCTCTTCTCTTTAGTTATCTTCAATTAGAAATCTATAGCCAAATCTTGTGCTGCTCAGTGACTTCTCTATTTAGTTAGGATACTGACGTTCACATTACAATGATTCTTAAAATATACTTACTATCTCAGTCTGTTTTAGCTGGGCTTCCAGTCTGGTTTTTGGACTGAAACTGTGTCGGTGACCTGCACTGATGTGCATTCCTGTTGATTCTCCTGATTTCTCAGCAGCTTTTGATACTATTGACTGTGGCATCCTAGGTTGAATGGGTGCCTGGGGTGGGAAGTACGACTTTGCTGTGGTTCCAGCCCTTGTTCATAGTTAATTCCAGAAATTGGAACTGGTGAACTTTGTCCTACCCCACCCCATTCCTCAAGGGTGTCTCAAGGCTCCACATCAGCATGAAACTTCTGAACAGGTAGTCTAGGAGCTTAAGGGTACTGTATAATCAGTATACCAATGATGCACCCAACTCTATATCCCCTCTCCCCGTCTGATTCTAGGGAGGCATTAATGGTTCTGAGCTAGTTCCTGTGAGCAGTAATAAGAGTAGATGAAGGTGAACCAACTGAAGTTTAATCCCAGCAAGTACTGTTGAGTGGGAATATGTTTACGTGTAGGTTGTACTTTTATTTATTTTTTCTCCATTTATACCCAGCCTTTCTCACCAATGGTGACCCAGTTACTTACATCAGGTTGCACTCCTTTTTATAGTTTGCAGTTTTGGTCTGTTCTTGAATCCACTACTGTACTTGATGTGCAACTCGTGGCCAGGAATGAGTTTGATCAGCTAAGGCTGATTAGCCAGCTGTGCTATTTCTTGAAGGAGAATGATCAGCCCACAGTGATTCATGTCCTAGATTAGTCTGCTACACTGCATTGTATATGGAGCTGTCTTTTGAAGACTGTTCTGAAGCTGGTTCAAAGATGAGCAGCCAAACCATTCACTGGATATGGATGCATAAGAATTTTGCACTAACTACCAACATTTTCAAGACCAAGTTCAAAGTATTGCTAACCTTTAAAGACCTAAATGACATGGTTTCGGTTTCCGGCGTCGCGAATGGCGGCCGCTTCTCGGGACGCTCCCGGAGGCGGTTAGCCCACGCGCAGTTAGGGGGGGTCTTCGCATATGCGAAAGACCCTAGTGAGCCTTAGGTAAAGGCTCCGAACCGGGGGCGCTTGGGGAGTAGCCTCTTTGCCGGCAGACAGCCGGGAAATTGAGGCTTTCTCCCCGCCCCAATCGGCCCCGCTGCGGCGTGCCCGTAATGGGACTTAGCGGCGCCACCGAATTCCAGGAGTGAAAACAGCGCTATGGTTCAACATAAAAAGAAGTAGTGGCATCGAATCGTGAGTTGAAGATCTATTTTGAAGCGTAAATCGGAGCCCCCCTGCATGCGTATAAGCGTTGGGAGGAGGGAGGAGTCCCCACCCCCCTCGAGAAGCAAGCTATTCAAAGGGAGCGCGAAGGGGGGCAGAAAGAAAACAAAGTGTTGGTGAAAGTACCGTTGGGGCTGCATGGAAGAATGTGTTCATCTTAGCTTCCTGGGGGATGCGGCACGAACTTTTTAAAAGTAAACAAAAAAACAAAATGTCGATAATGGAAAAAGCCCTGCAGACACCGGAAGAGAAGAGAGGAGGGACTTCCGGTCCAGATAGCCCCCCCCAAGAGCTTGCTGTCAATCAACAGAAAAAGGAGATGCTGTGCCCCCTGCTGGAACAATTGCAGAAGATCAACCAAACTTTGTTTAAAATGGAAAGTGTTCTCATCAGTCGACAGAAACAGATATTGGAAACAACTAGAAAGATGAAGGAGATTGAACAGAAATCGAATTTGATTCCAGGTTTCCAGGGCGCTAAAGAAGAGGAGAAAGAAGATCTCGGATTTACCTTGACAAATGTCTTGACACCCCTAACTGGCAGTGAAGCGATAAAGTTAAAAGAAGAGGTGGATAAGGCTCCCAAAGCCTATTCCGCCTTTATAAAAAGAAATACTCTGCCAGTAGAAGGGGATGTCGAGCATAGCAGGCGACAAACGGGAGATCTAATTTCATCTGCTGAATTTGTGGAGCCCTGGAAGCTTGAAGGCCAGAAGTTTAAGAAAAAAAGAAAAGAAAGAAGAAGGATTTCATCTTCAAAACACAGAAACTCCTGAAGAGACACGCCAGCAGGAAGAAGGATGCAGCATTCAAAATTGGGATAAGTGCAGAAGACAGCAGCCCAGGGGAAGGTGATGGAACGGAAGACTTCAAAGTTAAAATGGACTTAATCCATAACTGGAAGAAAATTAAGAAGAAGATACTTTGAGGACTGTTCGTGTTACATCTGGAAGGAGCTGTTTAATTACTAACCCCAATGGACTTTACTAACTGCATTAACAGAGTGATTTTGGACTTTGCTTTAGTTAAAAAAGAAGATCTTCTAACCATGATGGATGCCAAAACTTGGTATTGGTTATTAACCTAAACTAACTCTCACTAACAGAAAAAAATTTCACTCCACCTTTTTCTTTCTCCATCTGTCTACCCTTCCCTTTTCTTATAAAAAGAATAAAATTCTCTCTTTTTAAGAGAGTTTTACAAAAAAAAAAAAAAAAAGACCTAAATGACATGAGTTCATGACTACTATGGCAACCTTGTTAAGACTTTCTTCTGAGACCTTTATTTTTTATTTATTTACAGAATTTGTATCTCACCTTTTCACCTGTACAAAGGCCACCAAGGCAGCTAACAATTTAAAACATACATGATAAAATTACATTTAAAAACTATTAAAGTCAATCTCCCGCCAAACACATAATTAGAATAATTTAAAAAAGAGTTAAAAGAAATATAAAACATCAAAAACATTGGTTAGGAAGGAGGGGTCATCTAGGAAATACCAAATGAAATAAAAGGAAGACAGCAACAGAAGGAGACAGTCAAATCTCCCTGGGCAGTAGCAAAGAGCAAGAGTCCAGTAGCACCTTAAAGACTACCACAATATGTGGCAGGGTATGAGCTTTCATGAGTCACTGATCACTTCTTCAGAAATTTCCCTGGGGAGAGAGTTCTAGAGCTTTAGTGCCATGACTGAGAGAAGGCCCTTTCCTGTGTTGCCACCAGCCTAATTTTAAAAGGTTGGGCACATGAAGCAGGGCCTCCAAACATGGCTGTAGTGGTTTGGCAGATTAATTAGGGATTAGGCAGTCCTTCAGGTATATTGGCCCCAAACCTTATAGGACTTTGGAGATCAAGACCAGCACCTTGAATTGTGCCTGGAAACAAATTAGGAGCCAGTGTAGATGCGTCAAGACATGGTCCCTGTGACCATACCATGGAGGCCCTATGACCCACTCCAGTCAACATCCTGGCTGTAGCATTCTGTACCAGCTGAAGTTTTTGAACACTTCTTAAGGTCAGCCCCATGTAGACCGCATTGCAGTAATCTAATCTAGACGTAACCAGAGCATGCACTACAGTTGTCAGATCGTTTCTGCTCAGGAAAGGACTTCTTTGATATGGTCTGATGGGTAATGAATCTTGCAACAACAATGCCAAAACTGATGGGTAATGAATCTTGTAACAACAATGCCAAAACTGTGGAACTCCTTCCACGGGAAGTTTCCTTTGCTTCCTCCCTACTTGTGCTTAAGTGCTCTTTTTTTTTAGGAAAGTCTTTGAGGCTCTGTTTCTTTGTATCGCTATATGGGGAAATTGTACTGTTTTGAACCTCCTTGTGGAATTAATCTGTTGAAAGATGGGGTAGAATTTAAGTTTGGTCTTGTCTGGCCTCCCTAGTCCTTCCTGGCCACTTCATTGGTGCCAGAATGGTGTCCCATTCTGCCTCATGACCACACAATATGAACAGACAGTCATTAAATCTAAAACCTGTTCTAAGGCTAGATGCTTCAGAAAAGGATGCTTGTTTCCCCATTGCCCCCAACCTCCCAATTAATGCACATACTCTAAACTGTGTGCCCAAGTTATTTATGTATTATTTTTTTTTGTCCTGTTCTTCCTCCAAGGAGTTCAAGATAGCTTATATCATTTCCCTTCATTTTATTCTTACCACAGTCTTGGGAAGCTAGTTTGGCTAGAGAGTGATTTGGACCAGGATCAACTGGGAGTTCAAACCTGGGCTTCTAAGATCCTAGTCTGACAACTTAACTACTATACCACATTGGTGCTCAGCCTGAAGCATATGTGCCATATTTGGTACAGAGAGCATCAAAAGGCCCAGATACATAACACAGGCTCTGGATGCTTCTCGCTCCTCAGTAGAAGAAAAAGTACCTGAGGACTGCTGCGTATATTTTACAGTGCACATTAGGTGGCATTTTCATAGTATGGAAATGACTTTTATAGAGTGCTGGCCAAAATGGTTGGCTACATCTGATTTAGCTCAAGGTGTAATGAGTAGGAGAGAATAGGATGCTAATCACTAGGTGCCTGAGGCCTACATTAAATTGAGGACTTAAGGTAGAAAGCTCTTGAACAAAACTGGGAAAGATGCAGGAAAGCAACCAAATGTTAATCTAATACTGAATGAATCTATAAAGCTTTGTATCTAACTTCTTGCTGAATCTTAAATGTATTTTGGGAAGCAAGTCTCTCTGTTTTAATGCATCCTTGTAAGAACTTTAAAAATTGCCATCTTGGGCAGATTTGAATTTAGAAGGGAGGTGTAATTGGACAAACACTCCGAAAATATGTAGGATTCTGTTACATATGTGTTTCATAGTAGCTCTGTCAACCCATGGCACGTGATTTGGTATCATTATCCTGAGTGTAAGTAGAAAAGCCTGCTCATGCTGTGCTGGGTTTTCTTAATAATGCATATGTGCTTTGCCTTTCTTGTAAGAAGTTCATAGCTGTGTTGAAGCCTCACAGAGGCAATGTGAAGTACAAGTTAGTCTGATTTTTTTACCTTCAGCTGCTTTGTGGGGTTTAATTGAACCTGGATTTTGGTATCCAAATCAACAGCATGTAATACTGGATATCTTCCTTCTTTCTTCTCCCGCTCTAGGGTTAGTTATCCTTGATGTGAACAAATGATCTTACATGTCCTGAAGGATATCTTTCAGCTGCTTGTTTACAAGCTAAAAACAGATCTCTCTCTCCAGCTATGGAGAATCTTAATTAAGACCATAATTCTATGCAGACTTACTTGGGAGTAAATCCCATTGAACTTGATGGGATTTGCATGGAGTTAACGTGGCATTGTGCTAATTATCTTCTGAGAGAATAGTAGTTTAAGTGATCTATTACCTTAATGATTTTTCTAAGAATTGTGAAAAAGGTCCATCAGTATTTACTAGCCTTATGGAAACACCATTTTCAGAGGTCATATATATCTGAATACCAATTGCTGGAGGAACAGCAGATGGGGAAGGCTTTGGCCTCTCTACCAGGGCAACTGGTTGGCTTCTGCAGACAACAGCAGTGACGACGCATTGGTCAGATTAATCAGGGATGTGTTTAAACTTCTCATGAGAGCTTTGTATTGTATAGTCAGGCCCTTTTTTTTAGATTTTAAAAAGTATGATTTGAGAATATCAACTTCATAATAGAAAATTCTGAGATGTCCTCCCGCTATTTAAGCTAATTTCAACATTTACAATAGATAGATACGATTAAATGCAAGGCATTGTTCTGAAGGCATTGTTCTGATTTCTTTTTTTAAAAAAACAATGTCCCAGTTTTCACTTGTCATGATTTTTTTTCAAGAAATAACTCCTCCTGGTACTAATTTTTTTTTAGTACTTATTATAACAATTATTGACTCCCAAGTTCTGTTGGAGCATTCAGCTCCTTCCTTGGCAGCCTCTTGAAAGCAAACACAGCAAGGGTTTCCTTCTCCCCAATTTAATTTCTTCCATAACAAGCTAAGCAGCATGTTTACTTGTAGTTCTGAGTCTTGAAGTTCAGGAAATAAAAGTCTTACCTACCTGGCAGGATGATGAGATCAGATATGTAACCCCATTGTTAAATTAAGCCACTGGGTGATGGCATCATATAATCATAGGTTAAAAGCTGATCTTTTGGTAACGTGCTTATTAGTGTGTTTGTGGAGGTACGTGTTATTTGGTCACACAAAATATAAATATGGATGCTGTTAACACTTGAGCAGTGAGGCTGCAGATAAATTAAAAAGGTTAGTCATGGACAACCTCTGAGGAGATGTTCCTTGGCCAGATACCTCAATCCCTGAAACAGTCCAGACTTTTTCAACAGTGGCACCTCACCTATGGAATGCCCTCCCCCTTAAGGTTCACCTGGTGCCTGTCTTACTCTCTTCTAGGCGCTGGGCCAAAACTGTTTTTTTAAACCCAGGCTTTTAATTAAGAGATTAACTTTTTAACTACCCTTTAATGGCCTGCTTCTAGTCTGAACTGTTTTGTGAGACTCCTTTTAAACTGCTCAGTGCTTTATATTCTGGCTGGGTTTTTAATTGCTAACAACTCTTACGATTTTATGTTTTATTTTGTAGACTGCCTTGAGTAGGTTCTCTGGAGAGGCAGCATAGAAATCTTCTAAATAAGTTCCTGGTACTAATGTGTTTTTCTTAGGTAAAGGTTCCCCTGCTCGAAAGCCAGTCGAATCCGACTCTAGGGTTGCGGTGCTCATCTCCGTTTCAAAGCCGAAGAGCCAGCGCTGTCCGAAGACGTTTCCGTGGTCATGTGGCCGGCATGACTAAACACCAAGGTGCACGGAACGCTGTTTCCTTCCCACCGAAGTGGTACCTATTTATCTACTTGCAATTTCTTACTTTCGAACTGCTAGGTTGGCAGGAGCTGGAACTAGAGACGGGAGCTCACTCCGTCTTGCGGCACCCGGGTCTCGAACTGCTGAACTACTGACCTTCCACAGCCTGCAGTTCAGCGTCTTAACCACTTGAGCCACCGCAGCTCCCTTCTTATGTTTTTCTTATGTATGCATTATATGAACTTTTCTGATTATTTAGCCTTTACCGTGAATATAACTAGAAGTTGTTAACTTCTTAGTGTTCAAAATTTATTGACTCAAATGTTGAATGAAACATGAATTTCCAAATACATGAGTACAGTCATTTATATAAGTAAGATATGGTTTTTATCCTGGATGAATGGCAACATTTTAAAATATACAAATTATCCACTACCTGCTTTTTACTGGTTCCAAATCATAGTCAGCCTTAATAAAAAGGGTTCATGTTGTCCTCTGGTCAGACTTGAATTCTAACATCCTCCCCCCCTTTGTATTTACAAGATCAGCAATAGTCAACTGGTCATGGGTTTCTCATGTCACATATTGTGTGCCAATAAAGACCGTTGAGGTGGGTGTCATAGGATCTAGTGATTGGATGTTATGTGGGATATCTGTTCTGTTCTCTAGGAAGCTTTATTATTCTCTGTCTCCAGTTTAGCACTGGAAGGTCCACTTTGAAGCACAACCTAAATTTTGGTTAAGGTGTTCGTAGGATCAACTCACTCCACTAGTAGAAGAACTTGAATGTATCAAGAGAGGAAACTATGAGACTTTCACTTAAGGCCTATCCAGGAGAATTCTTGTTACACTTCATTTCATTTCCCCCCCTTGTAGTGCTTTGTGTGTTTCATGCACAGCTCCAGGTCTTCCATCATCTCTTCCTTCATTGGCCAGCAAGCTTTTGCAGAAAAAAAAACCAAATATAAATAAGTAAAAATAAACTCTTAGTCAGGACTTGGGAAATAAGTGTTACAGTTCTGATTATAGAACTTGCATTTTCGCTGTTTAGAGTTTTCCCTTTTCTCTTTAGTTTTCACCTATTGTAAAGTTTCGTTATATGTAGTCCAGAATTCTCAGACTTGAGGAAGCTGAACTGGGGAGGGGGAGAATGAAGTGTCCAAGACATCTAGATAGTTGAGCTTTCTCTTCTGTTATTCTCAGCAGTACCGAGCCCTTTGGTTGCTAATAAATCTTTGTTATGCAGTTGAAAAACATTTTTTTTTCAGGTAATGTCTGTTGAACTATTCAAAACTGATTGGACTAACACTGTTCTAATTTAGTTCTGTTAGATTTTTTTTTGGCCAGAATTTATACTATAGCTTTTGAGATGCATCTACTAAGTGTTGCTTTAAAATATGACTTCAGATGGGGAAGGTAGTCTTGTAGTCTTGGTAGCAATGTTGACTGCTTTTATTCTGTTCCTTTCATCTTATTAAAATTGTGTTCCTTTTTTTAAAAAAAACCATTTAAGTGATAGAAATTGCCAGCAGCCTTTCATTTTTCTCTTCTTGTTCTGATTTTGTATTGTTACTCCTCCCACTTCCCAACCATAGAATCTGTTATACCTTCAGGCTGTTTTTAACACTTTAATGTATTATTGGAGCTTGCATTAAATCAATAGACTGAGGAGTGGGAGGGAAGAAGAATGATGGCAGCAGTTGAAGGAAAAATTGAATAGCGGAAATGATGATGGGAAAACAGTACCCTGGGAAATGGGTGGCAGAACTTAATCTTTCTGTAACTCTCCCCTTATTTGTGTGCTTATTTCAGCTTTATGAATTGTCAATAAAAGGGGGCTGTCCCAAAAATTTCTGAACTTCATGAATGTGTAAGATATGGTGTTTGTGTGTGTACTTTGTTTAGAAAGCTCTCTTCAAATAAAAGCATTATTGCTATTAATTTTAAAGTGGTGATTAACCTAACTAAATTCCATGTGGTCAGCTGTGTTGGTCTGAAGCAGCAGAACAAATTTAGAGTCCAGAGGCACCTTTATGACCAACAAAAGTTTATTCAAGGTATGAGCTTTCGTGTGAATATACACTTTTTCAAACAAACAGGAATGGAAGGTAGAGTTCAAACTTGTAGACAGGCTGAACAACAAATTAACATGTAACCTGATGAAGATGTTTTAAGTTATGCAAAACCAAAACTAAAGAACAAGCTAGGGTTATAAGTGCAACAGTTGTTTTGATTTAATTAAGGGGGGGAAAGGACACTAAAACAATAAAAATGTCAAAATAGGGGATAAGTATGTAAAGACATCTTACATGCCAACAATGCCCTTGGTTCTCTACATAGGACAAACAGGACAAACCCTACTCCAGAGGATAAATGGACACAAATCTGACATCCGGAATCACAAGACAGAGAAACCTGTAGAAGAACACTTCAACCTTCCAGGACATTCAATGAATGACTGTTTTATTACAGAGGAACTTCAGGAACAGAATGGAAAGGGAAACTGCTGAATTACAAGTTATTACAACACTTGGAACAGAAACCTCCCCAGGACTCAACAGGGATATTGGTTTCTTATCTCATTACATATGTTAACTCATTCAGCCCTTACATAAGTATTCTCAGCAAGAAGGACTATACATCCTCTCTCTGTATTTTAGTGTATTTATTTTTCAGAATAGTATATTAGAATATTGAATGTAATACAAGGAATATTGGAATGTTTTGCTGACATATCACTACACCCATTTTAAAAAAACACTGTTAAGTTACCTCCACACCTGAGAGGAGATGAATGGTGAGTTTCAGTTTACTTCTCACAATTAGAAAAGATGCCTTTACACACTTATCCCCTGTTTTGACATATTTATTGCTTTAGTGTCCTTTCTCCCTCTTAACTAAATTAAAACAATTGTTGCCCTTATAACCTTAGCTTGTTCTTTACTTTTGATCTAGCATAACTTAAAACATCATCATGTTACATGTTAATTTGCTGTTCAGCCTCTGTCTATAAGTTTGAACTCTACCTTCCATTCCAGTGTATCTGAAAAAGTGTGCATGCACACGCAAGCTCATACCTTGACTAAAGCTTTGTTGGTCTTAAAGGTGCCGCTGAACTCAAACTTTGTTCTAACTAAACTCAAAATGCTTCTAAATCATTGTTTAGTTCACTGTTTTCAAAGGAAGGAAACTGCCTTAAAAGAACACTTGGGTCACTCATAATTCTAAGGCTATCTGCTCCATGGCTAGCAAATGAGATTTCTTTATTTCTGCTTTTCCGTTAATCACTTGTAAGTGTTGATATGTTCTAGAGGATATGTCAACAAATCGTATATAGTGAACTTTAATAAGTTGGCAGTGTCCTAGGCCAGCTGGTGCTCTGTTAACTAAAAGAAGCCTCTACACTAATTCTTCGCGCCCCCACCCCAGAAAGGGAGTGCTTGTTCTACAGTCTTCTGCATGATTGTGCAAGTCTGTGCAGAATGGTGCCTTGCTCCGGTGTGCCTGCCAGACTTGGTGTGGCACGACAGTTTCTCAGGTGGTGCTTTTAGCCTTGGCAATTGTTCTCTTTGAGTGCAGTTGCTTAGGGAGTGGTGCTACCCATGCCAAAAAGTATCACACAAGCCTTGTGTGCCAAGTTGGCAGGCACATTTGTGCAAAATGACAGCTTGTTCAAGAAGCTTCCTGGGGGTGCCCTTTCATTTTGTGTGCAATCTGTCTCCCACAAAACTTTAACAATGCCTTATTTTGGCATGGATGTCATCACTCCTTAACTTGGAGCGTGTGGTTGCCAAAGCTGAAAGCATAACCAAAAAGACTGTCATGCCACTCTTAATCTGGTAGGTACACTGAAGCAAGCCATCCCTTTGCAGAGGGCCTATACAGTGGTGCAAAGTACTCTGGGACAAATGTTGCTTTTCTGTGAGGCATTGATTCCAACATAGCAGATGCTCCTCCCTGACTGCTTCATGGTGGGGAGGGAGATGATCAGATATACTCCCATTTTGTCTGCCAAGCACAGGGATGTCATTGATGAGGGTTCCTCCAGCTCTCAAGTAGCTAGCCAGGAAGCATGCAAACTGGTGGTAAGGGCAAAAAAAGAACTTCTGCCTCAAGCCACACTGTGTTACTGTTTGTCAGATAGTAGTGGTTTAGATGGGCCACTGGCAGGTCATGTGTCTGTTAACTTTGTGTGGTTATGTGATCCTTTATCAACCCTGCCTTGGAGGCTGGAGGGAAGGTGTGGCTATCGTACATCCTGAAGCTTTTCCTTTTTGCAGACTTCCAATGCAGACTATTGGAGGCATTGAAGATAAATTCAGTTGGGTAGCTGTGTTGGTCTGAAGCAGAAGAACAAAGTTTGCATCCAGTGGTATCTTAGAGACCAACGAGTGCTTATACCCAGAATAAAACTTGGACTCAAACTTTGCTCTATTGCAGGCGTGGTTGTCTGCGCCTTATGTTGGACTCCAGGAATAGCCTGGGCATTCTGTTTGTTTGCAGGCCACCTTGTTCTGTTACCCAAAAAGGCGGTCTCCTGATTAGTTGAGGGAATTAGGTGTAGGAGACAGAGCGAGAGGTGGCTAATTTGGATCTCCACTAGTGTTCACAGGGACAGAGGGCAACACACACACACACACACACACACACACACACACACACACACACACACACAAAGCCTCACTTAAAAACACACATGCTGACTAAGAGGAAATGAAGGGAGGAGCATGGAGAATGTGATTTTGGGAAAGGCGGTATTTACCAGTCTAGATGGAGAAGTCCACAGAGGCAGCAGTGCAACATCCAGCATTTCACGAAAAAGAGGAAGAGGCCCACATACAAGTGCAGTGTGAGGTATGTCGAGAACATACTTGCAGAGACTTGCAAAATGTGGCCTGAGGGCAGGCTAATGTGTTTGTCCCCAAAACAGTACCTTGATTGGGGTTTTTTTGGAGATGGAAAATGTGTTGGGAGAGGCTTGATGCATTTTACACAACGATTTGGGGGAAACTTGATGGGCTTTGACTGCTAACAGTTCCCTAGTAGGAATCCTCTTTGAGTCAGCAGAGGTTCTCTTGAACCTAGACTGACTGTTCTGGGAAACTTCAACATTTGTACTGAGACAGGTAATGTTGGTTGGGAAGGGAGGTCTTTAAGGCTATTGAGCTTCCCACATTTCATGGGGTCTAGACCCATGCATCTCCAGTCAACTTGAATTCTGGTACTATATTGCAATTTACTGGACATTTTATGCTATCTGATAGTTTATATTGTGTGATTTGTGTTACGTCTCAGAGAGAAAGGAGGGGTTAATTGATAAGTAAAATAAAACAGTTAGTTACTGTTCTCTTTCTAGTTGTATCAGCTCCTCATATCATGGTCTTGGAACCTCTAAAACTAAATTTGTTAGGTTGATGAATGGTGGCCCAAAGCCCCAGGTATTTCCTTTCAATATTTTAGATTTCATACATTTCCATATGGACTCTGATGTTGAACATGGAATTGCAATGATAAAAATTAACACTCACACCATGAAAGTTATACCGACTCAGAAAAACAAATTTCTTTGGCCCTTCCTCATGTACCATGGCTTCAATGCCTCAATTTTTGCTTTGCTATACCAATGGGAAGATCAATAGCAGTGAGTCTTTTTCTTATATTTTGCTGTGGCCTCTTGATAAAAGTGAATTAAATGTTGCCACTTTTCTTCCCACGCTCACAAAAGTGAAGTCTGTTTGCATATTAAATGCATTTGTCTATCACTGTGTTCCCAGTTGCAGCTTCTGTATTCTCCCACACATTTAGTAAGAAGTTGTATTTTTATATAACAGCTCCATGGGTAGAGCTGTCGAGTGTCAGAACATATATGGTTTTGTATCTAAGGGCACAGAAGTGCTTTACTCCATTTAGAGGTGTCCTCTTAAGTAATTCTGTTAAAATATGTCCCCAGATATTTTCTCTCCCCCCCTTCCTGTTCCCAAGGAAAGAGGGGTGTGATTAACAGGAAAGCATTCCTGGGACAGGAAAGTGTTTCAAAGTACTGCGCCCTGCAGAGTGCTTTAGAAAGGGAAGGATGAAACCTGGATGCCAGTATGAGCCACCTGTTGTGGAAGCTGGGTTGAGTAGTGCTAATCCACAATTACAGTAGAAATGGCATAGGAGAGGCTGCAGGCCACTTTTTTTCCTGTTAATGTTTTTGAGCAGTTCTGTTTAGGTGGTTCACGGCAGAGGAAGAGCTGATAGGTGGCTATGTATCCCCCCCCCCACCTGGATATCTTCATACTTTGGAAGCATATAGCTCTCTGTTTTTGTTGTGTTTGTGCAGTGTGTTCTGTTTATGCAATATGTATAATCCTGTGGTGTGGTAACTTCTGGATTTTGTTCTCATAGTATTATCTACAAAATGATGGAGTGAATAAATTTATGACTAAAATGGCCACCTATCACAAATCAGGCATAGGTCTTCTGACCACAAAAGAGATTTGATCCAATCTTGCAGCATTTGTTTTCCAAAGTAGGAAACTCTAGGTGCTGTGTATATGGTTTTTTTGAGGGGGTTTTTTTGGGGGGGACTGTTGAAAATTCTTGGGAAATCATGGGGTGTCTTATAGGCAAATATAAAGGCTTCTGACATTTGTGTTGAGTAAATTTTAGACTACAGGACTTAAATATGGTGGCAGCTAACATTGATTATATTGATTTTTTTTTATCTCCTGGGCAGAGCTGGAAACATAGTTAAGATTCCTGAGCAACTTGGTACCTGGCATTATGTCTGTCCTTGAGATTTTTATCTGTTTGGTTAACTTATATGTTCAGTTCATCTCCATTGTTCCTTTAGTCTCCCACTACTAGCTCTGACATAAGTGCATTATGCTCCAGAAACCGTAGTGCAGTTTGCAACCACCATTTGCCTGTTAAGTAATGAAAGAAATAATATTTCTGTCAGTCTCTGAAAGCATAATGTGACTGTCATTTGCCTCCTACACATGCTTTCAAGGAGAACTTGTTTGCTAGAAGTACAGGGTGATGCATTTATTGTAAAGGGAGGGTTATACCAATTTTGAAAAAAATTAAAAATCATGCAAAAACATATTGACTGACACAATTTTTACAAGGGAGAAGCTCTTAAATATGTAATGTTGTTAAAATCAGTAAGAGTAGCCAGAAAATTGGGGAAGGTTATTATAAATTTAGGTGTCTATTAAAATGTTATATAAAGGAAGCTATGGAAAACATAGCAGATGTCATGCAGGTTGCTTGTTGTGAATCTGAGATTCCCTGTTTTCCCTTCTATAAGGCACCAGTGCAGGACCTTCTAGTTTTCACAAAAGAAGTTTGCTTTCCTTGGTCAAAGACTTCTTACTTTATCTGCTTGAGCCATTGATAGGGGCAGTTAAAACTTTCCTGTCCTGACCACTGTGAACTGAAGCCCTCAGAAAGCCTTCTCTTGTTAGTTTTGTGTTCTTCTAATCCCCATTATATTTTTGGGAACGCTGTTTGTTTCAGGAAGTTAGCCATGTCAGTCTGCAGCAGGGCGCTAGATTAAAGTCCAGTAGCCACCTTAGAGATCTTTTGGGGTATAAGTGTTCGAGAATCAAAGCTCCCTTCATCCCTTTGGTTATAGTCACAATTTTGTGTGTGTGTGTGTGTGTGTGTGTGTTAAGATGCTTTTAGACATTAATGGGAATTGGAACTGTGTGAAGATACCTTCCATTTCTTCCTTTCTATCACTTTTTTGGTCTGTTTCATATCCTGGGAGTTAGGGTTAGCATACAAAGTTTTTGGCCTGTTCATTTACATCTTTACATTCAAAACACCTTTTAATAGCACTAAAATAAACATATGTAAGATAATTGCGCTTGAACTGTGTGATTAGCATTGGTGAGGAGTATAATCGGTTTCATAATACACTTCTGTGTGTGCCTGAAGAACTGTTGTAGAAATGCTTGTGGTAAAACAGATGATTAAATTGAATGAAGCAGTGGCAGCATGATCTCTTAACTAGTTGTATGGTCTGGCATTTTAAGGAAATTGTGAATTTGATTACTGGATAAATTAAAACTTACTAAAAACCACTAAACATTTGCTTAGAGGCTTTTCTTTGTGCTTTTTCAGCAGCAATGCAGCAAGTTTTGGATAACCTTACGGATTTGTCTCCATCAACAGGAGCTGAGGAAATAGACCTTATTTTCTTGAAAGGAATTATGGAGAATCCTATTGTAAGATCACTTGCTAAGGTACACTAAAATTTTCTGTTAATAGTCACTAACTGTCATTTGAAATTAGGTGCTGTAGGAGTTTTTTTGCAGATACTGTGGACCACCAAAAGGACAGAATAGTGATTTTTAGATCAAATCAAACCTGAACTCTCCAAAGAAGCTAAGATGATTCAACTTACATTATTGTACTTTGGTTGTATCACTAGAAAAGACAATACTGTTAGGAAAGGTTGAAGGCAGTAGGATAAGAGGAAAACCCAACATGAGATGGCTTGACTCAATAAAGGTAGCCAAGGCCTTCAGTTTGCAAGACTTGAGCAAAGCTGTTAATGGTAGTTTGGAGGTCATTAATTTATAGGGTTGCAATAAGTTGGAAGTGATTTGACACCAGTGTTCCCTCTGAGATGAGATAGTCTGAGCTAGCTCACAGTTTTTTAGCCTCCGGCTCACACATTCTTGTCTTAGCTCAGGAAGGATGGCTCCAGAGCAAACTAATATATACAGTAGCCAAATTGCTTGCTCACAACTTTAATGCCAGTAGCTCACAAAGTAGAATTTTTGCTCAAAAGACTCCACAGCTTAGACACACTGCTTGACACACACATTCACTAACTGTGATACATGTGAAACAAGGCTTGGGAAGATGCTGTTAGCTCATTGATGGCTGTTGTGCCAAGACCTTCTTAATGCTTTGCATGTTGGATAACTTAATTAGGTATGCAGTGCGGTATGTCTCCTGCATACCTCCCAATGAGGATTGTGCTCTCCCCAGCCTCTTATGGGTCTAAGAGTAGTGATCTCCAACATGGCACCCATGGGGTTACAGCACTTGCCAACATGTTTTCTGGTGACCACTAACTCTGGTGATCACTAACTAATTTAGGAGGGAGAAGTAGCTGGGGGGAGAATGGAATGATAGGGAGTGGTATAAAGTTCTCTGTAAGTTTATGAGTCTTTGGCTTGGCCTTAGACATAGACTTCTTGTATCTTTGGACATAGCTGGTTTTCCCTGTGGCTGTACTTTCTTTGAAACTGAAACTAAAAAACCTCTCTTCCAAACCAAAGAGATGATCCTGCCACCCATGGCAGCTATTTCATGGTGCTGCTCACTACCTTTTCTCAGAATTCCAAAAATGCCTGCAGATTCAGCTTGGTTGGAGGTGCGCTACTCTAGAGGGTGGTAGATGGGGAAAACAAGATTCAAGCCTGTAGAAATAGAGATCTAAAGGTTCTTTTCATCCCAGCAATGTCATCTGCTATGCGAAAGAGACCGGAAGCCTTCAGAGAGGCCCAAGCCTATTAAGATCCATTTTCCCAGTGCTTAATCTGGTCCGTCTGGTGACCTAAATGTGTGCTCCCCCCCATTTTAGGTAACCTGGAATTCACTAACACCTTTAAAGCTTGTCTTGTATTCATGTGGGATGGGGCAAATGATTTTGTTTCTAGTAGGACTAGGAATAAGGCCAGTTGTGGAAATAAATACAACGGGCTCTAGAAAGAGGTTCTGGGAGAGTGCCCTGGCTTTGGGCACTCAGTGACAATTTGCTGTGGCAATCTCAGCAGGGTATAATGACAGAGTCCACCATTTTCTCCAGAGGAACTGATCTTTGCTACCTGAAGAGCAGTAGTAATTTTGAGTGATCTCCAGCCCACCCCCAAGATTAGTAACAGTGGTTCCCCAACAGGAAGTGGCTGGTTTGGAGGGTGGAGTCTATGGCATTGTACCTGTCTGAGGTCCCACCCCTGCTCAACACTCACCCTCTCCAGGTTCAACCCCTCAAATCTCCAGGAATTTCCCAACCTGGAGTTGACAACCCTATCTCCCTCCCAGCCAACCATCAACCTACCTTTAGTTTTCCATCTCCTCCCCCATCCCTCCTAGAGAACAGTTGTAATTTTGAGTGATCTCCAGCCCCCATCTGGAGATTGGCAACAATGGTTCCCCATCAGGGAATGGCTGGATTGGAGGGTGGAGTCTATGGCATCATATCTGTCTGAGGTGCCACCCCTCCTCAAACCTCACCCTCTCCAGGCTCCATCCCTCAATCTCCAGGAATTGCCCGCCTGGAGTTGGCAACCTGATCAGGACTGGGCCCAATGAGTTTTCTCCCAAAGGCCAACATAGGTGTGGAAAGGGCCCTTTACTGACAGAGGAGAAAGTACAGGTGCCAACTCTGATTAGGGAAATACCTGGAGATTTGGGGGGGTGGATCCTGTGGAGAGCAGCATTTGGGGTGTGTGTGGAAGGACTCAGCAGGGTATAATGCCATAGAGTCTACCCTCCAAAGCAACCATTTTCTCCCAGGGAACTGATCTCTGTCATCTGGAGATCAATTGTAACAGTGGGAGATCTCCAGGTTCCACCTGGAGATTGGCAGCCCTAGGGGAAAGTCAGCCGCGCAGCGGGGAGTTGAAGAAAATGGTTTGATGGTCACTGGCCCACCTCGTTAGCCAGCCAGTCATGCTGAAGCTAAGCAGGAGAGAGAGCCTTTTTCCATTTATTCTGACAGGAAAGTGGCCACTGGGGAGGGGAGGGGGGGTTATGGGCGGGGGAGGGGGTTATGCTGAAAGTCCTTTGTTTTTTTTTACTCACAGAACCAAGCTTGGGTGCCAACCAACAGCCACTGAGGGGACAGTCCCTCACAGGAGTCAAGAGAACTGTCTTCCTCAGGAGAGAGAGCTGGTCTGCCAGTAAATCTGACATGCAAAAGGGGGAGTGGGTGGGGAAGAGGAGCAGACCCAGCACCCGGCCAATGGCATGCGAGTACTCTTGAGTGGCGGCTGATGGGCCAATGGCTGAGGGAGGGCATTTTACAGCCAACGGGAGCGCATGGAATCTTGCGAAACCAAAAGATAATTATTATAAGGAGAGATAGGCTTCATTTCATAAAGCATATTCATTATCTTTCCCCGAAGCTTGTCTGTAAGCTTGGGAAAGGAAATGTATACATGTTGTGCAAACAAACTAATTATAAGGTGATGATCTGACTACACTTTATGAAAGAAACAGTAAATGAAGGCATAGATGGAAGGAAGAGGCTGGTTCCTGACTCCTCTAACTGGATTTGAAAGATGGAATAAGGGACTACTTTATCGGGGCATTTTTTGTCTTTGAAAGAATTGGTCTTATACCAGTTAAACTGGCATGGCTTTTCCCTGAAGTATTCTAGCAATTGTTGTTTGACAGGTGTGTTTAAGGGTTTTGTCAGAGGTCAGTATCCTTGATTGCAGTTACGATTGCCTGAAGTGAGGAA
This sequence comes from Gekko gecko, assembly GCA_029375565.1. NCBI lineage: Eukaryota > Metazoa > Chordata > Lepidosauria > Squamata > Gekkonidae > Gekko > Gekko gecko. The sequence goes on along the minus strand of JAPDNY010000011.1, from coordinate 53,449,097 downwards.
CTGACTGTTAAACCAGTTTCTATCGTGTCAATATACTTTATTCCTCCCACAGAACTGTATACAAGCTGTAGTACCTTACCTGAATTGCTAGAATTAGAGAATAGAATGACTGTACAGAAGGTTGTGAAGCAGGCAGTGTTTCACAATGGTTAGAGTGTCAGGCTACGATCTGGGGGACCCAGATTTGAATCCTCACTGCCTTGGAAGCTCCCTGGATGACCTTGAGCCAGTTGCACACTCTCAGCCTAACCTGGTGGGCAGTCATGTTGGTCTGCAGAAGAAGAGCAAGATTCAAGTCCAGTAACCCCTTAGTGACCCAACAAGATTTCCAGGGCATATGTTCAAGAATTAAAGCTCTTTTCATAAGATACTCTGGAAATCTTGTTGGTCTTTAAAGGGCTACCAGATTTGAATCTTGCTCTTCTACTATTCAGAGTGGTGGTTGTGAGGATAAAATGGAGCTGGGGGAAATAATGTTGTAAGCTCTTTGAGGTCCCTCCTGGAGAGAAAAATGTGATATAAGTATGTGAATAAGAAAAAGTTCATTAAGGGGCTTTAATAAAGCATGCAGGGCCATGAATTCTGAGAACGGCTGCATCTGTGTGCTGTATGCAAACACTAGAACAGGACTCTTTGACCAGTGAGCTCACAGCAGGAACAATGCAGATGGAGACTAAGTGTTGTTGTCAAAACACGGAGGAGGCCTCATGATGTGGATGGCAAATTAAAGATACTGGTCCTGTTTACTATTCCTGTCAGTTTATACTTGTTCTGTAATCATCACAGGCTCATGAGCGACTGGAAGATTCTAAACTTGAGGCTGTGAGTGACAACAATCTAGAATTAGTCAATGAGATTCTTGAAGACATCAGTCCATTGGTAAACAAAGATGAACACATTGCTGAGTTGGTTGGTATACTGAAAGAGCCGCACTTTCTGGTAATGCATTACTTTTTAATCTAACAATATTCTTGAGAGGGGGGAATTGCTTGTTGCAGTGGATCAGAATCAGATTTAGTCTAATGAAAGAAAAAAACATTGTGGCCCTGATCCAGGGAAAGTTAACTTTAATCCCCATTGACTTCAGTGGGATTTAAACACGGCTTTATCTGAATTTGGGGGGGCCTATACTTTTTTAAATTTAGAAATTAACCTTAATAGTAGTGTTTTTCTTTTTAACTAGAGATAAATCCAAATAAAAAACAGCCATTTGAAATGCTGTGATCTCTACTTGTTGCTCCTGATTTGAGAAGAAGCCTTCCCTCATAAATCATTTGAGAAGCACTTTGGTTTCTGGGGGGAGCTCAGAAGTACCCTCTCCCATTTTCTAATTATTGTGTCATCTATAACTTGTCAATTTACCCATTCTGTATTTGCAGTCCCTTTTGGAAGCACATGACATTGTGGCATCAAAGTGCTATGAATCTCCTCCCTCAAGCCCGGAAATTAATAATTCTTCAGTGAACAATCAGATAGTACCTGTGGATGCTATTCGTATACTTGGCATTCACAAAAGAGCAGGAGAGCCACTGGTGAGTATGCAGCGATATAAGTATAGAGGAAGTAATATTTCACTGACTTGCATATATTGCTTTGTTGCCCTTCTGTAGTCAAAGTTATATGAAACACATTCTTGGTGGAAATGACAAATTAATAGCAGAGAATAAATGGAAAAGGAAAACCTTGAGATGCTCACTAGTCAGTCAAGCGCAGTCTTAGTGATTCTAGGGCCCTGAGAAGCACTTCAGGATCTTGCCTCAGAATAACCACCACTGCCCCCCCCCAGTCAGCCCCCTGCAGCTGACTGATGTCCTGAAGCTATTGCTGCCTACAGCATCTGTAAGACAGGGCAGCAGTGGTGTGGCAGCTGGGCCTTCTGGTGCGGTTGGGTGCACTCCAGCATGGAGCCCTTGCCAATGCAGGGCCCTGGGCAGCTGCCCTGGTTGCCCTTTGGCTAAGACTCCACCTGAAATCAGTGCCTGAACAGTCCAGAGATATTCAGAGAAACGAAAGTCCGGGTGGTAAAGAGGGGAAAGAACAGAACTTTTATGAAGCAAGTTATATGCCAGAAACAGTTAAGATACCCCAAGGGGCTAGGTAACTACAGTTTGTGTGCTTTAAGCTTTTCGGATCTAGTTTGAGAGACAGTAGTGACAATTAAGCTCTTCCTACACTTTATTTTATTGTTTGGCCAGAGGATACAAAAAAAGCTAGTAAGCCTGTATTAATCAGCTTGAAGTACTTACTTGGTTTTGGATTTGTTAGGGATATGCAGACTTCAATAGCTATTATAGTGTATGCTGATAATTAAAATGATTAATGGCAGTATTGTATGGTTTAGTATATTTTTAATGGAGATAAACTATAAACTAACAATGGTGCCTTTCACATGTTCTGTAGGGTGTTACGTTTAGGGTCGAGAATAATGATCTGGTAATTGCACGAATCCTTCATGGAGGAATGATAGATCGGCAAGGTCTTCTACATGTGGGTGATATCATTAAAGAGGTTAACGGTCATGAAGTTGGAAACAATCCAAAAGAGTTGCAAGAACTTCTCAAAAATATAAGCGGTAGTGTCACTTTGAAGATTCTTCCTAGCTACAGAGATAATATTATTCCCCAACAGGTCAGTAGTGCTATTCTTCATTTGTAGCTGTTTATAGAAACAAAATGTTCATATTTCGGTGAAACTGGATATTCTTTTTGATTAGTCGGGGCCATCTGTTACGTTACGCACCTTATTGTTTCCCTTCCCCTTCCCTTCTAATTAAGTATATTAACTATTTCCAGTATATAGCAACCAGTTGTGTACAGTCAGTGACTCAGTAACAGTCACATGATGGGTTATAAAATCCTTTCACAGAAGGTAGTCATTGTAGGATTAATATGAATTCTCTGTGTCAATTGTAAGTTGCCATGATTGCACACCAGGATCATTCACTGTACGTGCCAGGAAACAGCAATTGTCCTCTGGTTCTTAGTGTATCAACACAAAGCAGAAAGCCCACAAGGACAATTCTTGCACATCATTATTCACAAGAGGGCTTTATGTTCCTGCATGATTTTCTGCCAGTTCCATTTCATGGTGCAGATGTGTAGTAAATGTATTGATTTCTTATTTGTTTTATTTGTCCAATATTAACTGTATTTTTTGATGGCTGGAGTAATGTGTTGTCTTGTTGTGTTTTTTTTCCCCTCCCTATATTCCTGGTTTTTGTGAGTCTGGGATTCACCCCCCCTCCCCCTGAGCTTTATAAACCAATGATGCCATGCGGAGAAATTTTTGACATCTATGCAATCCTAACAAAGCATTTGTAAGCCGGTGCTGTGCAGTTGGCTGAGCTTTGCTCAAGTTCCCAAATGCACACAGCAGAGAAGAAAAGTCCATTACGTACAAAGGGAGGCTACTTTCCCAAAAAGAGAATCTGTCAAACTTTCAAATCTGTCTTTTAAATCACAAAGTAAATCATTCTGGGGAGATATTTGGCCACTGTCAGTTTTGTTTGTCATTTTAAAAGCAAATGTAGTCTGCTGGTAGATGATTTGAAGTGTTCAGAATTCTTCAGATGTTGATGCCGCCTACTGTAAAAAGTCTAGCAGCCTCCAGTTAGAAATAATGCAGTGCAGCATCAAATACAACAACCTGTAAGTCTGCAGAAAAACTGAAGGGAAGGCAGCGATATAAGCCTAACCCCTAAGCATTTTAAAATAAATTCAATGAAGTTCTGTAACAATGCTTTGCACCCTTTCCTTGCATGAAAACAAACATGATTGGGTTCACCATTTTAGCAGTCTCTCAGACTGCTGTATTAGTTGGAGCAAAAGGTGCAGGATCACCTCTCTGACTGAGAAATGGGGTGGGCAAAGAAACATAAGACACTTCCCCACTCATCAGACTTCAGGTAAATTATATAAAGAAAGGATTTCTGATCATGTTGAGAGTGCCTGTCCTTTTACTGCTGAGCAGCTGAAGTCTTTCTCTCCACACTTACAACTAAGAGTTTTGTTTGAGGCACCAGAAGTTATGAGATCTCACACAAGCCTGAGCAGGGGCACCTTTCTGAATTAAAAAACAACACCTTAAGATACTTCCATGAACTCTAGTATCTTTCTGAATCTTTAAAAAACCCTTAAGCTCTGCTTCCACATGCCTCAATTGAATTCTGAGAATGTGACCCCCCCCAATGTTTTGAATCACCTGAAGCTTAGCTTATGGCAGTACTCCTTTATCAATGCTAAACCTGATGCCAGTCATTCATACCTGGCTGTCTCTCTTGCTTCCACCTCCTTGGAGTCTTAATTGAGTTTAATAAATTGCCCTTGGTACTCCAGTTTCAGTTAATTCAGAAGTTTAAACTGTGACCCAGTGTTCTGCTAACTTGCTATACATTTTTTAAACGGTTAGAATTATATTTTCTTAACAGTATTAAATTTTATCATCTGTTTCAGGTATTTGTGAAGTGTCATTTTGATTATAATCCATACAATGACAACTTGATTCCATGCAAAGAAGCAGGACTAAAGTTTTCCAAGGGAGAAATTCTTCAGATTGTAAATCGAGAAGATCCAAATTGGTGGCAGGTTAGGGCAAGAAAAGCTATTTCTCTAGAATCTTGTTTTCTTTTACTTTTTAGTACTAATCCAGTGTTCCTTGGAAATTTTCAGAAGCTGTAATGGTCTGACATAGTTTTTAAGCCTTTTATTGTATGTTTTTACAGTGTATGAAGTTCCTGATCTGGTTATGTTTGGGTGCCATAAGGGATTACTTTCATACTTCAGTTGTAGACAGCTATGTTCCTGAGGTTCAGAACTGTTACATGAAATGAGACTTGTCATGCAGAATCAAACCATTAGTCCATCGGTTCCAAACTGTCACAAAGCGGTATGTGCCTTCACACTAAAACCAGAAAAAGACACTGAACAGGGGAGAGAAGTATTTTTGAAACTTCAAAATACACTTTGCCACTTGTCCAGAACTGATTGCCACTATTCCTAGGTTAGATAACATTGAATTTGATCAGAAAACACAATGGAACAAATACAGAAAATCTAGCAAATCATGCATGTCTTAAACTTGAGCATGCCAAGATTGGCAGACTTCATGGATATTGGAATAAATAAAAAGAGCCCATTCTTTCTGAATTACATGATCACACCTAAAGCAATAGTAGACTAATACCTTATTTATTTCATTAATCTTATTTATATGCTGTGTTTCTACTCAGTGGGAACCCAAAGTGGCCTACATCATTCTCCTCTCCTCCTTTTAATCTTCACAACAACCTTGCGAGTTCAGTTAAGCTGAGTGTGTGTTACTGGCCCCAAGTCACCCAGCAAGCTTCCATAGCAGAGTGGGGATTTGAGTCCTAATCTGTCTAGCCACTGCAGTAACTGAAGCCTCATGAAGTATGAAGCAAGCTTTTGCATTCAGCAGAACTCTTCAGGTTGCACTAAAAGAAAGCGTTGGAGGGAAAGAGGAAAGATGCTGAGCGTTTCTAGTGGAACTTTGTTCCTGCTGCATTCCTACCTCACAGCTTGGGTTTGTGTTGGGACACCTTTTCATGCTGCCCTTTAGGTTCATTTCTGATTCTTATTAGGTACACAAGAGGTTGAGTAGCAAGAACATAAAAAAATAATATAAATATTTATTGCACAGTGCATCAGGTTGAAGTTAAAAACAACACACATACATAGAGAATAAAAATGTCATATACAGCAAGCAATTGAAGTTGCACATACAGTAGTAAAAAGATGTCAACAATGGTTTCTTATAAAAATATATAACCACTAAGCTAGATGTGTTTCGCCCCTAATGGTCCTCTTCAGTGGTTGAAACCGTGATGCACACACATAAAAAAAGGTTTTTTTCCTTTTTTGGGGCCAAGCAGATTTTAAATAATTCACTACAGGCTGAGGCTTCAAATAAAGAATGAAAGAGTGGCCTGTATATCATAAGAAGCCAGCACTCTGGTATCTCTGAACCAATATTCTGTTCTTGGCCATAGTTGTATTTCCTCAGTGTGTGCAAACGTGAACCAGAATTAAAACATTTGAACAGAATTAAAACATTTGAAACATGAGCATTGAGTTGGGTCTCAAGGTGCAGTTTCCACTGGAGGAACAGCACTTCCATTATTGGGATGGTACTTCCACTGTTTGAAGGGAGGAACTCTTGCCCATTCTTCCTTTGCTCTGAAGATCCTCAGTTTGTTCCCCCCTTTCTGTTTGAGGGTGCTTGGATCCCTGGGAGTAGAGTTAGGGCTGGTCGGTGGGATGCAGCAGGAGGAGCTTTCTGTGTGTGTGTGTTTGTGTGTGCGTGCGTGTGGTTTACATCTTAAATATGCTGATGTAATCAGATTGGATTATGTTAATTAATGCCTTGACTATGTTTGATTATGGTTTGGTGCCAAAATGAATATATGCTTGATGTCATTCCAGGCTAGCCATGTCAAAGAAGGAGGAAGTGCAGGACTGATTCCTAGTCAGTTCCTGGAAGAAAAAAGGAAAGCATTTGTTAGACGGGACTGGGACAGTTCAGGTAAGGTGCACAATCTCATGATTTTTTCATCACTTTTGCAGTTGCCAAACCCAGGGGATATGCTTAACATGGTGCATGAGCAGTTTCAGTGTGGCTGGAAACTACAAATTACCAAATTTAACCAAGCGTTAAAACTCCCATACAAAATTGAATCCTTTCTGCCACCTGCTGGCAAATAGGTAATATTAAAAGAAAAAGAAGTTGATGAGTAGATGGCTGTCGTTTCGTTTTTGTGCACCGGTCATAGTTTGATTAACGTTTATTTTGTGCTTATTGATTTTAATTTCCATACTGCCCTGAATATTTTTGGAGAAGGGCAGGCTGTAAGTGTAGTAAATAAATACAGCTATCCTGTTTTCTTGTGCCAATTATCAGTTATAGTCTGAACTCTCCCTAGCAGCTGCAATGACCAAACTGAGGCTATCATACTTTGTTCACAAAGTGAAAAGACAAGACTTTCTGGAAAGGACAGTAATGCTAGGAAAAGTTGAAGGCAGTGGGAAAAGAGGAAGACCCAACATGAGATGGATTGATTCAATCACAGAAGCCACAGCTCTCAGTTTGCAAGAGATCCATTAAATTCATAGGGTCGCCATAAGTCAGAAGTGACTTGACAGTACCAGGGCCAGCCCGAGGTTTCTTTGCTCCCTAGGCGGGGCTATCTTCTGCCCCCCCCCCGCACCCACCTGCCAATAACGGGGTTGCCAACCTCCAGGCAGGGCCTGGAGAGAAGGAAATCGCCCAGGCTCCATCCCCTCACACCAGCTGACCCCGGGCTGTCCCTCCGAACACCCAGGCGGCTGTGCCAAAGCAGGATCATTGGCTGCTTCCTGCCCGCGCCTGGAAGGCAGGCAGGAAGGCGGCGGGGGCCCCCTAAATTCAAGCCTCTACCTTATCCAGAAGCGACCTGCCAGCTGCAGAACCTTCTCCCTCAGGCGGGCTGGCTGCCCAGGCGGCTCGGAGCACCCGCTCCCCCCCCAAGAGCCCCTTCTTCGGAGGGCCGTGCTGGCTCGCTGAGCTGGGAAAGGGAGGGCACTGCGCCTTTAAGGCGACCAAGGCTCAGCTCAGCAGTCGGTCCCCGCTGGGAAAGGAAGCCGGCAGAAGAACTTGGGGCCGGCCGCTGGAGACCATCTTCTGCCCCCTGGTCCTTAGCTCGGGCCCTGATCCACCCCCCGTCTCAGGGCAGCTGGCGAGAGTAGCCGGCCTGTGGCTCTGCCCCCCCCCCCGCCTGCCTCCCAGGCCTCCCCTGCCGCTGCCTTCTCTGCAGCCAGAAGCGATTTGGGCAGGCCTTCCACGCGCTCTCTGGCATCGCCTCTGTGCCCTTAAGGAGTTACGCAGAGCAGAGGTGAGCGGGACTTGCACTCCTCCCTCCCCTTGGGAGCCCTGAATCGACGACGCTGGACAGCCTCTGCCGCTCGGTACTTCAAATATTTCCAGACGGCCAGCCTCAAGTTCTTCCACCGGCTTCCTTTCCCGCTGGCAGCTGGGGGGGTGCGGGGCGGTCTCCTGCTCACAAGGGTCATCGGAGAGTGGACTGGAGCGGGGCTTGGAAGCGGCCAGGGTGGTGGGCGAGGCGGGGGGCGCTGAAATCTTCCGGCATCCCTTCCCTTGTAACTTAGCCGGGCTCCTCCCTCGAGTACCCCCATAGAGGGCGACGGGACAGCTTGATGGCAATGCTCGTCAGTGGTTTGACGGGGGATGGTCCAGGAAGGTGTGCAGGCTGTCGCTTTTGGTCAGGGCGTGGAAGGCCTGCTCTTCTTAAAACCTTCTCCAGTTTAACTTCTTCCCTCTCCAGGGAAGAGGTGGGGAAGAGCCGCTGCCCCACCTCCTCTCCCCCCCGGGGGGGAGGGGGAGGGTGGGCGAGCTCCACTGCCGCCCCCTGAGCCCCGCCGGGCGCTCTTCACAGGTGGTGGCAGGGGGCTTTTTGCACGGGGGGGGGCGCAGTTTGGCGCCCCTGCGGCCGGTGCGCTCTAGGCGAGCGCCTAGCTCACCTAGCGGGTTAGCCGGCCATGGACAGTACTTAACACACACACAGCCATTTTTCTTTTCCAGTTATATCTGTGGAAATATCATAGATTTTAGTAATGAGATGCTTAAATGTGCAATACTTTTAAAACAAGTGCTACAATTATTAGGCAATTGCCCTATAGGTAAAGACTTTATTCAGAATAACAGTATTGCTATTCAAGACTTCTCTGTAAGAATTTGGAATGTCTAAATTGCTTCTTCTGTCTTCAGGTCCGTTTTGTGGAACATTAAGCAGTAAAAAGAAGAAAAAGATGATGTATCTCACAACTAGGAATGCAGGTACTTGAATCTTAGTATGAAATACTGTATCCCGACTGAACAATCCATTGAATTTTGCCTGTTTTCATTTGTTCTGACATAATATTATTACTTAAAAGAAATTTGATTTTTCTACACCATCCCCTTACAGTATTCTAATCATACATTACTATGCATACTAATCCAAGGAATTTCTAGATTAATTTAATGGTTTTAGCTTTTAGACAATAAAAAGGTTACTGTGATGTGCCAGCCAGTTTGATACTTGTGCTAATTAAAATAAAGGTGTTGAATGCTTATTGTGATACTGTAATGACATTTAGTTTCTAACATCCTCTAACACCGGGATTCCCAACCTTTTTGAGCCAGCAGGCACTTTGGAATTCTGACATGGGGTGGTGGTGGGCACAGCTATAAAATGACTGGCACGGGAGGTGGAAGCCAACTGCAGAATGTCAGGGATTAAGGATATGCATAACTTTTAACAGTAACTATTCAACACTTAAGGCAGAAGCTCTGTTTAATAAAGTGCCTTTTAAAATGAGAGTATTGTTTTAAAATATTTCCTTGCGTACACACAGCTATTCTTAAGTCACACAGTGAAGATCCTCGTACTGTGTGGCAGCTGCTGACAAAGCAACATTTAAAATCTGTGCAGCCAATCAGCAGCCTTGCTGGCCAAAAGCCCTATCTGGCATAGGAACACTTGGTGGGCACAAGGAAAGGTGTTGGGTGCCATGGCAACCATGGGTACCAAGTTGGGGACCTCTGCTGTGACATCTGTAGCCATGAACAAATTCACTGGACAGTTCTCTTTGTCTGTTGATCTAGGTGTTCCAGGGGAAAATCCAGTTGTAAAATACTTGAAGAAATTAAACTGAAATAAAGCAAAGTAGCACCAACTATTCTGTTTTTAAAATGTTTTAAAATAGCATTGGTGCTGCTGAGATAGCAGGCAAATTGTGCTGGAATCAAGAATTAATTGTGTGCCTTGCAGAATAGACAGCCAGATCACATGAAGGTCTTTGCAACAAGCTAGATGGAGTCATGGGCAGTCCTAGATGGCCTTTGCTATTGATTAACTATTTGTGTTCATGTTTCTTTTGGGGGGTGCTTGCAGTTGTAGCAGGTGGCCCAGCAGTAAGAGAACTTGGGTGTGCTTCTAGGGTTGCCTCTGATTTCTGTAGGGTTGGGGGTGGGGGCAAGGTGCCATCCCTGCTGCATTGCTAATATATGACACCATAATAAATGCTTAGCTTTATTCTGTTGGGCTGTTGACCAAAATTGTCAACTTGTCATTTCTGGTGTATGTGTTGAGATTAAGCTTTATATGTAGGATGTTTCTTCTAATTTATTATTTCTGTTAGCTGCCTTGTGGCTGAGAAGTAAAATAAAAACCTATTAAAATGAAAAAGATAAGCTGCCGCCTACATAGTGACATTACAGGCTGTGGCTGGATGGTTGCGACAGAGCCGACTGAAGCTAAATCCATCTAAGACAGAGGTCCTGTACCTAGACCATCGGGAATTGAGTCAGGGAATCAGGCTCCCAACCTTTGATGGGGCTCCATTGGTGCCAGGGTCAAGGGTGAAGAGCCTGGGGGTGTTTCTGGATGCCTCCCTCTCTATGAAGACCTAAGTCTCTGCCACTGCCAGGTCAGCCTTTTTTCATGTAAGGCAGATCAGGCAGTTGGCCCCTTATCTCACCCCATGAGACCTAGCTACAGTGACCCATGCAATGGCCACTTCCAGACCGGACTATTGTAACTCTCTCTACATGGAGCTGCCCTTGATCCTGCTCCAGAAGTTGCAGCTAGTGCAGAACGCGACAGCATGGGTGTTGACGGTGACGCCTGTGTAGGCTCGCATCCACCAGGTGCTGCCTGAACTGCACTGGCTGCCTATTGAATTTCGGATCCGTTTCAAGGTGCTGGTGCTTACCTATACGGCCAGGGGTCAGCATACCTTCGAGACTGTCTCTCACATATGAGCCCCGGAGGACATTGAGGTTTATGAATCAACATCTTCTAGTAGTCCCCGGCCTTAGGGACATCCTAAGGCCCTGGCCCCTACCTGGTAGAATGAGCTTCCATATGAGATCAGGGCCCTGCGGGATCTATTGCAGTTCCGCAGGGCCTGCAAGACGGAGCTCTTTCACCAGGCCTTTGGTTGAGGCGGCGGGCATCCCTTTCCTTTCCTGGCTCCCTCCTCCTCAGCAGCCTGGATCTTAACATTGATACTGCTGAATTGATATTGGTGTCTGGATCTTAATATCAGTACTGCTGATCAGAAATAATCATTGCACGGTATATTAAGGTTTTACTGTTTTAATTGTTATTTTAATTATTGTTTTAATGGTATTGTATTGAAACTGTTGTGAACTGCCCTGAGTCTGTCTGCGAGGAGGGTGGTATACAAATTGAACAAATAAAATAAAATAAATTCTGGTATTTGTGGAATATTTGACCAGTCAATTTACCAGCGTGCTGTTTGTATACTTAATATTCATAAATATAAACACGATATATATTAATTCATAATGGAACACTGCATATAACACTGCAGAGGACTTTGCAATATGTCATTTCGAACTGAAACTGACTGTAATGAATTCTTTTGTTAAATCATTTGCATGATGAATAGCATGAGAAATAAAAAGTTAAATACCAAGTAAGTATTACAGTAATATGTCCAAAACAGTATATTGTAGATACTGCTAAGCTAACTCTGCTTTTAAGTATATGAACCCTAAGAAAATTATCAAAGAAAATCTTGCATAGCCTTGATGATATCTTGTATATCTTGATGATTATAATTACTTGATTATTGAAACCTGATTTTTAAATGTTTTAGTTTTAATATGTTTTACTTCTTTGCTTCAAGAATTTGATCGTCATGAAATTCAGATATATGAGGAAGTGGCCAAAATGCCTCCATTTCAGAGAAAAACACTGGTCTTAATTGGAGCCCAGGGAGTTGGTCGAAGAAGTTTGAAAAACAGATTTATTGTATTGAATCCCACCAAATTTGGAACCACGGTGCCATGTAAGTTGCTGTCTTTAAGTGGTAGATTGTTCATCAATGGGTAAATTTGTTAATAAATTATACACATTTCCTTCTTAGGTTATTGATCCCCCCCCACTCCTTTTACACCTGTTGTAATGCAAGGCTGGGGTAGATATTGTACTATGTGTTCCCATACGTTAGCTCTGTGGTCTCAAGGGCTTGAGAATATTTGTCACTATACTGCTAGAAAATTTTCTCATGCCAAGAAACTTGTTTCTAATTTGATTTTATTCATTTAAAATGTTCTACTCAGTTTTTCCTTAATTCAGCCCCCAAAGATATTTTACAATTAAAATTTTAAGACTAACAATTTTTTACAATCAAAACTTACAGCAAGCAAAAGCAGATCCAGAAATATCAACTGAATGCTGCCCAAGTCTTTGGTGAATGCATAGACAGGGTGGTATGAAAGCAGAGGGCTGTTTGGGCATCCGGGGTTTATGCAGTTAAAGAGAGTTAAATGTAAGAACTTGAGTTGTTGTCTTGTCTCCCATGGTCTTTGTCATCTACATGACACTAGATGGGGAGGGGGTGACATCTCAAGATCTGGAAAAGGTACTGTCAGCACTAGGACAGCCATGGATAGTCATAGAGACTAAGAAAGTTCTGACCATGGCCACGCAAGGTCACCTGTGCATGGATGAAGCTTCCACCGACTGTTACTTGGGGGATTTCCAAACACCAAGCCAAAGGTCCATTCTGCCTGCTCAGATAGGGTACCTACTGGCACACTAGAGGGATGAGGCACTGGCAGTCCTACCATGGAGCCCAGTACCAAGGAATGCTCACTCTAGCCTGGTAGCAGTTAGCACAAGGAATCTGCAAAAGCAAACAAAACAAAAACACAAAACCTCACAGGAAACTATGGCAGCTCTTCCCCCTCATATTTGTGATACCTGAGATCCAGTGTGGTTAGGATCTAGGAGACCCAGGTTTGAATCACTACCCTGCTATAGCAGTTTGCTGGGTGATCTTGGATCGATCCAATACTCTTGGCCTAACCAACCTCACAGAGTTGTTGTGAAGATAAAATGGAGAAGCGAATGATGTAAGTTATTTTGGGACCCACTGGGGAGAAAGGTGGTGATGGGAGTATGTGAATAAATGGGTACAGGAGTGTCAACCAGTTCAAAATGCATTGGTCATGGTATTAACTGGAGCCTGCAGGTTCGATCACATCTGTCCCTAGTGCTTAAAGATCTTCACTGGCTACCAGTTTTGTTCCCAGACACAGTGTTGTATTCCTATTCTCACTTAAGTTTCAGAGATTGGCTTGTGGTCTGAGTCTCTGTAGTGATGTGAAGCAGCGGTTAGAATCTGTGATGAGGAATATAGTTGAGTAAGGAAGAAGTGTGTTGAATCTGAAAAAGAAGGTTCTAGTTCACAAAAATTATGGTGGAATAGATTTTCACCAGTTGCCAGAAACCATTTTGGTTTTTGCAGCTACAGATAACATAGCTACCTCTATAGTTCTCTCAAAAATATTATATTCCATAAATTCCAAAACTCCTGTAGAGGAAGGGCTGTGGTTCCATGTCAGTGCATATCCTTCTTGTATGCAGAAGGTCCTAGGTTCAGTCCCCAACACACCAGCAGCAAAAAAAAGATCAGGTAGTAGTTCTGGTGCCGGTCAGAGTAGACAGTATATTGACCTTGATAGACCAATGATCTGACTAGGTATAATATGTGTACCCTTAAGTGCTGCTGCTGAAATCCTCTTAAGTGAGCAGAAAGAATATTTACATACATGAGGAATTCAAAGAACAACCAAGCTATCCTATAGTTATGTAAAGTGCCCCTGAGCTTTTTTTAAAAACCAAACCAGCAATGCATGTCTTGTTTTTGTTGTTTGTCAAATGTGTGCATTCTGTCACATTTGTCTAGTTACATCACGAAAGCCAAGGGATGATGAAAAAGATGGGCAAGCGTACAGATTTGTGTCACGACCTGAAATGGAAGCAGATATTAAAGCAGGCAGATACTTGGAACATGGGGAATATGAAGGAAACCTTTATGGCACCAAAATAGATTCTATCCTTGAAGTGGTTCAAACTGGAAGGACGTGCATTTTGGATGTGAATCCACAGGTATGGCGTGGCAAAAATACTCCAGCAGAAGCATTACCACGGGGGCGGGGGGGCCTTTGTAAATAGCTGTGTGGCATCTGTTGTTATGGGGTTTTGCCATCCTTGCTGAAGTAAGTGAAGGAGCGTGTGTTATTTGTTTATACCTTTTTAACAAAAGCAATCTAAGAGAGCATAGCTTTTTTTGTTTGAAAGTGTTGACTATGTTAAAAAGGTAGCAGTCTTTCAGGATGGCACAGTGCACAAAATGGTTGTTGCCTTCTTTTAGCATGTTGGGTTGTTGTATTGATCGTGATTTCTGATTGTTATTCAACATCTCAGTGGATCTGGCTAATCCTCTGTTCTCTCCAGGCCCTGAAAATACTCCGAACAGCAGAGTTTATGCCCTATGTTGTTTTCATTGCTGCTCCAGAGCTAGAGACTCTGCGTACCATGCACAAAGCAGTGGTGGATGCTGGAATTACAACCAAGCTTCTAACAGTAAGGAAGCACTTTCTTTTTAACAACAGATGTTGACCAATTAGCACTTGCGTTGTACAACTATAACAAATGTTAGTGGCCCTTCTTCCCTTACCTGTCTTTAAACTCATTGCGTGTTGTCCCTGATTCATTAGGTGTTGTTGCAGACTCTTTTTTCCATTCCTTCCTTTTAAACTGACTCTTGCCTTCCAGGAGTTCTGAGTAGGCAAATTCTCCCTGCCAGTTTTTTTTTTTTTCTTGGATACCTTTTAAAAAGTCTTGTGGATTCTTAAAAAGTGTGTAACTTGGAGAAACAGCTGTTCCTTTATTCATTTATTTATGTGGCTGGTTAATTGAACACAGAGTTTCTGGTTCCTGTCAAGGGACATGACCTTCGAACTGCGTACTGTTACTGATTTGCCACCAGACTGCTCGTGGGATATTGATATTTGTCAGTCATAGGTGACACAGCAGCCCTTGCGTGATGGAAGAGCAGGGGGGCATTCATGCTTTCCAAGAATATTAGAACTGTAGACCAATTTTATGACTTGTAACCTCCTCCCCCCTTGTGAGAAAGCAAGATCATGAACAAGGCTCAGTGTGAGTAGGTACCATCAAGCTTATCTAAGCATGCATGAAGCTCATGTATTTGAGGTAAAGGAGAGAGGAGTTCCCATATTGTGATGTCTGGGGGTAGTAATGACTGAGAGTTAGAAGTGTAAAGTGTTTGCATGCTAATATGATGTTATCTTGATTCCCACACCTGCTCCATAACATCATATTAGCATGGAGCAGGTGTGGGAATCAAGGTGGTGTCTGCAGTCTAGGTTATTTTCTTCTGTGTAGCTATGAGCTGGCTGAAGTAAAACAAATCCTTTACTTGGTCTAGAAGCTTGCTTAATTAAAAAAGCTGGGATCTGTGAGCTGATTATTATATTTATGTAAAACATTTTTATACTACCTTTCTGCCCATCTTAGGTTCCCCGAGGCAGCAAACATTAAAACCCCAACACATAAACAAGGACAAGGGTCAGTGGGAGATCACTGTCTTCACCTACTTGCGGAAGACAGTAGGGAATTTCACATTACTGAGACTCTGCCGGATTGAAGCCGTTTCTGATTCGTCTTGAAGTAAACCGGTACAGGGCTGCCATTTCACACATGGCTTTCCCTGACCGGAAAAGAGCCGAATCAGAAGCGGTTTGGCAATTCAGATTGCACCGCTTTGTTTTCCTGCCGGTTCCCGCCACGCCTTTTTTTTAAAAAAATGTTCGCTTTAGAGCGCTATAGCGCTATAAAAACAACACTGCAGGCATTCCAATGGGGTTGCTATGATGCTATTGCGCTCTAACGCGCGGGCGAAAAAAGGTGGGGAAAAAGCGTATCCGATCCGGGAGAAGAAACTGACGACTACTTGGAAGCGGTTGACAGGTAAAACGCTTCAGCCCTGTTTCCTGAACGGGACAGAAGCGATTCTGTGTGAAATTACAAATATATTCCGGTAGGGAACCGATTCTAAAATGGTTCTGTCTGAAATGCCAGACCAGAAACCGTTTGGGAACCATTCCTCTTCCGGATTATATCATCTGTCTGAAATTCCCCAGTGATTGGGGGGTGGGGGAGGAGACAAATCTTCCTGTGGAGATAATTTGATCATTCTGTTGTCTGAAAGAATGTTTGTTCAACTAGGATGCTGGTCAGCTGGTGTATTGGTACGTAAATGTTATCCATGGTTAGACATACTTAGGGGCATCATGAAGCTTTATACTTTAATCTGAGAAGGAATGTCTTTAGCTATATCTAACAAAACGTGTTTTCTAAGCAAATGGCACAAGAATCATGTGCCACTGTATTTAATTAAGATGCTTTCTAAGTAAACTCATTTTAAAAGTACTTATCAGTGTTGAAACAAAGATTGGAAGTTCAGTGTCTCCCCCCCCCCTCCCCCCACCATTCATATCATGGTTTCTACTCCTTTCTTTGTCTTCTAACAGGACACTGATTTGAAGAAAACTGTAGATGAGAGTGCTCGGATCCAAAGAGCTTACAGCCACTATTTTGATCTGGTCATTGTTAATGACAATTTAGACAAAGCCTTTGAAAAATTGCAAAGTGCTACTGAGAGACTGAGGACGGAACCACAGTGGGTCCCCATTAGCTGGGTCTACTGATGCAAGCTAAGATGGCTGCCAACAATAAACATTACACCAACAGAACATTGTACAGAATACCAGACAGTTACAGTTGCAGCAGCAGCATCTGATACATTTTTACTCTGTGTATATTCAGATAGTGGTATGCTATTCCAGATTTTTATACAAAATGTTGAAAGGGAAAGTGTACTTAAATATGTAATTTATTTTAATTTTTCTAACTTTTTACCGATAACCTTTCTATTCATACCACATGAAGGAAATGTGTTGAAGCATTTTATAAATGTTTTGATTTTACTACTTTTGCCTTCGATTCATCTGCGAAACTTTCCAGTCACTCACTTTACTACATTTTGGTCTTACATTTTCACTGTGATAAGAAAAAAAAAATACTTGAAGATTTATTTTGTAAAACTCTAGTTGAAATCGAGTGTTCATCTGGTCAGTTCTTTTTTCCGCAGTCAGGAGAAGACACTAATCCTTACCTTAATAAACACGTTGCTCTTCTTGATGTGAGCTGAATTTTCAATACTTGGGAAACAAACCAGCACTGAGCCATGTAACATACAAGCTTTTTTTTAACTTAATGTTTCTACAAGTTTTGCAGTTGTCTTGTCTTGTTAGACAGATGTATTATATAGGCTTTCCCTATGTTAAGCTTTTTACAAAAAAGTAAAGCAATACCTTGAACTTCCTGTATAAGGCTGGTCTTTGCAGCCAACACCAACCCATTAGAACAAGTACTGCTGTCTTGGAGAGCTCTGTCATGTTCTTCATTGTGTTTGGGATCAGGGCAAAGTTGTCCATGAGTGAGCGCCTTATAATACTGAACCTTCCACAGTGCTTGGCCCATAGGATGGATGTTCTCACTTGTGAAAAATCATTGCTTAAAAAGAAAAAGGCTGCTTTTTGGGGGACTATGACCTTGCTCTGTATTTGTATATTGTTCTATGATATAACTAAGAGGCTTTTATTTTACACTTTGGAATATTTGAGTGGTTATGTGCGTTACAAGATGTGATGTGATGGGACTTTGAGCTATGTGTTACCCTGTGTTTAAACTGCTTTATTTACCAAATAGCGTGTGAAACTACAGTTATTGTTGGATGCTGAAAAACATGTTATTTATAAGAGAATTTATTTTTTGTTTTACAACTGTAATTTTTTACATAATATTCAGCAGAAGACTCATCCGATTTCCCTTTCCCAGGAAGTAGACCTAGCAGATGACTCCATATTATCACTAGGCTTACCCTAGCCATTTAAATACTTTTGCTGACGTATATTCTGTTTAACAAACCTATGTGCAGATTGTCACAAAGGCTAGTTTGGTGACTGTATCTTACACTTGCTGGTTTTTTAAATACTCACATTCATCCTTACTGACATGCTTGGTGCCTAAAACTGTGGTCATCTGCCCACTGCATTTATTTTGTTCCATTTGAGGACAGGCATTTGGCTTCTGAATTTCTTTTCCAACACCAAAGTATCATACACAGGGTGCCAACAAAGAAGCATTCTTGGGGAAAGGCTGAGGCTGTGCTAACAGTTTGTGTTCTTCTTTAAATGCACAAGAAAACAGGGTTTGGATAGTTTTTACATTATATTGAGAAATAGTGAAACACCAAAAAAAGGTATTCTAGATGACAAAAAATCCTTTGGGGGGATTTTTTTAAAAAGACTTAAGTATATTTTATAAATATTATGCAAATTATTGGATATCTTTGTCTTAATTGCTGTTGGTACTTAGATTTTAGCTTTTAACAACATAAAATATTTTTAAGAAACTTGCTAATTTCTGTTACATTAAAATTATATGTATTAAGTGTTTGAAAATGTATATGGCATATTGTAGATAAAGCTATTTTCATGAGGTTAGCACCTGGAGTGACTTTAAAAGTAAACAAAAATATTGACTTGATGGACTCAAGAGGTACAGTATAATTATCACTTATTGGACAAAAGTTTGCTCATTCAGACATTTCCTACTTGAAAAAGGCTTCTCTGAAGTGCAGCCTCAACTGTGGTTCATGTTGCTCCTCTTATTCCAGCTTCTTAATGGATAGCAATTCCAGTTGGCTTGGTGCTACTGCCTTTGGCTGGCTTGAGGGTAAGAGGCTCTAGGGTAACGGGGGTTAGAAATAATCTCTTGGGCAGACTTTAACTGAAGAAACCAAGACAGAATGGTCACACACACGGCTCTTTTTGCAGCAGGAACTCCTTTGCACATTAGGCAACACACCCCTAATGTAGCCAATCCTCCCAAGAGCTTACAGTAGCCCCTGTAAGAAGAGCTCTGTAAGCTCTTGGAGGATTTGCTACATTAGGGGTGTGTCGCCTAATATGCAAAGGAGTTCCTGCTACAAAAAGAGCCCTGGCATCCACTTGGGTGTCTTGTATTGCTGTGGGGGGAGTTAGTGGCCAATAGGTCAGAGAGTTCCTATCATCATCATTGGCTTTGGAACGTTAGAGTACAAATAGTTCTGCCCAAGGAAGGGGAAGCTATGAGAAACAGCTGGTGTCCTCAAGAGCATCAGTAGCTGAGCCAGTACTTGGTATGCTTAAGTAAATTCCATCTTCGTCCTGAAGTCTGTGTTTGGGTATAGACTGTGGAGTTGCCATCATCAAACTGGAAAATAGGTCCATGCTTTTATATATATATATATATATATATATATATATATATATATATATATATATATACACACACACACACACACACACACGCATGTTGACATGAAACTATGCCTTTTAACTAGGTGGCAGAACAACTAGCTTTTTGAACTGTGATGCCAAAGGATGGCTGAGCTAGCTTCTCCCTAATTAATAATAAAAAATATTAATTTTCACTGTTTACAGCAGTGTGCCACTAATTCATGCAGAATTTGACATTTTTAAGATGCAGATGTTTGTTATTTCCCATGATATGAAGGAAAAAGAATGGCTGAAACTATGGTCCTTTTGCTCAGGACATGACTGTGGTGACACATGAAATACAAAAAGGCAGTAGTAGTGAAACTTAAGCACCAGGCAGTAGCACAAGGGTTTCCATGGGTTATTTTAAAAGTGTCCATTTTGACTGGGATGAAGTAACTATAAGAAGCAGAGAGATTACTTTCCTACACATGTTTCTCAACTAGTTATTGTTCAGCGTGATTTGCTTAACCAAGATCCTCCACAACTTTTTTTATTTGCACATGTAAATAACCTGTGAAGAATGGCATTGATACATCTGGAAGTCCAATTGAAACTAATTTGGATCTCAATAGAAAACAATCACTATGGAAATAATTTTCCTTCCAGCCATTTATTCAGTTATTCAAGAGCAGGTTAATCTTTTTGAGTTTGTTGAATCTTTCCTTGTGGGAGAATTTATACGTGCTTTTAGAAAGGCATGTTTCTAGTCCTCAAGCCTCGTTAGAGTTGCCTGGTGCAATCTCAGACTAGGGTGAGATGCTAAGCTGAATATTTTTGCTTTCTTCCATTACTAGCAGAAGCAGAATAAATCAGTGCATGTGTCAGCATGTGTATTTTATATCATTTGCCAAGGTGCAGAGTGGAAGAATAAGATGCAATTTTCCTTCTTGTTAGCAACGCAAAATGAGCTGAATGATGTATTCCCCCCCCCTTTCTTGTTCTCTGTATGGGGAGTGGAGAGGGCCTGCCCCAGTATTTGAAATGCAGATGTGCAGAAAATTGATTACTATACTTATGAGCATACCCAGTTAATGATTGGACTGGACTGCTAATCAGAAGACCTCTTGGCAGAAGCCTATTTGGGGTGGGGGGGTGTTCTTTGAAGAAATGCTGCTCAGCAACTCTCAGAGAAATGTTTGCATTTATCATCAACCAAAAAAGCCACATGCCAACTAAATGCCACATGCATCATCCCACTAACCACACATGCTAAGCTATAGTTGTTAATACAAAATATATATTACAAAATAAACCTTTTTAATTACCAGAATAACTTTGAGCATGTAGGGTCGTCTGTTGCCATCACTCCTGGAGGGTGAAGCACAGCAGCTGGGAGGGGGGCGAGGAAGCCAGAGGATGTGGAGGGAGGGGTTAAATCACCCCCCCCCACACACACACACACACTGGGGGGCAGCTTGCTCTTTTTCCAAGTGGCTGCCACATGATGGTGGTTTTAGCCCCTCTTTTCTGCAGGCAGCTTGCTATTTTCCTGTTGGTCACCCAGCTGCTGGGAAGAGAATGCAGAGACTGCAGGATTGTTGGAAAGGATGGGCCCTTAAAAAGCTCAGGCAAACTTACAGTTTACTCAGCCTCTAGCACCTCTGGCAGCAGCTGTTTCACAATGGGAACCACTTGCCAATCTAAGCCCTACTGTGAAATGGCCTTGCCCATTTTCCTGGAACATGGCAGAAGGGCATATTGACAAATGGTGCTCAGAAGAGGCACAGGTGGCTTTAGAGCAAATATCACCGTTTTGGAACAAGAAGTGTCTTTTGCATTTGCTGAAAGAAAACTCTTATCAGGGGAGAAAGGTATGTTAAGTACACATGAACTGTTCGTAAACAATTTTGGAAGCATCAGGAGAGAAAATTGCGTGCCCTTTAAATTCTTCCAGAAGGTCTATCTAAGGAAGAGTGCGGGAAACCGAAACACCATTTTTGTCCCTTGACATGCTGAGCTACCTAGTGCTCTTTTCCATCTAGTTCAAAACCTTTTGCTCAGAAATCTCTTGTTTCTTCTAATGTGACTATAGGGGCTGTAGAAAAAGAAAGGCAATGTAAGCAGGCTTGTCTGACCCTTTTTTGCCTGTTCCCAAAGAGTCATTAAAGAGCATCTATAAAGAAAACAAGGTCACAGTCTAGCAGCAAGAGTGCAAAGGATTCATTTTAGAGATTTATGTGTAAACCTGTATTAATTATGTACTTGTTTATTTAAAATACTTTGCCAAATATGGTTTTACGTGACAACATTATGTGAACAGCTCACAGTGCCCACGGTGAAACAAATTATTTGATTTTTAGGCCCTAGAGGCAAAGCGTATTGTCTGTTCTTGAAAAAGACAAGAGAATGATATTTTGTACATTGAATACGAGTCGTAATTTTTGTTAACATTTTGCACCAGCATGGCAGAGAACTCGGTGACTAGCTTGCCAAGAAATATTGTTTCTAGTGGGGGCTATGGGATGCTGTAAAGCCAGCCTTCATATCTCTCATCATTAAAATCCAGTTATATACACACAAGTAGAAAACAATTAGGGTTGATTTGTACCAGCTAGGAAAACACGCACACCTTTGTACTGGCATCTGTGTTCAAAATGATACATCAGATGGCATTGACATGCACCTTTTAAAAATGCATGTTAAGTAGAACCTTTTTTTTTGGCATTTTTGTCAGTCTTGAATTCTGTCAAGGTTATGCAGCTCACAATTTGTTTAAACAAGATTGCTTTTAAACATGTCATCTTTGTGTTTTGCTTTCTATATACGCACCCACTGTAGGCATGCTTTGTTTGTGCAATAGAGGCTAAATGTTGCAGTTGCTCAGACTTTTTAAAAGCTCCTTAACAAATGAAATCTTAGGAAAATGTTGCTGTCTGCCACATTCACTATACTGTAAACTGATATTAAAAAAACCCCAAGAACAGTATGGGAGGGGGTGTAACCCAACTGCCAGTCAAATATAACTTCTAGTTAACCTTTTAATTTTCAGCCATGTCATTCTGTATAATTGTTGAAATGTACAAATCTGTGAAATCCTGTTAACTCAAAGTATTTTTGTATATATGAAATAAAAAAATATTGGGGGGGAATCTCACTGTTGCCTGTTACCTGTAAGTTACCCCAGCAGTGGGTTGCTGTATTGTACTGGAATGGTCCCAAGTGCTGTAAGTGCCCAGGATACATATCAGCCACCAAAACAATATTACACGCAGCATTTGAGAGGAAAGAAAACTAGGGTTGAGGCAGCGATGAGAAAAATTGATAGGTAAAGGAGTTTTTCGAAACTAAAAGACATTCTAAGTGGAAGATAGGGGAAATGTCAGTGAGGATAGATTTAAAGTGTTGTGTAAACCAACCTGCTTTACCCTTGGCTGTGGATTTCTGTCAGGCAAGTGTTTGGTTCCAGCTAGGAGCACACTGACTTAATCCCTCTATTTGTTGTAGCAGAGCTGCGCCTCAGCTGGTACGGGCTCTCAGCATTGAGCAGCTCTGCCCATTATGTCTTGCTAATACTGGAGCAGTGCAGTCCCACCTATTAATTTTTCCTAGTGCAATAATAAAGGGAATGTTACCTAGTGTGCTTACAGACTAGCTCAAAGCTCATCAGTTCGTAATCGGCTGAAAACTACTACTCTCTGATCCTAATTTAATCCTGGCTAGGACAGGGGATTAATGCTTTCCCAATGTGCATCTCTCCCCCAAACAGTATGGATTAAGTCTCCTAGCAGCCCAGTTTTGCTCTTCCTCAGGTATCATGCATGCCTCTAACTTTGTTCTGGAAGGCCCTGTGTCAATTCCGAATTCAAACAGACTAAATTGCAATTTGGTATCTTGTTCATGTTGTATTTAGGGTTTTTGTGTGCCTGCCATGAATCCCTGGCTTGAGGTTATTGGACATTTATAAACACAATAGGGAAGTTGGGGGACATTACAGTGGTTGCAACAGTCCAGCTGTGTGAATTAGAAGTGAAAGGCCGCTTTGGATAAAGGGGTGGAGGAGAGACCAGCAGGGAACTGTGGTGGGAAGTTGGGAGGAACTGAAAAGCAGTCTCATGGATGAAGAGAAATTAATGGGGTGGAAGTAAAGGTAGTGAAGGCAGTGGACTCCAGCAAATGAACAAAGTTTAAAGGAAAAAAGAGAGGCCTAAGGGCTGGGCCAGTCTTGGTGCTCCTGGGGCCCATAGTCAAGGAGCCCCTTCACCATGAAGATCAGAAATTGCCACTCCCAAAGTACAGCCATCCCCCCCCCCTCCAGATACAGACTACTTTTTATTGCAGTCAAGGTAGTTAAAGGCACAAAGGCAGCATCAAATCTGCCAGGACAGTCAAAGCCTCAAGCCTCTTAAGGCTTTTTTCTCCACACCCATTTTGGAATGCACAGCATTTTAATCGTCGTCTCCCTCTGTGAGTTGTTTGCTGGGGCAGGGGGCAGCAGGCAGTACACAGTGTGAAAACAGCTGCTCTGTGGGGAGAAGGCACATGTGAGGCATTTGTGCTGGCGCACTGCATTTTTGCCTCACACTGCTGCAGCCGGGCCAAAGAGCAAGCACAGCTGGCAGGGTATGTGTAGGCCCTCTCCACTGGCAATGAGGTAAGACTGGGACACGGCGGGTGTGTGTGTGTTTCTTTCCTTTCCTCAGCACAAACAATCAGGATGACCCTGGGAATGGGGCATCTGTAAGAAATCAGTCAAGTGCTTTCTTCTCACTTTTGAGAGTGAGAAGAGAATACCCCTATTGAAGTAAGGGATCAGCTTTTGCTTGAATATACTCAGGATGGGACTGTGCATGGGCTTTGAAACAGGAAGGAGAACGGGGGCCCAAGTCTCAAAGTATGCTTTAGATGCCCTTACCTGGATAGCCCAGGCAAGCCCGATCTCAGAAGCTAAGCAGGGTCGACTCTGGCAAGTACTTGGCTGGGAGACTTCCTTGGAATACTGGGAGGCGGGGGCAGGCTTTATTCAGCCAGCTCTCTAAATCTCCTCCAAGCCCCCAGTAAGGCTCAGTCACCAGATGTCACCATGACTTCTAGGTGCATGTGCACACACACATGAAAAATACAAAAAAGAATGCCTTGGCCAACAAAATGCTGTATGTAAAGACAGTTGGCTTAAGGGGAGTGTGTTTTTGACTCATGTACAATAATAGTAGAGGACAGTGAGTGGATGTATGCAAAAAGCATATTTATGTAGATTTGATCAATGCAAGCATTATACCAGATTTTAAATATTTATTCATTTGTACATAAGCTTCAGCTCTCAGCAGTTGAGTAACGCAGTCTTACTGCAACTAAAGTTTCACTGCTGTGAACCAGCCCAGTTTGACTCTTCAGAATCAAGTGGTCTTAAACAGTATAGTTATTGAGCAAGCAGCTACTTCACCCTTGTGCCGTTTTCCAGCCTAATGAACAGAGTCCGTACAATGCTATGTAAAGAACTAATGGTAAAAATTGGGGTTTCTTCATGGTTACAGCTCTGATGGATGACTCTGTCATTTCAAGGTTAATGTTTGATGAAGCAAACAGCCTTTGCACTAGGCTAAATCTTCCTGTGTCAGCGAGCGGAGCCAGTACCGGATCTGCAAGTGTCAATGTGCCATCTGGGGAGGTCATATCAGGCTGTTCAGAGACAGAAAGAAAGGGTGACTGCCACAGAAAGCAGCTCTTTCTCAAACGGCACCCACTCTTTCCCAAGAACATGTTTAGACATGCTGCTCACATTCAGGACAACTGTGCAAAGCTGTCTTGCTTCACTTGAGCTTGCAAAATGCTCGTTTGGTCTAGCGCATTCTGGGCAGATGGTGTGGAAGACGGGCTGTGGCAGCCTGCAGAGCTTGGCCACCAATCCGGACTTCTCACACCTCAGGACTTACCAAGCAACACAGGGCAGGGACAACCTGGAGGTCACAGCAAGCCCACAGCAGGACAAGTGCATATTCCGACAGTTCTGAGGAAAGGAAAATCAGAAGCAAAACAAGCACAAGATGGTAAATTTACTGTCATTGAAGCTAATAAAGCAAACACATGGGAAAGAAGGAAAAGGTTCAAGAAACGTCCTTGCACAGAACAAACTTGACTAATCCTAAGGCCCTTTTTTTAAAAAAAAAGATTACCAGGCAGTGTTCCCTTCCTTGGAAAGCTGTCCTTCAACCATGAGATTAGCAAATAATTCAAGCACTGTGCAGCCTGTCCTTGGTTTCTCTGCAACTAGTTTCCACACTCATAATGCTCTGCTTCTCTGCAACACTATTTAGGCTCTGCCATTCATTTGTATAGGAACAAGCAAAATTCCTGTTTTCAGGAACACTGCTGGTCTGGGTTGAAGCGTGCTCTCCCTGCCAATACATTGGAGGCTCATAAGTCTAAGGAAAAGGCAGGATCATGCCATCTAATTGATACTTCCAAATACAGACAAGCAGGTGCTTTCTGCCATTTGCTTCTATGGAAGAAGATTTAGTGTTTTTTAATGAGCTTCTCTGGAGGACAGAAAGGAACAGAAACCTCGAAGTCCAGCATGACCAAACAAGCCTGCCCACCAGCCTCTGTTATGCCATAGGATTTGAGGAGATCACCCAAAGAACAGTATGCAGAAAACAGAAAGATGGTGAAGGACAAAATGCACTTTCCCTGAGACTGCTTTGCAAGACGACAGAATTTGAGGACGAGTGGATGCTTGTAGCCTTTTTGTCTGGGTCTGTTTGCCTAGGGCAGACTGCAGGTCCCGCTGTCTGCTGTTGCTGCTTGGAGGTGGGGGCTGAGGGCTTCTGAACAGCAACGCTTCTCCTAGGCACAGGTGCGAGCCAAAGGACAAGAGTCAAAGGGCTCTTGGCTGGTGGCTCTTAGCCTTGGGATCAGGCCTGAGGACTCTGCATCACTCCATATACCTTTAAACCACTAACCAGTTAAGAAGGTAGAAAGCTAGCAGGGGAGCAGGGGCTATCCAGTGTTTTGCAAAGAGTGCCACATGTATGATTATCTACCTACTGGGTGGAAATTGTGGCTCTGTGCTTGCTGCATGGAGCTCATGGCTCTCAGGGAGCAGGTTCATTCCCTTGAGGGTAAGGTTGCCGACCTGGAGAAGCTGAGGCAGAGAGAGGGGTCTGGGGGAGAGAGCCTCGGGGACTTACCAGAACAGTCTCACTTCTGTGCTGACAGCTCTTCTGCTGTTGTGGAGAATGAGAGTCTCAAGGTCTGAGGGCGTCAGTCTGAGGAGGAGGGATGTGATCCCTTAAAAGGGATATGCCTGGGGGGCTGGGGGGAGGTGGGTTTCTGCTAGTGGGTGATTCAGTCATTAGAAATACAGAGAGTGGGGTCTGTGACAGGCATTTTGACTGCATGTTGACTTGCCTGCCATCTGAATGTTGCAGACATTACTTGCTGTCTAGATAGACTGAGAGATAGTGCTGGGGAGGAGTCAGCAGTTATGGTGCATGTTGGCACCAATGACACTGGGAAATGTAGTTTTGCTGTCCTGGAGGAAAAATTTAGGTTCTAGGCAGAAAGTTAAAGGCCAGGAGCTCAAAGGTAGCATTCTCAGAAGTGCTACTGGTTCTACATGCAGAGCCAGATCAGGCACAGATCAGGAGTCTCAATGCATGGATGAGAAAGTGGTGCCGGGAGGAAGGGTTTAGATTTGTTAGGCACCGGGGAATGTTCTGGGACAAGCCAAACCTGTACAAGAGATGGGCTCCGCTTGAACCAAAAGGGAAACAGGTTGCTGTTGATTAATACCAAAAAGGTGGCAAAGCAGCTTTTAAACTAATCCCCAGGGTGGGGGTGGGGACTGACAGGAGCTGGGGAGCCTCCAGTTCAGGATAAGTCAGTCCAAGGAGTTGCGTAAACACTCAAGGTAATATTGATAGGAGTGTACTAGAACTCGGGATGGAGGGCATGATGGTGACTGAGGGTCATCTGTGGTGACTAAGGGGCCAAGGGTTACTGGAGAGGGAAACACATTATAGGTACTATATGCCAGTGCTAGAAGTCTCTGAGCAAAGCTGGGGAGCTGGAGTGCTTGGTGTTCAATGACAATTTAGATATAGTAGGTGTCTCAGAAGCATGGTGGAATGGGGAATGCTGGAATGGGGAATATCTCTGGGATACATAGAATCAAATAAGTTAGAAAACATCAGGGGAATTAACTCCCCAATAGAAGTGATATGGGTGTACTAATACTAGGCCCTATGGGTTAAAAGTGGGGGTGTACTATTGCCTGCCTGATCAAACCCTTGAGGTGACTACAGCAGAAAATGTTATTATACTGGGAGATTTGAACTACCCTCACATTGTCTGGGTAAACATGAGCTCAAGTCATGCTGTAGAAATGAGATTACTTGACATCATAAATGACTGTGCACTGGAACAGTTGGTCACACAGGCAACCAAAGGGTTAATGGTCTTGGACTTGGTTCTGAACGGGTCTCAAGATCTAGTGAAAGATGTAGAAGTTGTTACACCAACTGGGAACAGTGACCACAATGCTATTAAGTTCAGCATTCAGGTCAATGGACAATTACTCCTAAAGCCGAAAATTGTAACATTTGATTGCAAAACAGGGAACTTTATAAAAATGAGGGGAATAGTTAAAAGGAAGCTGAAGAGGAAACAAAAGAGAGTCAGATCCCTAGAGGGTGTTTAGAAGCTATTTAAAACCACATTAATTGAACCCCAGATAGAATGCATTCTATGGGTTAGGAAAGGCACTGCCAAGCCTAAAAGAAAGCCTGCATGGTTAACAACACAAGTCAAGGAAGCTATAATGAGGCTCAGGCCCATAACTGGGATTTTATTTTGGGGGGGCATTTTTTAGGGGGCTTTACTTAGTGTTCCACAGCGGTCATTCTTGCTGCAGTCTGAAAAAGTTATTCCAGTGGATTTCTTGGGCTGAAGCAGGGAGCCTATAAACAGAGCTCATTTACTCACAAGTAGTTAGATACAACCTAAGTGCACCATCCCAGCAGCACCAGTCTCCCTGCATTCTCCCCGAGGGGAGAGCTCAATCCTGTCACTTGCAAAGTACCCTTCAGAGGCAGGAGTGGAGATCCTTCCTTTCCCGGAGATTGGGTTGGGAGGCAGGGATTGAGGAGGGTAGGGATCGAGGAAGGCCTCTTTGACTCCCTGCCAGGGCTCTGTTCCCCAGCAGTGTGCTGGTGGGGAGGAGAGATGCCACTGGAACAAGAGCGGGGTGGGCTGGTCAGCTAGGAGGCAAGCAAGTGGGCAGAAGTCAGAGCTTCCCAGCACGAAACTTTCTTTCCCCCCCCTCCACATTGTGCATTCCTGGAGGCAGGGAAGGCAGGCAGGCAGGGGGGTGAAGTAAGGAGGCCACTTCAGGAAGGGATCCGTTCAGTTGAAGCTCTTCTTCTGTGAGTCACCTTTGTGCCTGCAGCCTCCCAGCCCAGTGGGGAAAGGTAACTGGGAACCAGAAGTAGTCAGTGCAGCATGGGAAAAAATTCTAAAAATTAAAACAATGTTTTAAAAAAGGCTTTCAAGGGCCAGAACTTGTGGGGCTGTGCCTTTAAGAAAGGGAGTGGAGCCCTGAAAAGCCCCACTGTAGCTATGGGTCCAAAAAGGCTTCTTTTAAAAAGTGGAAGATCTAACCCAATGAATTGAACAGGAGGGACCACAGGCTCTGGCAACAGAAATGTAAGTCAATAATTAGGGATGCAAAAGGAGATTTTGAGGAGTGGGTTGCTAAAAACATCAAGACAAACATTTTTAAAATGGAGCACAAAACCAGCCAGAGAAGCAGTGGGGCCTTTGGATGATAAAGAGATTGTTAAAAGAAGATGGGGAGATGGCAGAGAAACACAATGACTTTTTTGCTTCTGTATTCACTGTGGAAAGTGTGGGACATGTACCCATGCCACAGCCCCCGTTTTCAGGAAGGGAGTCAGAAGAACTGAGCCAAATTGAGGAGACCAGAGATGAAGTTGTAGACCTACTGGGGAAATTAAAACCCAATAAGCCTCCAGGGCCTGATGACATACACCCAAAAGTTCTTAAAGAACTCAGATGTGAGATCATTGATCTACTAATCTGTATATGTAATCTATCTTTTGACAAGGTACCTCACCACAGCCTCCTGAGTAAATTTAGCAGTCATGGGGTAAGAGGACGGGATCTCTTATGGATTAAAAACTGGTTAAATGCCAGGAAACAAAGACAATGGACAGTTCTCACAACTGAAGGAAGTAAGCAGGGGGGTCCCACAAGGATCGGTATTAGTGCCAGTACTGTATAAGTTATTAATATTATTTTTATTTAAGTTATTGGGGCCAGTAATTTATGCTAATTCATTCATAAATGATCTGGGTGAGCAGTGTTGTGGCCAAGTGTGTAGATGACACAAAATCATTCAGGATGGGGAAAGCCAAGGCTGATTGTAAAGAACTCCAAGAGGACCTCCACAAACTGGGTGAGTGGGTGACAATGTGGCAAGTGAAGTTCAATGTTGGTAAGTGTAAGGAGATGCACACTGGAACAAAAAAATCCCAATTTCAAGAATAGGCTACTGAGGTCTAGGACAGAAAAAGATCTTGGGGCCGTAGTGGATAGCTCAATGAAAGTGTCAACCCAGGGTGCTGCAGCAATGAAAAAAGGCAAACTCTATGTTGAGGGATTTTTAGGAAAGAGACTGAGAATGAAATAGCCAATATTGTAATGCCCCTCTATAGATCTATGGTGCGGCATAATTTTGAATACTGTGTATAGTTCTGGTCACCATATCTCAAAAAGGACACTGCAGAGCTGGGAACAGTATAGAGGAGGGCAACCAAGATGATTAGGGGGCTGGAGCACTTTCCCTATGAGGAAAAGCTGAACAGCCTGAGACGTTTCAGTTTAGAAAAGAGACGACTAGGGGGGGTTATGATAGAGATTTATAAAATTATGCATGGGGTGGACAGAGTTGACAAAGAGAACTTTTTCTCCTTTTCCCAAAATAGTAGAACTCGAGGGCATCCAATGAAGTTGATGGGCAGTAAGTTCAGGACAGACAAAAGGAAATACTTCAGACAGAGAGTGACTAAAATGTGGAATTCACTACCGGAGGATGTAGTGATGGCTACAGGAATAATCAACTTTAAAGGGGGATCAGATAGATTCATGGAGAATAAGTCTATCATTAGCCATGGTGACTGAGGGGAATCCCCACATTCAGGGGCATTAATCCTCTGAATCCCAAAGCCAGGAGGCAACATCTGGGAAAGGGCTTGACCTCTATGCCCTGTTGTTGGCCATCCAGAGGAACTGGTTGGCTACTGGATCCTGGACTAAATGGACTATTGGTCTGATCCAGCAGTGCTCTTATGTTCTTAAGGTAATCCACAACTTTAAGCAATTTCAGCACAGCTCAGATGGTAGAAGTCAAGACAATGAAGTTGGAGGGGAGAAAATCAAGATCGTGAAAGAGGTATACATTGGAAGTTTGGAAGCAAATGACAGAAGGGAAGTGAGACAACAGAGGCAGATCAGAACTGGATTTATGCACAAGGAAAGTAAACTACGGTTTAGGGTCTCAAATTGTGAGGGGGCTCTGAAATTTAAACATTACTAAAAATTACTAAACTACCATTTCTGATAATGCAATGGGGCATTAAACTTGACAGTTTGGGGCTTCGATATGTTTTCATCTGCCCTGGGCAATTCCCCACCCCCCACCCCCAGAATTGGACAAATTTCATTCTCTGGAGGAAGGCAGCGGAAAGGGAGGTGGGGAGGGGCAGTCCTTAGTGGGGCTTCAAAGGCAGAGACGAAGAGTTCAGGATTCTCTGAAGGTGGTATGGATGAGGGTAGCAGAGAAGGTTTCCTTAGCCAGGAAGATGGCAGTAGAAAAGAAGTTCTATTTTGCACACCAAAATGTTTTGGTTTTGTGAATGAAAGAGATCTGGGTTTTCAAATGGCTATTAATGAATTATTTGGACCTACCTCGTGAAGAGAAGATGCATGTCCTTAACAGTCCTGCCCATTATCTTTTGGTAGCTGGATAATATTCTAATTTCAGTGTTGTTATGCAAGGTCTAGTTTATGGGTGGCATTGGCAACCTAGCACTTTTAGTGAGTAGCACAATTTTTACAAAACCTTGAATCTTATGTGTAAGTGGGGTTTTTTTTGTTTCTTGCTGATGAATCAATTAGTGCATAACAACCCCCTTTAGTGAATCAGTTAGGTGTGTAACAACCACCTTGCAATCACTTTGTCAACCTTATATAAAAAAAGCCAGCATCCAATGGAAGCTAGGAGTTCAGTGATTTCCAGCACAGAAGCCTTAGTCAGATTCACAAAATGCTTGGTTTACCCACCCCAAGCATCACGGGAGGGTGGGGGGGGGAGCATACAGCTTCAGTCCACCTGTCGCAATCAATCCCAGAAAGCAAAACAAAGCTATACACGCAGATCCTTTCTGTACCTGCCACAGCACTGAGGAGGATGTGAACAGCTAAAATGAGATCCTGATTTTGACGCCGATCCCTCAAAATTAACTGTTCATCGTGGAAACTGATTCCCAGAAGCTGAAAGAACACTTCTATATTTTGTTGCTCTTGCAGCTTTAACTCCTTCATTACTATGCTTTCTGACATGTCTTCCAAATGTATATTGTCCAGCTGTAAACAAAAGACATAAATATAATGTTCCTGGATTGCTAAATATAATGTTCCTGGATTGCTAAATATTAAATTAGAATCACACAGGGGCCTTTGGAAATATCATAATCAGCATTGCTTCTTTCTAAAAAGCCAGTTGTGAATAAAAAGAACAAAGTGTGCTTAGAAAATGTTTTTCTGTTTAGGAAGTAAAAGGATTACCACATCCTCCAAATGAGTGACTGTTTCTTCATGAAGCAGAAGTTCACGAAGTACTTGGTACAGAGCACCCTGTTTTCCTTCTGAAAGCTTCGTGAAGGACTGAAATTGAGTCCTTAATTGTAAGATATCTGCCAAAAAAAAGGACATACAAAGCAATACCTACTTAATAGAAAGCAGTATGTAAAACTATCAATCAAGTATAATGATTCAAGGTTATACATTCACAAAGCATTTTAATTTAGAGCATTACTGAAGACCATTTCAAGTCAAACACAATCTTAACTGAAAAGTAAATCCAAGTGGAGTTGTTCTACCATGCCAGGACTTGATGCTGTACTCATTTGGCTGTGGGGTTTTTTGCAGGAAAATCTTGTACCATATTAAAGAGATGGGAGGAGAATCACTTCTGCAGCAATCCCAGAATGGCACTTTGTCCTACCTCTCATTAATGGAAGAATATTTAGATGCTAGATTTACACCTTTTCAGTAAAATGCTCAATTGCACTCATATGCCATGCTGTAATTCTTTAGTGGAACCCAGCTCCTTTTTCAATGCAGCTTGTGTGTCCTGTGTAAATAACTACAGGAACATACAGGAACCAGAGTACTAGGACAGTGAATGCCAAAATCCATGTGATGGGCAATATGAAAGGTGGACGAGATGTACCACAATCTTTACCAAGATAGATTGTTGCACAATATAGGCCACAAAGGGATCCAGCCACAAAGAGTTCATGCTCTACTCATTTATAAGAATGAACAGAACACCTTGGGGTTAAATGGAGCACCTACCATCCAAATATGGCTCTACTGCAAAGAGGTGAAGACATCACTTGAATGGGTTAAAGCAATAAAAAGGCAGAGCCACAAGCAAGAAGTATGTGCACAGCGGGTGAGCTAAGAAAACACAATCACATGGAGCTTTTAACAAACACACTGCTCTTTTAGCCATACAAAGGGATGTATTTATTCCTTTCAGCCATTGCTATGCTCTGGAGAAAGTGCTTTTTACTTTTTTTTTTTTAAATCCCAGATATTGGAAAATGGCTGCACTGGCCAGTGCTATAGACTAATTAAAAACAAAAGGCCAACTTCACAGACCATATAAAGGATGCACTGATTCAAGTGCAAATCAGCAGCTGAAAAAGCAAACAAACAAAAACCCAGGCCAGGAAATGAAGGTCATCAAGGTCCCGTTTCTGTTTTACCCATTACTTTACCCATCTAGACCTTGATTACCTACAGTACAACGAGCCACTTGTTCCATCAGCACACAGTTCTCACCAGCTTTCCACCTGGCCTCTCAATGTGACCCTTGTCTATGGCTGCCACATACATACCTCCCTATGGTTTCTCAGAATAAGATGGCACTTGCTGAGAAAAACAAGATTTCATAGGTCAAGATGCTAAGTAAGCCTCCACAGAGGAATTTAATTAAGAAACTGTTGCCATGCTGTGTAACAAATGCTCAAGAATTGCTATTCCAACCATGCCTCTTAAAATATTATTAATTTGGAGCATTTTGGTAAGGATATGTTAAAAACATGAAATAGTTCATAATTATGCTCATGGCACATACTTTCTCTGCAGGACAAAAGGCGTGCATTCCAAAGGCATCACATTTGGGCCAGAAGGTAATGTCAGACTTCTTTACAAATTTACCAGGAAGCATCTCCAGGCCACGCAAAAGTAGCTGCCTGCTGGCAAAACACTGAACAGACTGGCACAGGTACCCCCACTCCCAGAAACCAGGTGGGGTGGTAATGGGTATGGAAAGAAGAGTTATAATTAACTTTCCCCCCTCTGCATGTATCTCTATGGGAGTAAAAATCAATACAAACTCTTAAAACGTATTTGGAAGGCTAAGGAACAAATGGGGATGGTGTACAAACTGACCCTTTAATTGGTTTTAGGTTTTTGGCTTAGGGGAAAAAAACCATTCATATAAACTCAGTGCTAAAGGAGGCTTCTGAGGCTGAAGATTTTTATGTACCAGCAGTTAAAGCCAGCATTGTCCCCACGATCTCATAGTAATTTATGCCATGATTCCTGAGTATGCCATTGCCCTGTTCTCATCAATTAGTGATTTCCCGCACATCTAACAAAATTCAGTCTCTTTTGTTCCAACATAACAGTATTATCTGTACTTCTAAAGGATAACAGTAACTTCTATATGGATACTGAAGACACAGACAAAGAGTGGAGCAGACTGATTACCCACTATTATTGTAAATAAAGCATTCTATATTCCTTACAGCATTGTAAGCATACCTTTCTTCAAAATGCTTAATGAAACCTCACTGGGGATAGGGCTTTCTGGCCCAGAGACCTTCTCATGGTCCACAGCATCCGGCTGATGTAGGAAGAGAGCATCTCTGAAGATTACTGAGTAAGGATGAGCTGGCACTTCTGCACTTTCTCTTTCAAAACCACCTTGTTGTTCATTCAGCAGGCAGAATTCTGTCAGGTTAAAATGGTTTTTATTTTTATTTATTAATTTGACTTCTAGCCTGCTCTCCCCTGCACAGCAAGGTTCAGGGTGGGTTACAAACAATAGATATAAAATAATGGATTTAAAACAATAAAACATAATTACACAATCGCTAAAATCTATAAAGATGATCAAGCACAAGTAGACAACTGTTCCCGTAAACTCTATAATGTGTTCCTGTGGGTGGTAATAAGTACTGAGGCAAGTGGGCTGTGAGAGAAGCAGCAAAGCAGATGATACAAAGCAGACAGCACAGCACAAACCAGTGGAGAGTAGGAAAGGCTGGTATAGATGGACTTCTGCCGCTTCAGCCATAGGTCTGGTAGAACATCTCCATTTTATAGGCCCTGCGGAACTGTAATAGGTCCTGCAGGGCCCTGACCTCAGTTGGGAGAGTGTTCCACTGAAAACGCTCTGGCTCCGGTTGAGGCTAAGCAGGTATCTTTTGTGCCATTGATCACCAGAAGATGTTGATTTGTAGATGGCAAGGCTCTTTGAGGGACGTACTGTGAGAGAAAGTCCTGCAGATATGTAGGTCCCAGGCCTCATAGGGCTTTAAAGGTTAACATTATAACCTTGAACCTGATCTGGTAATCAACTGGGAGCCAGTGCAGCTGGTGGAGCACTGGTTGTATGTGAGCTCTTAGTGGTGTCCCAGTGAGGACATGTGCTGCTGCATTTTGGACCAGTTGAAGTTTCTAGGTCAGTCTCAAGGGTACCCCCTCGTAGAACGAGGTACAGTAGTCCAGTTTGGAGGTGATCATTGCATGGATCACTGTGGCTAGGTCACAGGAGGAGAGATAGGGATTTTGCATTCAGTCATTCAGGAAGACAAGGAATTTTGGATTACATTTTAACACATCTAAACAAACATCTAACTGTACACACTGGAACTTAGAGAGAAAAATAAAATGAGTTATGGTCTACACAATTTTTTTGCCCAGTTTCATTATTTATTATTTAAAAATTGTTTGCTAGCCACATTGGCTTGGATCAAAAGTTGTGCAAACACAAATCAAGAAGAATCCCTTGCTGCAGTCCAAAGCACACCCTGAAGCACTGCCTCCAGGGGTGGGGGATGCCCAGGAATGACAGAGGGAACACTGGTGTGTGTGTGTCTCTGTGTGTGTGTGTGTCTGCGGTGAGAAGGGAAAATAGGCAGGCATTAGCCCCCAATTGGCAAAACTGCCCTTCCACCAGAGGAAAACAAAGTCTGGATTCATAAACTGTGCTGAGGGCAGCTGACAACACACTATAAAACTTCAAATCAACTACCATCTATTACATTTATATTCCATCAGGAAGGTCCTCCTTCCAGGCCCAGACCAAACTTACATCTGCTTGGCTTCAGAAACACTGTCAAATCATGCGCCTTGCAACCATACTCATAAAGCAATTGCGGAGTACCTTTATTGCTTGGAAAGATGGGCTACATATTGTTTAAAATTAATCAGTCAGCTAATTAAAATGACATTTATGGTCCACCCTTTTCAAGAGGCAGATTACAGCCTTTTTTTTTTACTATGTTACTGGAAGTTCTCTGTGAAGATTCAGATGAGAAATGAGCCCAAGTATCACATTTCATAGACTGTTGTTGACTTACAATGTGTAATCTACTCTGAGTCTCTGTAAAAAAGGTGACTATAGATACACTAAACAAATACATACACAAAATTATAACTTTTTTCCCTTCTGAAGACTGTTATGAGACAATTTTTCCCTGTCACAAAGTGATAAATTCAAAATCTCACAACCTATGGCTTAGGAGAGAAGGAAATGGCTCAAGACTCTATCCTTCAATTGATCCTCTTTTAATAGCATAGCATGATTTCCCTGAAATCACCTAATTAAGACCCCAGATGCCATTGCCTCAATTCAAACACCCCCTCACAACTATTTATCAACAACACACACAAGATCTATTCACAGACCTCCCAACGTCTTTCCTAGTGTAGTTCAGTCTCTGCTTTACACATTTTTTACAGTCACATTGTCATTTCATTGAAGAAAAAAAATGAAACATTAGACACTTTGCTTTCAGGGAACACAGAAACATTGATAACTTCCACAACCCTGTATTCAGGCTATGAGGGGGGAAAACACATGCACCAACCGAAAACCCAAATCCCTCCTTATATGTTGTCCAAAAGACTTTCCCAAAACTGTAATGAAATCCACACAAAGAGAAGGGAGAAAAATAGACTATTTAAGGGCAAACACACTACGTTCATGACCCATGTTCAGAATTTAAATATAACCTTTTCACATTCATATCTCAGTGAACTTAGTCTAAAGGGAATGGGAAGCACAAAAACCAATGGGAAAGGGGCACTGTAAGAAGGAAAGAAGTCTGAAAAGCCCTCTACAACTTCTCTGTGCTACAACAGAATGAGAATGAAGAAAGCAATTGTTCGTGGAACTGTTAGCATATCAAAACCCCCTCAGAAACTAAGAGTTACACAGCAAAAGAGAAAAAAAGTAACACAAATTCAAGCTTTCCTCTCAAGAATAATGAAGCTCTGCCAGGGTGCTTCTTGTGCCTCAATTAAGGCTAATAAAAGCCGTGTGTATACACTGAAAGGCAAATGTATTAGCTCTGCCAACCCTTTCACTCCTGTTCCCAGGGCAATTTTATCTAATAATGTTCCAAGCCTGGAAATTTGTCAGAATGGCTGTGGTCTCCTGAACCAGTCCATGCAGAAGAGGTAGCTTTAGAGAAAACCAAAATGGAAGGAAAGGTAACAGGCTGCATGTAGATGGTACATGACATCTGGGAGAAAAACCCCTGCATTGACTAGAAACTTGAGAGAAGAAAGCCACAGCAGGGGGGGGGGGCTAAGTAGGTAAGATTCAATGCCTTTGTGACATCAGCAGCCAGCAGTTTATTCACCTCACTCTCCCTATTTACATGATTACATAAACCTATCTGCATGACTACAGTTTCCTAGTTTGAGCAGGCAAGAAGGCACAGCGCTCTCTACTGGTAAATTTCAAAACAGGTTGCCAGGGAAATACCTCCCAAAGTTAGGTCAAATGAACTTAACTGACAGGGGTCACAAAGACTGGTTCCTGCTGACTTCAGAAACATGTGCCCTGTACTACTAACATTCAGGAAAGGGAAGAATTCATTTTATTTTTATTTACTTTTGTTTATAGTCTGCCTTTCCCACTAAGATTCAAGGGGGGGTCACAGGATTAAAATCCCTAGGAAGCACACAAGAATGTATGAACAAATGACACTGCCCCGTACTGAAACATACCATTGGTCTTCCAAGGTCAATACTGCCTTCTCAGACTGGCAGTTGCCTCTCCTGGCAAAGCACTTTCACATCAGCACCTACAAGATCTTTTAAAGTGGAAATGCTGGGAATTGAACCTGGGACTTCATACAAAACAGATGCTCTCCCACTGAGCTGCATCCCCTCTCCTCAGAACAGAACACGTCCCAGGCATAAACACAGTACCTCCACTAGCAAACAGGAGCTACCAAAAATAGCAAGGTCTCTGCAGATGCAAAATGTGTAGGAGGTAACAAGGCAACTGAAAGAGTGCAAAGGCAGATGCCATAACCACTTGAAAGCTGTCTTCATAAAGAGAGCCTCCAATATGCAATAGATGTAGGGCTTAAAATAGCAAATAGCAAATAACAACAGCATTATCACCTAGGAGGTGGAGGTGAAGATGTAATAAGCAAGATTCAGAACTGAAAACTTAACCTCTAAGCATAAAATAAACAGCAGAATAGAGCAAAACAAAATAAAGAAGATGCACTATCACTTATGATTTACTGCCATGAAACATTACTGTACAAGTCAATAAAACTTTTATGTGAGTTCAGTTAGTTTAGACATATATCCAATTGCATCATGAAAGATGCTGAGCACCAGAGATTAGAGATACCCTTCCACAAAAACAGTGAAACAACCCGGATTATAGTTATGCTGACATGCTTATTCCACTTGTTGCTGTGGGAGTGAGGCTGGGGGGGGGTGGCATTGAGAATACCTGGGTACTAGAGGAATTTGGATTTCTTAGTGAAGCGCCCAGCCACTGGGCTCTTCAACAGCCAGTCCCCCCCTTTCCCTTCACCTTCAAATTATAACAATCAGGACAGATAAAGAAACAGTAAGAACCCACATCTTTTATGGCTTGAGTGATTAGATACAACTATATATATAAAAACAGGGCAGGGCACACCAGATAAAGAGCAGGAAAAAAGGACAAAGGTTAATAAACCCAGGTCTGCTATCTTTATTATTGGTGAAGCAGCCATGGCTACAAAATGTCACAATTCATGTGAATTTATATGCACTTAATCTCTATTCTTACAAATACGTGTTCAATTATATACAGAAGGCCACCATAAGATTATATCCTCTTTTTTTGGAGAGAGATTTTCAAAATGTTTGTGCAGCGAGGAAATGCATGATCTCATAGCAACCAGAGATGACTATATTGGTTCCCCTTCCCTTACTTTCAGTCTGATACACTCCTACAGAGATTGATAAGTGGAATCTTCTCCTTTCATGTATGCTGTCATCCATAACTCATAACAAAATGAGAGGCTTGAAAGCTTTGCATTTTAAGAGCACCTCCCATGTGCTTTTTCATGCATAGCAGCTACCTCTTGTCATTGTCTGATAGAATTTCTGGACAAGCATGCTCATTCCAGGCAAGCTTATCTGCCATTTCCACCACTGCGAAGGATATGCAGGGAAAAGAACTACAACCACAGAAAATGCAATGGCCAATGATACTAGTAGTAGTAATTGGTGCATAGTAGAAATCTGAAAACTGAGGGCCAATTTAAGTGATAAATATCTCCTACTTTTCTCCAATGACAATCCTGTGAGGTAGATTAGGCTGAGAGAAAGTGACTGGCATCCTGGCAGCTTCGATGGCAAAGTGAAGATTTGAATCTGGGTCTAGTCTGATGCTCTAATGCCACCATATCACACTGGGTATCCCTTTCTCTCCTTGAAAAACTCTTCACATCTACACAGAGAGTTCTGACTGTCATCCAGAGTATCTGCAGGACAGCTATCACTCAAATCTTTGGCAATAAACAAAACTCAGTTCAAAAAAATTTGGGAAACATAGGAAGAAGTTTTCCTTGCAACACTTTTTATGCAAAACCTCCAAATGGCTAAAAACTGTTGAAAAAGCTATCGGTTTTTGTTTTTTAGTGGTCAGACTTCAGGCTGAATTATATAGTATGAACTACACAGTATGAGGGGATTCTGCAAATGGATTTTCTGAAATATTGTTCATCATTAAAAAGCAGTTGGGGGGGGAGGTGGAGAAGATTTGGATAGAGATCACCCTGTGAGGGAACTGAGTGGGGGGAACCTTTTCTTCTTGTGCCATTTCCCCCCAAGAGCAAGTAGGGGAGAGAGTGAAAATTTCTATTAGCTCCAGTGTTGGGGAAGATTGGTGCTGGGAGGGCAAAGGGGGGGGGGGCGCTTTGGTCTCTGTGTCCTGCTTATAAGCCTGCTGGGGGCATCTACTTGGCCACTGTGTAAAGAACAGATGCTAGACTAGAACTGTCTGATGCAGCCTGGTTGTTCTTATGCTCAGGAAGTATAACTTCCATATTTTACTTGTTCTTTTTTCCCTGCTGGGTGCAATGGTTAAGAGCAACAACTCTAGTCTGCAGAACCAGGTTTGATTTCCCGCTCCTCCATATGAAGCCCACTGGATGACTTGGGCCAGTCACAGTTCTCTCAGAACTCTCTCAGCCCCACCTACCTCACAAGGTGCCTGTTGTGTGGAGAGGAAGGAAAGGAGATTGTAAACTGCTTTGACATTCAATAAGGTAGAGAAAAGTGGAGTATGAAAACCAACTCTTCTTCTTCTATTTTCACTACACCACAGCCTCAATCTGTCCTTAAGCATTCAAAAGGAGCTGGGCAATCCAATCTCCTGTAAAATGGCCCATGGCTGGCTCATCTCAAGCAAACTATCAACAAGAAAAGACTCAGAGGAGTTCCAGTAAGAAAGCAGATGGTGGATGAGCAGAGTACCGCTCCTGAGTGAATTAGTAAAGAATCTGACTGACTCTGACAGATGGGTCTGTTTGGGTGAGTCAGCCTCATGTGTTTACTCATGTATGCTGACACAGGAATGATGCTGTCAGATCTGAATCACAGTCAAGGTACTCTCTCTCTCTTTGTCACACACAAACAAGTTGCTTACAGCTTCCTTGAAATGCACTTGCAATTTCAGCAAAACCAGGATGTGCTTTCTAGAGTCATGCAGTGCTTTTGTTGTTAAAAAAAAGAAAAGAACAATGCGAAAGAAGGGGAAAAAAAGATACTGGTACTCATATAGGGTTGCAGAGACTTCTACCAATCCCCCCCCAAGGTGCAAGTACTCTGCATCAGTGAGAACCAGCACACAAAAAAAACCCCAGAGTCATGTATACTGCACAGCCATCATTTTTGCCCCAACTTTTAAATAAAATCTGGCTAAATGACCTGTCCATCATGTTCTAATAAACCTAGCATGGTAACATAGCTCACTAAGTAGTCGTGCTTTGCAATGCTGCCCAGAGGAAGGGGTGGGAAATTGGCCCATTACCTACCAAATTGACCGTCACGCTTTATATACAGTTCTATTACACTGTAAGCAATAGCTGTGGGAGCTGGGATCTCCAAGATCACATTAGAATCCTTCATCACATTCCCATTTTCACTCACAGATACCTGAGGGAAAGAGACATTCATTCATTAATTTGTGCTGGTTTAATCTTAGTAACTTAGCCACAAAACAACTAAGTAAAGGAAAAAAATACTTGGTTCTGAAGTTCTACAGAAATGAATCTAGACACACTTTTATTACTTGGTTAGTTTCACAAGTCCGAGATACAGGAAGTGAAAAACCAGGACTTCTCATGTTATTTTCCCTCAGTTCACACACTTAAAATGCAAGCATGGAAGCAGCCACGAGGCCAGCATCTTTGTAACTGGGAAACAGGTTCAGGACAAACTAAGAAAAAATAATCTTAGACATGCAAAAAAAAATTTTTTTTTTAATCCACTGCCACAGGTTTAGCTACCAACTTACATGGCTTTCTAGAAGAAAAAAGCAAATTCACAGAGGGCAGGTCTACCACAGATACTGGACTTGGATCCTGCTTGGATTTCTGCATGCATAAAAGGAACAATTTTTGTCCATTCCACACTACCCAAAGGAGACCTCCAACCCCTCCCCCCCAACTATTCCTGTGGAGGCAAAGCTGTCCTAGGAACAGCATTTGGAGCGGGGTGTTTCGGGCTGCCACAAGAGGGTGGGATTGGCCCCTGTTCCTTATACCTATGGAAATCTAGGTGGGATCCAACCAATATCCCGAACAGTTGTAAATGGATCCCTCACGTACAGAGGTATGAGTAAAGTTCAGATTACCAGATGCCAGACAGAAGAAACTGGGTTCAGCTGCCTTCTTACTGTTCTATTTATGAGGTTATTTGGAGCAACTGCCTAACCACTGTGAGTTACACAACAGTACATTCAATGGACCTCTGGTATGATCCACGAAAAGCGATTTAGCTTAGAATGCACCCTAAATACAGGTCTGGCAAAGCTCTTCAAACAGAGCTTGAGGTATACAAATCTCAAATTTGTAGCTGACTATTTGCACTTCACAAAAGACACTACTCTTTTAAAAAATGGAATTACAGAAAGTAA
This sequence comes from Gekko gecko, assembly GCA_029375565.1. Taxonomy (NCBI): domain Eukaryota; kingdom Metazoa; phylum Chordata; class Lepidosauria; order Squamata; family Gekkonidae; genus Gekko; species Gekko gecko. The sequence continues at coordinate 53,406,835 of JAPDNY010000011.1, read as the reverse complement.
TACAACAAAACAGTCTTCACTAAGAAAAAAACTCATATATTCAGAGGGCAGTTTGATGACACCAAGCTACTTCCCAGCAAGGAGAAATTTTGTAGCAAAATATTTTTATTAAAGTATCTGGCCCAAACTGCCATATATTGGCCCAAATACAGAAACCATGAAGTCATTTTATGAAGCAACAGAAACTTTTGTAAGTAGGTTTGGGCACGATCCACCAGGAACTTCTCCTTCACATACTCAGAGGCTGTGCAATATCAAGGGAGTGTATTTTTGCAGCTTCTACCAGTTTCAACAGAACTTGTATAGGAGATGGTCTCATTGTTTGGAGTACACTTTTGGGACCAATGTAAAAAGCCTGGCATCAGCAAAACTAGAGGGGGATGTAGCAAGCAAGAAACACTGTTCAATCTTAAACATGAATGGAATATATGGAAATGGCATGTATATAAAAAGCTATAGGTTTAATCTGATGACTCCCTTCTGCTAAGACTTCCGATGGAGAAAAACAGAGTGGAAGCAGGCCACTGAATTTAACCCAACAGTCCGACGTTTATGAATTTACCTTTATAATCTTTGTACGTAATCCCACCATACTGGCCACATTTTCCTCTGTTTGAATGTGTTCGGTTATTAAACATTTCTGAGTTGTTACTATTCTTGCTGTCAGGATACAAAGAACTTCATGCTTTCTTTCAAGCATTTGTTGCAGCAACGTATTTTGTAGATTTATTGTCCTGTAAGAAGAGGGCAAGCATCTAACATATACAAATTGATACCAAGAACATACAGTTTTACTAGCTATGTACAGAATCATTGTGAAGGATGTTTTAGTTCTTCAGTGGCCACTCCTTACTGGTACCAGCCCAAAAAACCCCAACCCAGAATTAAGATGTAGAATTTGTACAATAAAATGACTTCTCATTACAAGCATATGCTATCACCAGCTAGTCACACAATACATCTATATGAGATCTATACCCCCAAATTCAGATTACCATCTGACCTTCCATGATATCTCTGACATGCTTCATACTCACTTCTCCCCTCCCAAATTTATATCCTCTTCAAGAATCAAGAGACAATTTAAATCATGGACAAAGCTCACCCTCTTGTAAAGGGGTATTTAATCCTTGATGTGGAAGATGTCTAAAAGCAAATTATTTTACCAAAATTATATATAGCTTTTAATAGACTTTGATGATTCAGTAAGGCACGGAAACTGGAGTACATTGGCCACTGGTAAGGGTGGCATGCCATAACACCTCAAAAGAATGCAAAATAAGACTACAGTCCTCATTATTAAATCCCCAGAAAGAAGGATTCACTATTGTCAAAACACTTGTTAATGGCATCCTGCCCATCAATCGTGCAAACTACAGTACTCTTTTTATCAAATTAAACACTGCAATGCCTAGAAAATCCATCATACCTCCAATTAACTGACAAGTCTGAAAAGAGGACTCGACAAATATGAAGATGTTTATTCCACTATAATGTGAGGGTAGAGAATCATGCTATCCTTCCGCCTTCCACTTTTAAATAGCGAACCAGATCAGAATTCCACAAACATGCAATCATGCATGTAACAAGACCCCGATTGCTGCTGCTTCCGTTTCCATCAGTTGCATGGGCCTCCACCCAGATCAAGTCTGTCCCTCCAGCAGCATGGCTTTCCCACTTTACAGGTCTGGGATATGTTGCCACAGGTGCTGTACCAAGGTTAGCACAAGTATACACAAGAAGGGGTGGGAGAATTTTTAAATCATAACGAAAGATCCTGTATTGATGCTAATATCCCCATGACAGTCTTCATAACAATGAAACTGTAGCTGAGTTTGAATTCCAAATCTCATTTCCTGGCTTGTGTCCAAGGTACTGGAGCTATCAGAAACAGCCCAGTTTTCTCTATCCAAAAACAGCGGCTGCAGTTCTATAATGACAAACCTTGCACAGCTTTATTTCCTCAGAAGGGAATTAACTAGACCAGAGCGCCTCAGTCTAATCCTCTGTCACATTCCACCAAGCAGAGTCCCATATTCCTTCTCCTATTAATCCAATTCAAAATGCAGCTTTCCAGTGGATTAATTTCAGATATGCCAGAAGCACAATTCCTACTATAAAACTTCATGGCTTAGTTCAAAAGAACTTCCCAGGCTGCGGCTGTACTTCAGTCTGCATCTTCCTTGGGGGGGGGGGAAGCCTAAGGAAGAATGATATACTTGGGGAAGATTCACACAATCTCCCTCCTACAGGTACCTTGGCCTCGTCTGTTGCATCTTGTGTTGTTGCAGGGATGCACTGCAGAACAGCACACTTGTCAAGAGGAAGGAGAATAGCAACAGAGTTAGAAAAAGGATGGATTGGAACAACAGTCACTTTTGATGGATGCTTGTAAAAACTGTGTGACAAACTGAACAGAAATAAATTACTATTTGTAAGTGTATTGCTAGAAAATGAAAACATGGCTCATTTTAGAGCATTCGCTTAACTGATGAATGTTTCTTTGCTTTCAAAAATTACCCATGCAGTCAGAGAAAAATTCCTCAGCCATTCATTAGGGTAGCTGCAGTATGCTGCATTCATTTCACACTCTGGGTTAGGCATCCCAACAAGCCTGTCCACTGTGCTTGCAGGTTCCCTCCTTCCTACCCAGTCCCCTCACACAGAGTAAGACTGACAGTTTCTTGGTTGGAGAAGCCTTCAAACAAGCTCAGCTTGCCAGGACAGCCAAAGGCAGTGCCTTCGCAAATTGCCTTCTCCCTGCAAACGAGGATTCAAAACTAGGATTAAACTATGGCTTAGTATCCTGTTTTCTGAGAAGAAAAACACCAACTTGCAAACAAGCATGGTGAACAAGTTGTATTTGGGGCAGGCACCAGTAAACAGATTTGTTGTGAGTAGGGATGGGCAAGGTCCAGAAAAATGATGGTCCAAGGAGGTTTGTGGGTCTGCGAGGTTTACAGACCCCCAGACCAAGAAATTCCACGTTAATGGGCCAGACTGTAGTCCATTAAATATATGCTGACCAGTTCTGAACTGGGTGAGACCAAGACCAAAATAGATTTTGGTGTTAAAGTGTGTACCTCCATGAAAACGTCAACTCCCTCAGCATGCAGCAGTGGTGAAAAATGCAAACTCCACACTGGGATTAAAATGGCCAATATTATAATGTCCTTATATAATGGTATGGTGCAGCCTCATTTGTAATACTGTGTGAAGTTCTGCTCACTGTATCACAAAAACTGAAGTTCTGGTCCCTGTATCTCGAAAAGGATACTGTGGAATTGGAAAAAGTACAAAAGAAGGCAGTCCATATGATCCAGGAGTTGCAACACTTTTCATATGATGGAATATGATCCACAACTGCATATCATGTCCCAAATTTCTCCAGCTGATTCTGCATTTCTTTCACAAAGACATCAACTCTAAAGCCCAGACTGACCTTCCCTGGCTATCCTTCATGAGATTCTGCAGATCAGCTTGCTGCTTTTTTAAATTTCCAAAAGATGAATGGCTAGCCACAATGCCTCTCCCACCGGCTCCAAGACTGATCTTCCCAAGAGATGTTTCAATGCTCCCGCTGACATAGTCTTCAAACTTCCCTTCATATTTCACGAAGTCAGATTCCGTAACAACTTGGAGGGGAAAAAATAAAGAGAAACAAAAATCAGAAAAGTCATCTAGACTTCAGGACATTCATTCTAAAACAGAAGTGAAAACAAGCTTTCCAAACAGAGTAAAATGAGGAATAATCAGATACATTCAAACAGAAAAGTTTACTGAACATTCTACTCTATTTGTTCCAGCCTGCCCATGGATTTGTGAGCTCTTGTGATCCATAGAACAGAGGCACAGAAAAACCCAGGAATGGCCCCAATGAAACCCAGAAGAAAATGGGGAGGGTTTGTACCCTTTGGGGTTTTTTATTTCAGCAAGAACAACAGCTCTTCTGTGTTTATAATTCTCCAGATTACAGCAGTAGGCTGAAAGCCTTGTTTTAATTTATACCCCACGTGGTTTTGCTAACTGAAGCCAGCCTCCTCCACATGCTGTTATTAACTCTTTAAAAGAAAAGACCTGGGTGTCCTTTCTTTCTTCAAAGAGCTCACAGCAGTAGTGGGTGGTGGTTTTGATTAGTAAAACCATGCATAGGAAGGATTAAAACTCCTCTCCACCTGCAGCCCTGACCTTGAACAGGGCACAGCTGTAATTTAGCTGTTAAAGAGGAATGGATATCTGCAATCTCATCTACTTTGAGTTTCCCTGGGCTGCTTTAGGAAGTTGATGGCTGTCTCCCCATCTGCACATGTATAGCCATCTCCCCTATGAGGAAGAAAATGAAGTCATGTTTTTTCCAGTCTAAACATCTAAGTGCCCTAATGGCAAAGGAAGGGGACAGCAAAATATCCTCTCTATGGGACTAGATATTTTCCAAGGAAGAATGCATATGGCTGCTGGTCACACTTGGTACAATTTGCAAACCCGCTACTCTGAATTGCACCAGTTTCAAAGCCCAACCCTTGTTCTTCTGGTACATGAAATAAGCAAAAACATTCACTATTACATCTGAATAGAACTGAGAAGAGCTGTTTCTTCAGTGTTGCAAGCAAATACACTGGTGCAGAAATGGAGGATTGGGGGATGAAATGTGATTTGTTTTATTGTAAGGTAAGTAGCATGGTTATCTGAGAACCAATGTGGTATCATAGTTAAGATCTGGGAGATTTTCATAGGGCCTCTGAGCCACGAAATTCATTGGGTGATCCCTGAGTCACTAAGAAAGCAATCCTAAGCAGGACTACTCAGAATCAAACTGCACTCTATTCAATGGGGATTACTCTCAGGAAAATGTTTTTAGGATTACACTGTAAATCAGCTTGGCCTATCCCACAAGAATGTTGTGAAGATAAAACCAGAAAGAGAAGAAGTTATATAAACTTTCCTAAGAAATTTGTAGGAACTGTGAGATAGAAGTGTGATAGAGAACTAGCTATCCAGGAGAAAGTCCCACTCGTGGGTCTGAAGAACATAACTGGAAACTGAAAAGCCCCACCTTTACTGCATATTTCTGCTCATGTACAAGGGAGGTGTTTACCAATTTCCCTCTCACATTTCATGCAGCTGTGTTTTATAGAGTTCTCTGGGCTTTGTGAGTAGCTTTCAGGGGGCTGTATAAAGACTTCTCAGCCTCCAGTTTCATTGTGATAGATAATGCACAGTCCTCTTTGATATTGGCCTATGGAGATGTTTTTAAGACACTCAAGAGTCAAAGGGGAGTGCCTAGTATATTCCACAGAATATTCAAGGGTGAAGCACTCTACCCACTAAAAGGACATGAAATGCAAGAAAGCTTAACAGTCATTCCAAGTAAATGCTTTACAAGATCAAACCCACAAAATGAGATCATTTAAGACAACAGCCTCATTCAGAATCACCTTTCACTGCCTGCACTGGAGAAATGACTTTGGAATATATTACACATATTTTTAAAATGAAAACAAAATCAAGATGACAAGTTAAAATGCAGTAAAATGGCAACAGCTTGCTTTCCAGAAAGTGCAGAATATTTCAAAGTTCTAAAAAACAAAATGAAAGGGAAGTAGACACATCTGCTTGAATTCAGATATGAAACAATTGTGAGTCACAACCAGTGTTCCCTCTAAGATGTGGAGTCTTGTGAGCAAAAATTCTACTTTGTGAGCTACCGGCATTAAAGTTGTGAGCGAGCGATTTGGTACTGTGTAAATTCGTTTGCTCTGGAGACCTCCTTCCTGAGCCAAGACAAAAATGTGTGAGCTGGAGGATAAAAAACTGTGAGCTAGCTCACACTAACTCAGCTTAGAGGGAACACTGGTCACAACTACACTTTGTCTTAACACCTGGAGCTGCTGTTTTACCTGGTTTTATGGGATTGCCTTCAGCAAGGACATCATTCAGCGTGACTGACAAGAGGTGGTACTTTGGCTTCTGCCAGCACCAGGTTTTCTTCTTCTTGGTCACCAAGCTCAGCAGCTGAAATTTGTCCAAGTCATTGAGCCGTGACACAGGGATCAAGTCTCCTCCACAGTCAACCTCTCTCACAAAATTCTTTGTCGCTTTTGCAAACATCCTTGTGGGGAATGTTATTTCAGCACCTTGTGGAACAAAAACCAATTGGGCAAATACAAGTATCATGATAAGCAGCACATGCAGTTTACATTTTTAACACAGATACTGACTTGGCCAGCTGTCTCCAAAACAAACCACATCTGCAGGGTTTTTCAAATCACGTCCTTAACGTGACCATTTCTAATTTTCTAGGCTCCACAGCTAACAGCGGCTCAATTTAGACATCACAAACAAGTGAAAGCCTCTTCTTGACAGGCACAGACCTAGCTAACCGCAGGGCTGGCATGCTTCCTTCCTCTCCTTCCAATGCGTACAGTGCCAAGATTGAAGTCTTCAACTAATTCCAGCTAACCATGAAATCTGAATACAGGCATCCTAACAAATGGGAATTTCTACCTTTCCAAGTAATTAGGATTTTTAATCTTAATTGAATCAGGGTTAAAAATCCCAGGAAAGAAAACTCCAGCAGTCAGCCTGCATTCAACTGTCATGACTAAGTGGAGTTCATTGAGGCCATCCATCTTCACGCTCAGCATGCTGTATGAGGGGCAGGACAGAGCAAGCACAAGAGCTGAACAATTACCAAAGTTTGTGCTCAAGATCCAGTTTGTTTGTGATGTCTGAGAACAGGTTGGGTGTTCAGGCCAGAAAGCTCTTTCGATAGCATACTTCAGATATTACATTGTCAAACTTTGGCTTCCTTCTAAGTGTGAACACAACAAGGAGACTTTACCAAGCCTACACTCGCTGACAAATCATCTGTGCTGAAGAGATTTCGCAAAAAGTTGACACATTCACTTTTCAAGATACAGACAAAAAATATCTTGGTCTAAGATTCAAACCAACTGTTCCCTCTTCTGTGCATGAACAGAAAGACTTTCTGCTAAAACACAGATGGTGAGGCAAAATTCCCTATTTGGAATCCCTTGGGCCTGTTCTATAAGACTCTGGAAAGTACTTTTGCAGGGAATGGTGGTGGGGACTGCCACTTTAAGGGTAGAACTTAAAAATTCCAGGACACGTTTGTTACTTGGTCCATATGTTTTCAGCTAAGGTGTAAAGTGTGAAATTGTGTCACATTGTCAAGCAACATTCTTTGGGTTTCTTGTATCAGTTAAGCCAGAATTCTAGATAACACACAGAAGTTGTACCATTGCTAATTCATTAGTCTTAGCTTGAAGTTTATGGGATATATCTAACCCCTTCCCTTCTTAATACAGTTTTTCTCCCACATGGCTTTTGTTCACAGAGGTTCCACCATTCCTAGTATAGAAATTTTGGTGGTGTTCCACCAAGAGCACAAATAATCACCATAGATTTCCAAGACAGATGCTACATTTTGATTGGAAGTTCTGTCTGTGTGTCACATAATTTTTACCTGTCTCTATGACCATCTAAAGCAACAGAAGGGAGTGAGGGACGGAATAAACTCATGAAGAAGGCTGGCAGAATGGTGGGAGAGTCTTTTGGGTGGCCAAAAGGAGCCCCTCTTCACTATTTTACCTGTTGGAAAGCAGGCAGGATCCAACCTATTGCTCTTTAGTTTGCCCAATTTGTGGCTTTAAGATGCAGTGAAGCAAACAGAACAAAACTGATGAAGATGGGGTTGGCACTCCCCCCCCCCAAAGAAACACAAGTTTCAGATAAGGTAGTGCCATTAGTGGGGAAAATGGAAGGAAGGGAAATAATCAGGGCTGTATCTTAAGTGATTTTTTTAAATATAGGGTTCCAAATATCCCAGTAGGAAATAACATGTTTTTTAAAAAATTGTATCTGAAAACAGCAGCACGTATGTAAAAATCATGCTTTTCCATTTAAAGATACACATAAGTGAAAAAGGATTAGATTCCACACATTCAAAGACAAGAAGTGGCATTTTACAGTTGTGCAATCTTCATATTTGATGGCATGTCCATGGTTGTACTTGGTATCAGCCCCCAAGTACCATCCTTCAAATAATAAAAAGCCCTGAGAAGCAAATAGGAGTGAACACATAGGAAGACAGCCCAAATGGGTGAAATATTTTGGAAAATATCATGAAATGAAGGGAGGTAGGGTAGAGAGATGAAAGCTACAGACATACCCTCAACATTAATATGAGAAACCTATTTGCGGTTAGCAGAAAATATTACATTGCTGACAAAGTTTGAATTTTGTTAAAGCATTCTACAGAATTTTTCAGATGTTTTTTAAAGAACATAAATTAAACCATGTGCAAGCAGCCGATTGCACACATTCAAGTTGCCAACTACATATATCAGCATTTGTGCCCATTTCATTTTTTATGTATACAACCCTGACTCGTAATCAATCTCTATCATTTTGTACAATCATAGTCTGAATATGGAACTAAAACTGAGTTAACCACAATCGACAGCAATGTGGCATGTATAGGAAGAACAGAGTTAAAACAGGAAGTGTTCAATTCTTAAAGCAGAACAGATTCATTCTTTCCCTGGCAGTAAATACCACACAACCCTGGTGAAGACAAGATTTGTGTATTAGCAATGCTGGACATTCAGGGCCAGACCCTACCTAATCCCCCCCCCACTCTTTCCCCCTTTTGCACTTGCAGCCATCACGGTGGTTTTTTCGAGGAGAAAAACTACCTGGAGGGAAAACTCTTTAACCCTTTTTTCCCCTTGTCATTTTCTCACTGACAAAACCTATCTTGAGTCACTTTTACCGGGGTGGGGGAGTGGGGGGGTGGGGGGTGGGGCTTACAGGCGCTGATATTTTTTTCTTAGCAGTTACAAACAGCTCAGAAGTGGCTATTTTTTTCAACAAGGAAATGCTGAAAGGGTTAAAGAACTCCCTCCCCGTTCTGTTCTCCTTGAAAAAGCAGCTCCAGGGGCTACATTTGTAAAAGAAAAAAAAAGATTTTAAAATGAACACAGAAACATAATATGCAGCTGGGCCTCAGATCAGCCTTGAAACTTCAATTACATAGCTATAGATGTAATCATATTAAACATGCAGAATATTGAGAGGGGCTGGATTTGCTAAGGGTGGGAGAACTGCAAATGTCAACTAATTACTCCTCATGCTTTCTTATAATAGAAATTACATCAGAGTTAGCTCACAGAGAGTGTTCGGGAGTTCTCCCTGCGGGTATCCTTGAAGGATAAGGAGATTACAGTAGGTTATATCAGGTTTGTCATTAACATGCTGCTTGGTTGGCATTGGCAACTAGAAACAGCCCCCAGGCTAGTAAGTGGTGACTCAGAGTCTCCTAACATAGTAGCAGATTCCCCAACCCTTTTAAACTAAATAAATCAACTGGTCACAGTAAAGTAGTGACAAAATTTATCACTTCTCAAGCCAGTCAGAAGCCTCTGGCTGTGTTTTGCAAACAGCTCTTCAGTTTGTATCCCTTTGGGGGCTAATCAAGACCCAGCAAATTAAGATAATGATTCAAACCTAGCTCCCTTGCTGAGATGACAAGCCTGGATTTCAGACTACATACAATCGCTCACAAGACCAAATCTCCCCCTCCCCATACTCTGTCACACACACACACACACACACAAAATCCCTGCTCACCAAAAACTGGCAGGTCAGGGATCTGAAGCCAATTTAAATTTTTAAAAACCCACACAAACTATATTCAAATAAAACCCAAGCTATTCTCCCCCCTCCCCCATCCAGGCAGATAAATGGCTTTCAGCACAGGGATCACCTTTTTGGAGCATGTTCTGTCTGAAGAAACAAGCCCAGCGGATGCTTGGCAGTGTCCACACCAGTCACCTGGTTACGTGGGGGGACAGATTCAGAGTACACTCCCAACCAATGCCTAAATAGTACTGCCAAAGCTGGCAACATCAAGCATCTCTTTGGCAGGGTGATCCTTGTGTGCAGGAATACATATGCAAGCTGCCAGTGTGTTTCTGGATCAGAAATACATAGGGCAAAATGAAATTACAACTAACATGATGAAAGTCTACCTATTTCTCAGAAATAACTGGACTTCTTTACAATCCATCATTTTGCAGTGTTGTTTTGTTGTTGTTGTTGTTGTTGTTCAGTCGCACAGTTGAGTCCGACTCTTCGCGACCCCATGGACCAGATTACGCCAGGCCCTCCTGTCTTCCGCTGTCCGCTGAAGTTTACTCAATTTCATGTTCATTGCATCGATGACACTGTCTAACCATCTCATCCTTTGCCTTCCCCTTCTTCTTTGACCTTCAATCTTTCCCAGCATCAGGGTCTTCTCCAGTGAATGCTCCCTTCTCATTTGGTGGCCAAAGTATTTGAGCTTCAGCTTCAGGATCTGGCCTTCCAGGGAACAATCAGGGTTGATTTCTTTTAGGATTGACTGATTTGATCTCCTTGCAGTCCGAGGGACTCTCAAGAGTCTTCTCCAGCACCATAGTTCAAAAGAATCTATTCTTCGGCGCTCGGCCTTCCTTATAGTCCAACTCTCGCAGCCATACATTACTACGGGGAATACCATTGCTTTGACCATGCGGACTTTTGTTGGCAAGGTGATGTCTCTGCTTTTTATCATGCTGTTTAGGTTTGCCATCGCTTTCCTCCCAAGGAGCAGGTGTCTTTTAATTTCATGGCTGCAGTCACCATCTGCAGTGATCTGGGATCCTAGGAACGTGAAGTCTGTCACTACTTCTATGACTTCCCCTTCTATTTGCCAAGGAGTGATGGCGCCAGATGCCATGATCTTACTTTTTTTGATGTTGAGCTTCAAGCCCACTTTTGCGCTCTCCTCTTTCACCTTGAGCAAGAGGCTCTGCAGGTCCTCTTCACTTTCTGCCATCAGAATGGTATCGTCTGCATATCTGAGGTTATTGATCTTTTCCCCAGCAATCTTAACTCCAGCTTGTGATTCATCCAGGCCAGCATTTCGCATGATGTACTCTGCATATAAATTAAATAAGCAAGGTGACAATATACATCCTTGTCATACTCCTTTTCCTATGCTAAACCAATCAGTTGTTCCATATTCGGTTCTAACTGTTGCTTCTTGACCCTTATACATGTTTCTCAGGAGACATGTGAGGTGGTCCGGTACTCCCATCTCTTTAAGAACCTGCCATAATTTATTGTGATCCACACAATCAAAGGCTTTAGCATAGTCAAGGAAGCAGAAGTAGATGTTTTTCTGGTACTCTCTTGCTTTCTCCATAATCCAGCAAATGTTGGCAATTTGATCTCTAGTTCCTCTAGAACAGTGTACATCCCCCCCAAAAAAAATCAGCAGCAGAAGACTATAACCTTAGCTTCCATTCAATATTATTTTCCCTGCCCCAAATATTTACACATCCAACAAATAGGGCTGAGCTCCACATTACACAAGCAATGTATGGCTGTTTTTCTTAAACATTCAAAAGTGGATGCGGAATATTGGGTGACTGATACTAAGGCTGCAGAGAAGGGATTTCATTGCTCCTTCTGCCTCTACCCTACTGCAGTTATCAGGGAAAGGGAGGGCAGGGAGTACCATGGCCCTAGTCAAGATGTTCCTTTCCTCTGTGATCATTTTAAATATTAAAGAAAACACTAGCAGAGCCAGTCACAGCTCTCCCACATATCATGGAGTCTGGCCATAAAATGAGAAGCCATCTCCAAAGGACACACAACATGGATGAATTTTACCCTGGCCCTGTTCTGATGTTGTTTTTGAAGTTGCACATCTTTGTGCAATAACTTGGCCACCTTGTTTTCATACAATGAGCTAGCTGTGTGAAATAGTCACAGAAGATGATGGTGGGGGAGACAACAAATTGAAACCATCAGTTGTTTGTGAAACCCTGTTTTTACTGACATTATAACTTTCCCAAACAAGATGCTCACAGCTTTTAAGAGACCTTGGTGGCACAGATGTTTGATTAATGATAGCTTTTTATGGACTATACAGGAGGAAGGAAGCATGGTGTAGCCCAATCTTGTAAGATCTCTGAAACTAAGCAGGGTGGATATTTGGATGAGAGTACATCAGGGAAGACTCTGGCCAACCACTTCTGCTGCTCAGTTGCCCTCAAAGCCCCTTGCTGGGATTGCTGAAGTCAGTTGCAACCTGATGGTTCTTAGGTAAGTAGGTCCTATGCATGACTTCTAGTTTTTTGCTTCTTCCCAGAATGCCATGGGTATAACCTGATACTGGCCACCCCCTAAACCAACTGAAGTAAGCTGAGCATTCTAACCTAGATGGTGACAAAGGGGACTTAAGGTCAAGGCCTAGTAAATTTCCCTCTCCTTTTTAAACCTCCTGCCTGAGAGCTCTAGATACCTTGAACAAAGTTAGTGTGCTGTCAGTACAATCAGTACAAACAGTTACTTCATTCTAAGCCCACTGAATAAGTGAGGAAGCTCTGTTTTAAGTATTGAGAGTCAGGAGACGATGAACCATAACAAGGCTTTTATTCAAGACATTGTTCAGCTCTGATCTGAGTAGAGCGGCACTCAAACTTATATGATTTCAACAGTGGACTATATACAATGTAACTATATACACAAGGTCTAATTGGACCTAAGCAGGGCTCTGTGATTGGTTACCTTAGGTGGCTTCAGGACCAATGGGTGGTCTTTATTAGGCGGCCAATAGAATAAGGGAACTATGATACTAGAGGGTAATTCAAACAGCACAGAATTAAACCCCACTCTGCATAGGAATGCAGGAAGTGTTGTGTTATTCTGACTGGTCTTAACAAAAGGTTTTATGTGGCTTTTGTTTTTGGGTTCTGCTAAGGGCCAATGTGGCCAGCAACATCTACTGTAGCATCCCTGCTTTACATACTGGGGCTGTTTCCAGAACTGGCTTAAGGCTTTGGGGCACCCTAGGCTTGGGTGCTCAAATTACTTCCCTGCCCTATTGCAGAGAGGCAGGAAGATGGCACCTGTCCTCCCCCTTACGTGGCAGTGAGGTGGTGCCCACAATCCTCAGCTTGCATGTAGAAGCGAGGTGTGGAGGAAGCCAGGTAATACCACTCTCTTCCCCCCCATGGCAGTGCGGCAAGGTGAGGAGAAAGTGCCTGGCCTCCTTGTGCAGGTGGTGGTGGTGGAGGTGGTGAGGCATGGCAACACCTGCTGTCCTTGCTGCCCCTGCCAGAACGAGGTGAGGAGGCGAGGGAAGATGGAAGAGGGTTGCTACCCCTGTGTAAAAGGAGAAAGGGAAGGAAGGAGCAGGGTCTCTGTGGCCCACCCACTGGGGCTGAGGGCACCTCCCAGGGCTGCTGCTTGATGCAGAAGACCCTACTGCTGTAGTAGGATTGGTGGAGAGTGAAAGGGCTGGTTGTTGCCCCCACATCTCTGGTGACGTAGGTGATTGATCATCTAGGTGTGCCTAATAGATGAGGGGGCCCTGGCTGTTTCATCCTTCCTATTACAAAGTGAAAATAAGGTGAAAACACAACATGACAATATTACCACTTCAAAAAGAGCAGTCAGCCTTACAACTTTGAACAGCTAGGTAGGTGCAGGTCAAAAGGATCAGACCTGACCTAGTAATGGGAGAGGACAAGCAACAGCTATAAAAGCAATACCAACAAAACTGGTGACTGCTTCATGTGATCATGATGGGATCATAAATACTTGAAGCCTGTACAAACATTCAGCCTAGTCAAATGTGCACAGGGAATGTAGTCTATGTGGTCATGTGCTGGAGAGAGGCCTGCAAACCGTGCCTTGGAAGGCATGCACAGTGGCATACACAAAGTGTGACAATTCCACAGCTACATTAGTCTGCTGCAGCCAAAACAAGGAAGAACCTTGTGGCACCTCAAAAGTTAACCCATTTGTTGTGGTATAAACTTTCATTAGAAGAAATACTAGTACAACCACAAAAAAGCCTTTATTGGCATATATCAAGTTATCCATACATACCGTAAGCAAATATAGAGGTAGCAATGATAATTTAAATACAAGCAGTTAAACAATTTTTAATTGGTCCTTGATTACCAAACTTAAAAATAGGGCTACTTTTTTAGTTATTTCAGGTGACAAGTCGTTAAGAAGATGGTACACCATCAGGCTGTCTGAATGGCCTGACAAATTGGATAAAATTGAGTCTAAAAGATTAGAATGTATATCAGCATACTGAGCACAATAAAGAAGGATATGGAAAACCAAATTAACTGATTCTAAATTACAATCACAGAGTCTTTAGAGTATGTGATCTTATTATATCTACCGTAAGTGACTGCAGAGGAATAGCATTGCACCTAGCAAGTGCAAATGCTCTGTGCATTTGTGGAGCATAGGGGCAGATAAATAGGGTGCCAGTCTGCCGGTAGTTAAGGGAATTTCAAAATTCAGAGGGGAACAAGATTTTTTTGCAAAGCTGGCTAACTTTTGCAGTTCAATTTCTAAGATTCTGCATTTCCATTTCCTTTATGTTTCCATTTCCAAATAAATACCATTTCATTAGATACATGAAATATTACATACAGTTAACATAGATTATGCTTGCATGGACACACAAAGTTACAAACAATAAAAGTATAGTGGGAGGGAGCTTAACCGTTTCAAAGCTATACAAAACATGCCTTGAGTACTTAATGTGTGGTTTGGAGACTCAGTAAAACCAGAGTATCTTTGGGACTGTCTCCTCTGGTATGTCCCCGGCAGAGCATTACGCTCAGCTGAGTGCAATCTGCTGGTGATCCTTAGCCCCAAAGACATCCGTCTGTCCTTGACCAGAGCCAGGGCTTTCTCGGCCCTGGCTCCGACCTGCTGGAACTCTCCACCAACTTCCACCAGGGCCCTGTGGGACTTAGTGCAATTCTGCAGGGCCTGTAAGGCAGAGATGTTCCACCAGGCTTTTGGTTGAGGACAGCAACAGTTTTCCATCACAGCTGCCAACCTCTTCTTCTTTTTCCATCTTGCCTGCTTTGGCCTCCTCCTAACCTTTCCATGAGACAGAAGAACAGTCCAGAGTGGGTTTTAGACTAAAGTACAGATGCCATCTGGAGACTGTGCAATTATGATTAACTGATCTGTTGATTTTAAATTGTATTTGTATGTTTTTAACCTGTTGTACCTGTGTACTCAGGGATGGGGCAATTCAGGAATTTAATGAATAATAATAACAACTTTGAAGTGTAGCATCATATATATGTGGATGTGCTTCTCTGCACAAGACAGCAAGCAATTATGATGGGACTATGCTTTCTATAGCCATGGGATGAACACAGGCAACTACTAATGGATTATTGTATTGGGCAACAGTCTAAAGCACTTGGGGCTTTACAGCTGAGACAAACCACTGGGCTAGTGATTTATAAAATTATGTATCAGAAAAAGTGGATAGATGATCATCCTTCTCCACATCTGGTAATGCTAGAACTCAGGATCACCCGATAAAATGGAGATAGATCAAGACGGGTAGAGCCAGAGTCCAGCACTACCTTAAAGATTAACAAAATATGTGGCAGGGTATGAGTTTGCCTGAGTTGTTGCTCACTTCTGCCACATATTTGGTTAGTCTTTAAGGTGCTACTGGACTCTGGCTTTTTTCTACCAATACAATGGATGGTCAATAGCTTCAGAAATGACAAAAGAAAGTCCACACAACATGGGATCAGTGTTATGGAATTCACTGCAACAAACTGTGATTACCAATTGCTTAGATAGCCGTTTGAAAACAAATCCATGGAAGACTGATCAATGGCTGTTAACCAAGACAGCAGAATGGAACCTCCATATTTAGAGGCAACATACTTTTGAATACCAGTTAGCAGGAGGAACAACAGGGCAGGGTTACTTACTGCATGCATGCCTTTTTCCCGTAGGCTTCCATCTGGCTGACCAATGCATGAAAACAGATGCTGGACGTGATGGATCTTCATGTTCTCAAATATAACAGAGACTGAGACCAAGAAGACCCAGATTACAATCCCTACTCTGCCCTGAAATTCACATGGCGCCTTTGGGCCAGTCACTATCGTTGAGCCTAAACCTATCCTATAGGGTTGTTGCCAGGATGGGGTGAGAACCCTGCACACCGCCCGAGAACCTTAGAGCGATAAAACGATAAGATCAAACTAGAGGAAGGACGGCGCTCGCGACACTGCTTTTCTGTGTACAGAATAACCGAGTGGGAGAAGGGGGCAGATATCCGCGATAGTCTGCCTTTGTCCAAAGAGGTGTGCCAAAGTTGTGAGATGCTCGCCACACGGCTGCTCTAGGCTGAGGGCTGCATTAAGAGCGCGCGGGAAAGAAAGCAAGAAGGTCCTTAAGGAGGCGAGAAAGGAGAAAGCCTGTCGCCAGAACAGCTGGGGAGCAGTCAGAGTAGATACCTCAGTCTGCCCGGCCCAGCGCTTGCGCTTCCCTTTACTCACATTCGCAGGTCACTCGCAGGGCTGTAGCGACCAGCCAGCAAACTCCTCACAGGCGCTCTGCCACGACTAGCCCGCCGCCCATTGTTTACGCCCGTCCATCATTCCGGGCGCCACGCCTCCCCCTTTGACTTCATCTTCACTGGGCCTCTTTTCTCCCGCTCCGCCCCGCCGACTCATGAGGAGGCGGAGTAAACGCTGGACCGTGAGGCGTTGTCGCCGGAAAGTCGCGGAAAGTGTGCTGCCCTCTTTCTTTCTTTTGTTAACGTTGGCTCACCATTTTACACGTGTTTGTGTCAGGAAACACGGTGCAAGGCTTCAGCGGTCTCTTGGGCGGCGGGCGGCGGGCGGCGGGCCCCCCCCCCCGGTAATTTTAACTAGCTTCACCTTGGCTGCAGAGTGAGACACGGGCGGTTTTTTGCCCATGGGAGGCAGAGCTCTTAGCGCGCTGTTTTCAAGACTGCTGGTCCGGGGACGATTTGGCGTGTTTTACAACGCGTGCCTGTTGGGAAGTTTTCTTGGAAGTAAACCCCGCTGAGCCCGGTGGGACTGGCTTCTGCTTAAACATGCCTGGGATTAATCTGTTAGATAAACGGATGCTGTTAGCAAAGTGAGGGCGCCAGAAATATCCTATGTGCTCGTCTACGCCTCTGCCCCTTGAAAACGTGCATTTGGTGCAGTGCAGTCACAGTACCTGTAATGTTTCAATTTGGCGCTACAGATTGAGTCGATGACGGACTTTTAGGTTGAGTAGATGAGAAGAGTTTTACAGCAGCCCTCGTCAATTGTCAACGAGCTTGTTACCGTCAGCCTCACCTCTTTGAAGATGTGGAGGCCAGGATGCATGGAAGGCTGTAACACTCATTCCCCATGTAGAATACTTTGCAAGGCGGCTGTGGATCACATTGTCTACTATTTAAGTAATCCTAGTCCAGTAGCATTGTTCATTGGATGTCTTATGCTGTATGATTGCATTGCTTGTTTTATTCTGTTGCCCACCTTGAGTTTTAGTGAGAGACCAGCTACAAATAAAGCAAACAGCAGTGACCTAGATTGATAATAGAGGATTCACCTTCTTTCTCCACCTCAAATTGGTGCCCTCTCCTGGATAGAGGTAACTGCACTGGATTACATTGCAAGATTCTGGTAGAACAGTCTTTGCCCTCTCTCCAGGCAATATGCAAGAAAGATTGGGGGTGGTATTCCTAAGGAAGCATTCAAAATTAAAGTGCAGTCTCTCCCCACATTTGACCAGATGTTACTTTTGTCTTTCTAACAAAAGATTTCAAAAACAACCACAGCCCCACCTTCAGCCAAAAGAACGGCCAGTCCAGTATGTATCTTAAATACCTCTCTGGAGTGGGAAGGTGTGCAGGAGCAAAAAGAAGTTTGTTTTTAAAAGTGAGCAAGTGATCACTGGACCCATTAAGGTTTGGAGTGCTGGATTTGGGTCCTGTCAGTTTTTCTTCTGGTGAAAAAAGGAAGGAAGGGTGCTGTTTAACTACCAGAAAGGCTGCAGTGTGGATCATGAGACTTGCCTGGCAAAAGCTATGTGGAACAGAGTCTGCAGCAGCGAGGGTGAACGGAGAAGGTGGCTGGATCCACCATTCAACCCATTGCCTGTTAAATGCAAATGTTTTTTTGTTTTTGTTTTAATCAAAGTAAAAAGTTTCATGTATGGTAGATTCATCTCTTCAGATAAATTTGCAGGGAAATGAAGGGCAGAAAGTACAGTAGACCCTCCCATTAATTGATTTATGACTTGTGGTTTTACTAGTTTGTGCTCTGTGATTTGATCATGTGACACAGTCTCCAGCCTGTTTTTACTCTTCATAGCAGTCATGAACTGGTTAAGTTTTGCAGGTGTGTTGTTGTTGTTGTTGTTGTTGTGTTTTGGCTCCAGGGAGGCAGTAGCCCCCTGCCTCCCAGTATTTTCATATTTCACCATTTGTGTGGATCCTGGGAACAAATCACCCCTGGATGGGTCTGCTGTAGTATTTAGCACATTGACTTAAAAATAAGGTATTTTTGAAATCACTGGGATATTTTTGCACTCAAGCAATGAGTTTCATGGACTTTGAACTGGTTATCACACTACAATCTGCCTGTTATCTCCAGATCTTTGAAAAGCTGTTGAGTTCAGACATTCAGTCCTATTTGCCAACATGGTATATTGCTTCAGAGTGTTGAACTAGGATCTGTGAGGCCCAAGTTCAAATTCCTACTCTATTGTGGAAGTTTTCTGGGTGACCTTTGGCCTTTCACACACTCTTAGCCTAACCTACATCACAGGGTTGTTGCGAGGATAATACAGAGGACAGGAGGACAGTGTAAGCCACTTTGTTCCCCCATTGGGGAGAAAGGTGGGGGAGAAGTGAAGTGAGTAAATAAATAAAATATGCACAGCCTCTCAGATATACAACTTAATATACTTCATTCTTGAAACACACAACAAAGTTAAGCTTCTGGCAAAAAGATGGTGTTTCTAGAGAAATCATCCAGTGAAATAAAATAAAATTAGCAAAGAGGTAGCTTAGCAAAGTCTTTGCAGAAATGTATCCAGAAGCATAGCTAAAAAAAAGTCTCAGCATCAGTTAAGATATTAATTTCAACCACCAGGTGTCAGAATCGAAGAACATAAGCAAAATGTAGAAGTGGGGTGGGTTCTCAACCCAGCAAGGGGGGGGAATCTTTCCTAAATACCAGAAATAACACAGGTTTCCCCAAAATCTCAGATATTAAACAAAGATTTTTAATATGTGATATATCACCAGAACGTTATTCAAATATTATTCAAACCACTTCAAATGGAACCTTGAATTTGGAGAAGCAAAAGGGAAGCACATTAAATAACATCAGTTCAGTCACATTAATGGAATATTCAGGAGCATTACGTTACATAGTATTAGAATCATAGAGTTAGAAGGGACCTCCAGGGTCATCTAGTCCAACCCCCTGCACAATGCAGGAAATTCACAAATACTTCCCCCTCCAGTGATTGCTGTTCCACACCCAGGAGATGACAAAAAAACCTCCGGGAGCTCCAGCTAAACTGGCCTGTACAAAAATTACTTCCTGACCCCAAAGTGGTGATCAGCATTTCCCTGGGTGTGTAAGAAAGGGCCACGAGAACTAAGCACTGATGCGTCCCTTCCTGCCCTCCCTCTCATGATCTGCCTAAATTCACAGAATCAACATTGCTGTCAGATGGCCATCTAACCTCTGTTTGAAAACCTCCAAAGAAGGAGAGAAGCACAGGTTTACTTAGGGAAATATATGCGAAATTCAGCTAATTGGAAAGTGGGAGAATTTATGTTACAGATGATCTATGTAAATGAATGAGAATGCACCAAAGCAGATTTGTATAGAACTCTAATTCATTCATCCCACTATGGCTTTGTTCTTGTGGGGTATGGATGCTGTACATCATTATATTTAACATAGAAGCAGCAGCTGCGCCTGTATAATTTAAGTGATTACCCAATGCAGATTATGTGTATTAAAAACATATATTGGTCTCTTATATCTTAGGTGTGATAATAAACATGAATTTAGGGTAAAGATGTGAATAATACCCTTGTGTGCCTTTAAAGATTTATCTCAGGAGTACTTTGTGAAGGGCCATCTGGCCACATTCTTGTTTTATTAAACACCATCTGGCTTCTGTGTTGTTCAAAAGCCTCAGCCCTTAGGGCTTTATCATACAAAAGATTTTTAGAACACCTGATAAAGCTTGAAAACATTATTTCAAAACATTATTTCATGCAGTTGTTGTGTTGTGCAACTTTATTTCCAGCTTAAATACTTTCCTTTGGACAGTGGAACATCAAATACACCCATGCTTTGTTTTTCCAAGTTTTCTACCATTTAAGGTCCAACACTGTTTTTCAGCTAAATGGGGGCTTCCTGGCAAGTTGAACTCTGGAAAGTATGTTTGACTAAGAGTTTCAGAGGGCTGCCGAGTTGGTCTGCAATAGAACAGTTAAGATTCGAGTCCAGTAGCACCGTAGAAAGCAACAAGCATTTCATGTTATGAGCTTCCAAGAGCCAAAGCTCCTTTCATCAGAATTAAGATCTCTGATCCCAGTCAGAAAGTGGGAGGGGTATTGTACGGAATACTGGCCAAGGATGCAGAAGTACAATGCGTATTGTAATCAGCTTGATTAGAGGAGAGGGGGAATGCCTGGGGGCAGAAAATTAGCATCTGTAGTGAGATAAGAATCCTATGTCCCTATTGGGCGTGGGGGGGGTTTCCATTGTTCTGAATTTTTGAATTAACTCAGGGTCAGCAATCTTGGTTGTAATTTCCCCTTGAAGTTTTCTGTTTGTTTGTTCGAGGACTGCTATTCTTAGGTCAGCTATGGAATGACCTGGAAAATTAAAATTTTCTCCCACTGGTTTTTGAGTGTTGCATTTTAATAATGTCAGATTTATGTCAGTTTATTCTGACCTTTTTGTCTGAAAGCTCTCACTAACTGTAGATAACTTGTAGATCCCACCTGTATTAACTTCTCTGTGACTGTAATACTAAGCATATCTGCAAAGATCATAATTGAACTCGTTAGGACTTCTCACTAATCATGTTTAGGGTCAGGATGCGTCTACTTGTCAGACTTCTAAATGAGGAGGACCATCTGGAACCCTGCCCTGGTGTGAAATGTTCTATAAGCACAAGCAGTGGTTCACTCTTTCAATATCGAGTGAACAGGGTCTCCCCCCCGGGTTAAGTTAGAACATAAGAATAGCCCTGCTGGATCAGACTAATGGTCCATCTAGTTTGGCATCTTGTCTCACACAGTGGCCAACCAGTCCCTTTGGGGGGCAGCAACAGGGCATAGAGGTGGAGACTTTCCCCAGATGTTGTCTCCTGGCTCTGGAATTCAGAGGTTTAGTGCCTCTGTATGTGGAGGTTCCCCTCAGTCACCATGGACAGTAGGCACTGATAGACTTATCCTCCATGAACCTTTCTAATCCCCTTTTAAAGCTGTTTATTGCTGGCAGCAAATTCTACATTTTAATCATTCTCTGTTTAGAGTGTTTAGAGATACTTTATTCTTACACTCAACAAGATAACCATCCTCACAATCCTTGCAACTGCTTTGCTCAGTCAGTTAAAGAATGGGGGTGTGCTTTCTTGAAGAGATCTCTAGTCCTTCCCATTCTATTGTTTTCCTATATTAATTTGCATTGTTCATTCAGGAAGGCCTCCTCATCTCTCCTTGCTGTTCTTTGGAAATCTGCATTCAGTTGGGTAAATCTTTCCTTTTCACCTTTGCCTTTCACTTTCCTTCTTTCCTCTGCTATTCATCAGCCAGCCACTCTGCTTTCTTGCATTTCTGTTTCTTTGGGATGGTGCTGATTGCTTCCTCCTGTACAGTGTCATGAACCTCCGTCCATAGTTCTTCAGGCACTCTGTCTATCAAATCTAGTCCCTTAAACCTATTCTTCACCTCCATGTGATCTAGGTCAAACCTGGATGGCCTGGTGGTTTTCCCAACTTTCTTCAGTTTGTCTGAATTTTGCAATGAGTAGCTCATGATCTGAGCCACAGTTGGCTCCAGGTCTTGTTTTTACTGACTGTATAGAGCTTCTACATGTTTCACTGCAAATGATATAATCAATCTGATTTCGGTGTTGCCCATCTGGTGATGTCCATGTGTAGAGTCACCTCTTAGGTTGTTGGAAGAGGGTATTCACTATGACCAGCATGTTCTCTTGACAAAACTCTGTTAGCCTTTGCCCAGCTTAATTTTGTTCTCCAAGGCCAACTTGTCAGTTATTCTGTTTACCTTTTGACCTCCTGCTTTAGCACTCCAGTCTCCTATGATGAGGAGGACATCCTTTTTTGGTGTACGTTCTAGGAGGTGTTGTAGGTCTTCATAGAACCAGTTCACTCCAGCCTCTTCTGCATCAGTGGTTGGGGCATAGACTTGGATTACTGTGATGTTGATTGGTTTTGCCTTGGATTCAGACCGAGATTATTCTGTCATTTTTGAGATTGTATCCCATTACTGCCTTTCTTATTCTCTTGTTGACTATAAAGGCTACACCATTTTTTCTACAGGAATCTTGGTTACAGTAGTAGATATAATGATCTTCTGAGTTAAATTTGCCCATTCCCATCCACTTTAGTTCACTGATTCCCAAGATGTCGATGTTCAGTCTTGCCATCTCATTTTTGACCACGTCAAAATTGATTCATAGATCTTACATTCCAGGTTCCTATGCAGTATTGTTCTTTGCAGCATTGGACTTTTCTTTCACCGTCAGACACATCCACAACTGAGCATCCTTTCAGCTTTGGCCCAGTCGTTTCACACTTTCTGGGTTTACTTGTACTTGTCCTCTGCTCTTCTCCAGTAGCATATTGGACACCTTCTGACCTGAGGGGCTCATCTTCCAGTGCTATATCTTTTGGCCTTTTGTTACTGTCCATGGGGTTTTCTTGGCAAAGATACTGGAGTGGGTTGCCATTTCCTTCTCCAGTGGATCACATTTTGTCTGAGTTCTCTGCTGTGGCCTATCCATTCTAGGTGGCCCTCCATGGCATAGCCCACAGCCTCATCGAACCACGCAAGCCCCCTCATGATGTCAAGGCAATGATCTATGAGAGAGTGAGCATACTGTCCTGAGTCCTTTGGCAGAAAAGAGGCGCATAAATGTACAGTAGATAAGCAAATAAATATATGAGCATTCTTTACCATATATTTATTTGCTTATCTACTGTACATTTATGTGCCTCTTTTCTGCCAAAGCACTCAGGACAGTTTACAGTGTAAGATAACAGCTGTCTAAAGGAGATGGGGTGGAAAGAAGAGAAATATAAGAGCATATAACATTTTAATATTTGACATATTTACAGGATTTTAAAATACAAATATCTTCATTTTCTTGAAGATAAATGTTAAATATACAGAATACTTTAGAAAGCAGACTGCTGCACCCTATGCCACCATAGCACACATATCTTTAAGAGACAGAAAAAATAAAAGTTAAAGGTGAGGTAGAAAACAAATTCTGTAATAAAAAGAAAGTGTATTACTTGCACAGAAACTCTTATAGAGTCACAATGGACTACCAGCATGTTGAGATACTGAGCTAAGCTGTATAACACTGAAAATACCAAACTCCTCCTTTGTATATTATCACTAAACACATTATAGCATATTAATTGTTGTCAGAATTATTTATACTTAACCCTTCACCAAAAATATTCTTGAAACTGTTTTATATGTCTACAGTATAGGAGTGTTTTTCAGTGCTACCCAAAATTTCCCAGTGTTATCATTGGAAAAAACTGAGAAAATCCTCAGACTTTTCCATGTTATATATTTTGGGTATATAAAAAATATTTAAAAAGCCTTGTCTTAAGCATTTTATTCATTCTAAAAGAGAAAACATTCTGCAGGAGTTCTCCCCCCACAGTGCGCCCCCAAATCTTCCATCAGAAAAACTGGGGTAGAGTTCTCATAGGGGGGGAAGAGACCCCCAAATGTTTCTGAATTTTTTTGGACCTTCAGATCACAGTAGTAGCTCTTTCAGAATATTACATACTGGAAGGGCTTGTAAGGGGAAGGCAGAAAGTGCTCCTGACAGTCCATGGAGAGGTTATTGTTGCAGCTGGCTACATTCACCTGTTTTGGGATGTTGTACTATTGTTTCACTATAGCAGTCATTTGGAATTAAGTATCCCTGTGCAGCTAAGAACCTAGCTGCAAATTATAGCTGTAGCAGAACAATAGTATAAGAGAACAGTGTGTGCTTGCAGCCGTAGTTGTGAGGGGTAGGGGCCAAATGGCCACTGAATCCAGCCAAGGGGGCCTTCCTCTCTCCTGCCACTTAAAATAAAATCAGCATAATACCTTTTATTAGAACCAACTGAATTAAAACATTGTGGAAGCTTTCCGGCTCATTAAAACTCTTAATCATGTGGGATGTTACAAAATTTAAAAAGATAGAGGGGTGGGAAGCAGATTTTTCAGGCCATGGCGTTATGACTTGATCTAACAAGCATCATCTGTGAAATGTACGCAGGCACAAAGCTTTACTACTGGCACTGGGTTACATCACATTCTTTGGGAAGAGCCAGCATTGTTGATCGTGTTTGCTCTCCGTCCATTCATTGGGAACGCAGAAAACAGAAGTAACTCAATCGTATTAATCTCAAATGCCAAACAAGACCAACATGAATGTTTACAACTTTTTAAACTTAAAACAAACCTTTCTCCCCTCTGGAAAGGGTACTCCTAACAAGGAGTGGGCTACCCATGTCCAAGTTTTAGCTCTGTGTATTTCCTTGCCTGGCAAACTTCTGTTTAATTTTGTGATCTCATTCGTTTTTTAACGTTTATTAGAACTAAATGATATAATAGATATTTCACTCAGAAATGACATATACTAGTCAACCTGAACTAAATAGCTGTAAAAAAGCCTGACTCAATGTCCTCATGTTTCTTCTCTTCATCTCTTTTGGAAAACACTATACTTAGCTCTTTTATAGCTAAGTCCAATATACCTTCTTGCCAAAGTTCTATATATGGCATGGAATTGGATTTCGAGCACTGCAGGACTAATCTTTTGACTATTGCTGTTGCCTGTAGAATCTGTAATGGGTTCTCCTGTCTTAGTGAATCATGAGTTGAAAAGAGACCTAGTGATAAATGCGCTTCAGACAGACATATCAGAAAACCAAGTTTATTGCTTTTTCACTTCATACTACAGTGGGACTATCATTGGGTGGACCATATCATATGAAGTAAGGTCCATTTCTCCATTGTGTGGTCTCAGCAGCAGGCCTGTGATATTAAGACTGACCGCACCAAATTGGCAGGGGTCCAATATATTTAGAGGACTAATTTATATTGAATCATCCAATGAGGTTTGTTTAGTATTTAGTATTTCTTTCCATTATGAGGAGCTAAATTCAGCATCCATACCCTTTATCTAAACTTCACAGATATTCAGAAGCATAGGTCTTATCTCTGAATTTATGAATGCATACAGCATTCCATGCACCTCAGCGTTTAGTCATGCTGGCCACATGACCATGGAAATGTCTTCAGCACTGGCTCTTCAGCTTGGAAATGGAGATGAGAACCGCCCCCTAGCGTCGGATACGACTAGCTTTCGAGCAAGGAAAACCTTTACCTTTTATAGCAATTTATGGGCTGGGGGGTAGATTCCTATTTTATGTAGCCACATGAAAGCCTCAGGAGTTTTAGGGGCCGTTCACACTTCTGGACTTGACTGTAGGCTATGCCCCAGTTGTAGGTATTGCCACTGTGCAGATTTTGTAGAGGAAACTGTCACATAACAAATGATTTCAGGTTGCCATATTTTCTTTAGGAAAGCAGCATTTTTTGTCAGTTGTGGCGACATCTAGTGGCTATATGTAGATATAAAAACAGTAATACTTTATAGTACCTAGAGAGCAAATCAAACAACGGCTGCGATCATAAAGACAGTTTTTCTGGAAATAATCCCCACTGAATAAAATGGGACCTACTGTTTTGAACTGCTTATGATTTCTTCTGAAGTAACCTGGATGTGCCTGGCCTTTGAGGCCTTTTCACCTGTCTCAGTTTGCATCTGAACAAGTATGCTCTGACTCACAAAAGCTCCAGGTGGGTAGCTGTGTTGGTCTGAAGCAGCAGAACAAAGTTTGAGTCCATTAAGACCAACAAAGTTTTATTCAGGGTATAAGCCTTTGTGTCACTAGACTCAAACTTTGTCTTACAAAAGTTTGTTATACAATGTCTTTAGCATGCCATTGGATTTTTGTATTATTTTGTCTATATATGCACACACACACACACACACACATAAAATATTAAATATCGTGTTACCTGTGCAAGCAGGCCAATTGCAACTGCAATTTTTACTGTTTTGTGTAATTTATTTTTTCTTCTAGGTCTCAAACTGCCGCACTACCGACCTTCCAGTCTGCAACTCAACGTCTTAACCTCTGAGCCTCTGCAGCCTTATCACATCATTGTATAGGATATAAATTAGTGGATGATATGATATAAATTATACATTGGATGATTATATATTGGATAAATTACAAATTGGATGGTATGATAAAAATTAGTGCTCCAAATATATTGGACCCCTGCCAGCTTGGTGCGGTCAATCTTAATATTGCAGGCCTGCTGCTGGCACTGCATGAAGCACAGAGGGACCCTATTTTATATGATGTGGTTCAACCCAATGATAGCCCCACTACGGTATGAGATGAATCACAGTATGCATGTATTCAGCCCAGATTGCATCCTGGTAATTTAAAGCTTTCAAGTCATGCCAACTACTAGGTTTGAGCTGACCTATCAGTTCTGATCAATATAGTTCTACACTATGGGGGCTGCTTGAATAGCTGGAGAACTCCAAAGCTTAATAGACTAAAACCCAGATAGAAGTAAACCAACAGGAGTATCTTATTCAGAGGGCTGTTTATCTGGACCTGCAGACTAATACAGCTCTATTTTGGTTCATACTGGGAGCCATTTTCCTATTTAATTAAGTCAGTTTACAGTCTTCCACGTCTGTGTGCAGTCTTACCCTCTGTGAAATTTGCAGCTTTTCGATCTGTGTTGTGCCATGGGATTTCTACAGTATGTTCTTTCATTTGCTTCATTAATCTGGAGAGTGGGCAGATGTTACAGCAAACAGTTGAGCATTTTCTATTGGCAAAATGTAAAGTGATCATATCCTCAGACAACTAAAAAGATGCTGCATCAGGCTTCTAATATTCCTGCTCACTTGGAAGAAATACTCACAGAAGCCACCATGTGTGGAATTAAAAAAAAATCAGAACACAGCATGATTTTTGAGATGTAATATTTATTAACATCTAGGTAATGTGGCTACAGGAATAAAAAGCCTCATACTTTACACAGTAAAATGAGCCAGATCTGCTTACAGCCAGCACATTATATAAAAGAAAACAAAGAAAAGTGGAAGACAAGAATATTGCAGCTATGGAGAGACAAGAGTCTCATAATGCAGCAGTCATAACCTTGACAATATGGTACAGTCCTGTCAGCAGGTTCAAGTCAATACCTTTCAAAACCAAACCAAACCAATGCATTGCCAGATTTTTCGTTCAGACAGTTAAACATTTGGAGCAGTTGAAGCATGCATGCGTAAGACAGTCTGTTCTGAAATATAAATGGGAAACTAATATGTAAAAAGGTAGGCCCAATTCTGAAAGGACAACAATTGCATCCAATTCTTACTGAATCAGTAAAAGCCAAGGGAATTATTATTTAAAACAACTCTATGAAATTTCTCAAAGTAAGGTGGAGAAATTTATAAAAGGTAATTGAATGTGCCAACTACTTGCAGACAGAGCAGAATGATTATAGATTTATTGCTCTTAGGAGATGAAAAAATATTTTCCCTGGACAAAGTACAGCTACAGAGAGACATTGTGATCTATTTATTAAGTTTGTCATAGATAATTTACATTCATTTTTTTGGACTTGAAAAGGCTTTAATATGGAGGGATCCTTTGCATTCTATGTTCTTCACAGCACTCTAAAGTGACACTAAGGAGCGGGGGGGGGAATCATACAGAATATTTGGAAAACATTATCGGAATAAAGGACATTAAAATCTCTCTCAAATTTGCAGTGATCCAGAATTCTGTATATCGGAACAGTGGATAACCATGGACTCAAAACAGTAGCAGAGGAACTTCTAAAATGAGATCCTCACTAGCTCCAAATGGGTGGATTTATTGCTGTGTATACAAACATAGCCGGCTGGGGATGTTGAGGGTATAGAAGTTTGTGGGTGAAAATATTTTGGTTACTTGACCCATGATTGTGTATCACCAGGTCGCAGCACGATCTGTGACTACATACAGCACAAAACAGCCAGGAACTGGAGGAGGCTGACAGCCATTCTGGCCCTGTGACTTCAAGTTGTCCTGTCCCAGCAACTGCTTATATAAAAGCCAACACAAGAACACTCCAGCAGTAGTTCTAATTCTCTGTCACTCTGCCTTGTACCAATTATAGAACTACAATTATTCCAAATTTACTGCACAATAGGACATGGGGAAGAAAAATTAGATGGTCTAACAGCCTGCTTATTTTTAAATAGTAGAGAAGACAACCCTTCTCCACGCTAAGGCTGTGAGCTCAGATCATTTCACTAGCAAAAGGGTGACTCACTTGAAAAGAGGACAGGGCGGATGCACCCGCAGTGTGTCAGCATTAAAAAAAGAAGCCCTCCCCCAAAGTTCAGCCTTGTAAAAAAGGAAACTTAAATTCCACACCAAAGAAATCCACCAGAAGATGCAAGCACCTTGGAATTAATTAAATTCATTTGCATAACTAAGTGCTGCTGTTTAATACATGGGCATCTTACAGAATGATGATTGTTAACAGTGACCAAGGAAGAGCTCTAGGACAGGAACATGTGGACAGGGAGAGGCGGAGTAGAGTTTGTTGGGCATAAGAGTATCAGTAGACAATCCCCATACAGATTACCTCCTGCAGCCATAGGGACTAGAAATTTGTTCTCAATTGTGTTTTTTAAAAATATGAGTGGACAGAATGCAGTTTTATTTCAGATACACACCACAGAAAGTTATGAATACAGCTTGCATGAAGACAAATATTGGATTTCAAGTCATGCTGAATTTGAACCTTATCAGAATTGTTCTGCATTCCATCCAGATAAGACACTTGTTGTGTGAATATAGCAATCAAAAAGGAGTTTAGAAAACTACTGAATTGCAAATGTCAACTTATTTCAAAATATTCAGTACTGGAAAGGATAATGAAGCCAGTGGTGGGAGGACATCCTACCAAATGCAGAACATAGTACTGAGGAGCAAAAATCCAACATCCTGAGAGCCCCCACGTTTCCAAGTTGCCGTTAGGGCTGCAAAGTGAGACTTGAAAGTGTACAGGCAAAGCCTCGTGGAAATTATTTAAAAGTCCGAGGAGCAGTTGAGCAAGGTCTAACAGCCTGCTTATTTTTAAGGTTTGGAGGGGGTTCTGATGCTCCACATAGGCCCCTTTTCTAGCAAAAGCAGGATAACATATGAAAAATAAGCATATATATGCAGATGTGGTTAGTTTGCAACAGCCTTTCGTGCTTGCCCAAAGACCTGGGTGTTGTTTTAAGGGACAGAAAGCAAAGTTGTTTTTTCTCATAGTTGCTTTTTCTCATGTATGGAGCCTACCAATTGATGTGGCCTAGCGAGACTCAGCAAATGGAGTGGTACAGCCATCCCAGTGCCGGGATGCAGATGCTAGGCACCCATCAGAAATCCTTTTACGAGGAAGTGCCTTCCAATGGTGCCAGAAATTGTTGTCAAGATAACATGACAGCTATATAGCAGTTCTCAGAACCATTCCATGCCAGGGCATTTCCTTTTCTGTGGCATCCAAATTTTCCAAATTCATACTTTTCCAAATTCTACCCTTGGGGTACTTCGATTGTGTTGTAATTGCAATTACCATCATGGATAGCCCAAGCTAGCCTGTTCTCAGAAGCTAAGTAAGGTCAGCCCTGATTAGTATTTGGATGGGAGACCACCAAGAAAGTCCAGGGTTGCCATGCAGAGCCAGGCAGTGACAAGCCACCTCTGTTCATCTCTTGCCTAAAAAACCCCAAAGGGTCACCATGCAAATCTATCATCATTCACTACATAATCAGAGCGAGGCCAGTCTATCTGCATGAACATGCCTAGTGACTTCACTGTTCAGTTGGCAAGGATACTCTTTCTTTATATATCATTCCAACTTAATCCAAGTTTCCAGGAAGATCTGACAAATATTATACATCTATTCTCCAAGATTGCCTTAATTGAAACCACCCTTAAGGTGGCCAAATTTTACACTTTGGCTTACTCAATAAGCAGATGTCTCCTTTTATTAACTACCTTCTATTATTATGAGGTTATGGATTTTTAATGTCTTTAAATATTTTTATCTTTGTTTAGCTTACATTTTCATGTTGGTGCTGGCTGATCTTTGATCGTAATGAATGATGATGGTACAATTAACGGGGTCCCAAGAACAAAGTAAGGCAGTAGTACCATGTCTGTGGTTGCATTCATGTGCCTGCACAATATTTTAGTAAACCCTCTCCCATCCTCATGAGCAAATCCCCATATTGAAAAATCAGGCTGCCTAACATGTAAAGTTACAACAGGGTATGTGGAGAGTTGCCACCTAGTACTCTAATAGTTGGAAATATTCAGAACCACCACAACATTTATGAAAATGTATGAACAAGATCTTGATTGTACATTCTGCCTCTTCCATTGGGAAAAAAAAGAACAGCCATGATTTCACATAGGGTTGGAGACTTGTGCTGATGTAATATGCATCAGTTCATATGATCCTATGTCCTGTGAGTACATGATATAATCAGTGCGCATGGTGAACTGGCTACGTAAGTTCATCCTGTATCAGCTCCCTGAATTGTGAATGAGAAGGCAAGTAAACAATCAAATTAACACAGGGACACTGATGGTATTCAGGATTAGATCTCCACCAACAAAAGCTGAAACAATTAATAGACTGGGTTTCTTTTTTAATCGTAGATACTAGTGCCTGGGGGTGGCAGCCCCACCTCTGCGCTCACCTGCTTCAGAAGAAATACCAGCAGGGGGCAGCCTCCCCCAGGCACTGCTGAGACATGCTGCTGAGCCAGCGGCTGCACAGAAGGGAACAAAGGTCCTAGTAGCAGCATCAGGACCTGGCAGGCTCAGTCTACAGGATGCACCTGGGAACAGACCAGAGGAGGAGACCAGCTGGGGCTTTGGGGGGCTGGGTAGGCAGGTGGAACAGCCTCTTGAAACCTCAGGGCAAGAGAAGGGAGGGCCCAGCCAGGACGGACATTTGTTCAGACTCCCTTCTCTCACCAGGGGCCTTGCTCCTGGATGCTGAACTGCGGACCGAAAGGTCGATAGTTTAGCAGTTCGAGACCCGAGTGCCGCAAGATGGAGTGAGCTCCCGTCTCTGTTCCCAGCTCCTGCCAACCTAGCAGTTTGAAAGCAAAAAATTGCAAGTAGATAAATAGGTACCACTTCGGTGGGAAGGTAATAGTGTTCCGTGCACCTTGGCATCTAGTCATGCCGGCCATACGACCACAGAAATGTCTCTGGACAGTGCTGGCTCTTCGGCTTGGAAACGGAGATGAGCACCACATCCCTAAAGTTGGATTCAATTGGCTTTCGAGCAAGGGAAACCTTTACTAAGGTCAGCCCACCCCCAGGAAATCCTTTATTAAGGATAGCCAGGGAGGAAGGGCCAGACCAATCCCACAAGGCCACAAGAGAGGCAAGTGGCAAGGAGAGAGAGGGTATGAAGGCAACCCCCCTCCCCCATTCTGAAGCTGTTTCTGGGGTGAGACCCATAGAAAGTGGAAACACTGGAGAGCACTACAGCCCCATATTCTGTCCCTGCACTGAAAGAGCCTGATAACTAGATTTCTGTCTCAGCATACGATTGCTTAATGCATGCATTGTGAGTATGTTCCTAGCTCATGAACAATGACTGCGCTCCTCTCTTTAATAGCTACATTAAATATTTAAAAACTGCACTTGGACTGTACAAAGCAGATAATATTTCCAAAGGACTGCAACAACCACACATCCAAACCAGTAAAGTTTCCAAAGGCAAAATGAAATAATTACTCTTAGCTGACTGTAAACATGGAGACAATTTGTGCAGGAGATTATATAACACAAATTATAAACATATATGATGGACCTGCCCAAAACTTGAAAAAATGTGGAGTGGGTTTGATTTGGGAAGGGAAAAAATTCAAATAAATATAATATATAAATAAAGAGTTTATATAAAGGAACTTATGTTAAATTGTTTAGAAGAAATAACCCTAAAATGACAGAAAATATTACTGAAAAAAGTCATAACTGTGTCAAGTATTGGTTATTATTTAATTACAGCATAGCTAATTACAACTTACAAAGGGGAAAAAACAGAAACAATGAACCATTTTAACTTATCTGGGGCAATCTCTTTAACAATGGGAACATGGAGATAAGAAGGAGACAGGTTTGTTTTCTCAGAAAGGTTAATGTGCCTTTTGTGGTCAATGATAATCAGCAGCACTTACTGTGTAGGTGGATCTAGTAAAAATAAGCTAACAGCCCCTAACATGTCAGGTAACAGCTTTGAATTGGACTACTTGCTCAGTGTTACACAGGATGTTCATTTGGCCCACTATTTCATCGGATGAAGTGTGCATGCACACAAAAGCTTATACTGAGAATTAAACTTTGTTGGTCTTAAAGGTGCCACTGGACTCAGACTTTATTCAATTGTTGGTTTTGTAAACCAGCAACACTCTTCTCTCAGTTTGCATGCAATTAATCCAAAACCTGACAGAATTGTGTTCCAGACAGCAGTTATTTTGAGTATATCCTTCGTATCATGTGCAATGCTGTATAAAATGGATTTTTTTTTTAAAAAAAGAAAAATAAACACTTCCACCACCATTCAAAAGTGCTATTTCATCTACTTCCATCTCCTGTTCTAACATGTTCATGATACTATACTTACAAAGAATACAGGAAAGATATACAGTCTTTTTAGTGCAGGACACATATTTACCTAAACACAAAACATTTAAAAGGAAGATCATATATTCCATACATTTATCTATAAGGCAGATGGTCAGCTTTTTTAAAAAATACTAGATATTAAATATACTGCTCAGAAGAGGTAGAAAATACCAAAATCTTATTTTCAGAAAACAATGTTGTCTCTTAAAACAATTAGCTACTTTGCAAATGTTTAAGAAGAAGGACTTCTTTCTCTGGCAGGATTGTGTACCAGTGAAACAAAGAATACATGTTCTTTAAAAGAGTTTGCTTAAGATAAAAGTAGCGAGGTCATTCTTTTCACTAGGTCATTTTCCCCCCAGGTTCTAGTTTGAGAGGTACTGCTCTGTTAGGTTAATCTGAAAAGGTACAATCCAGGAAAAGTGAGCTAATATTTTAAAATCCCATTAAAATAATCAATAGAATGGGTTTCAACTGAAGTTAGTTGCAGATAACTTTTCTTGGATAGTGCCCTAAAAGTTTAATTCATAGTATGACCCACTGTAGGGTACACATTTGGGACACAATCTGTTTGAGACATTTCCTGTGCAAAGCCTTGCTCGCATGAACTTTGCACTGGCTGAAAATTTCCATTAATTTCAACAAGGCTAAAGAAGCTACCAAATGGCTGTGCCTGTCACATGTAAGGCAATAGGAACCATTAATACTATTTACCACTTCGTACTATTTCTTAGAATGTGTCATCTAATGGAGTAAAAATAGGAATTTAATAAATTTCTCATAAAAAGTCAGACTCCAGCACCATCAGGAACTGAGATGGTAAGAGACCCCAGAATATACTTGACTCCTGGTCTGGTAGCTTACTGCATACTGGGGTGGGGGGGAGTGATGACAGCATCCATTCTGCTTCTGTAGCACAGCTGACAACCGCTGGCCTGTATCGTCTATCACACAATTCAATACGGCATGTATTAATTCTGAACTTTGCATTGTCCTTTGGAAAAATAGTGTTAAAGCTTCTCTCCCAACCCCGCCCTCAAAGATAACATTCAACAGTAGTTAATTAATATTATAAAGAAAACTAGAGGTTTTTGTACATTCAAAAAAACATTGGTGACTATCCAAATAGCAAGACAGAAGCAGAACAAAGAAAATGTGCACCTAAATTAAGCAAAATACTTAGAAGATCATGGTGATAATGCAGCATTTCCTCTCTTATTAAATGATGATCAGGGGGATCAACAGCTAAATGTCCTCTTTCTCTTGTCCCTTCTCACCAGAGAACAGAATGATCCAGCTTAGAAAAGCCAGAATTTTTCCTTAGTTCCAGGTAGGTTCCATTGCTCACCCAGGAGTCGTCTGCAGATTTCCTGTCAAACAGTGAACAAAAGGTCATTTATCTTCCTGCGAACATGGGTGCTCTAGTTGTGCTATGTATATCATTTTATAGATCTTTAATTTTGTGGAAAAGGATGAGGGGCTAAAATGCCCAGAATTCACTTTAAACAGCTGTTGTGTGCTCATACTTTGGAGAAGTTACCTCAGATCAGAAGCCAACAAAATAGCTACCAGGCAACCTGAACGTATGTTACTAGGCTATATGGGAACAGAAGCCTATAGATGTATCCTTAGCTGGTTCTGAAATTTTTAAAGGCCACATTAATTGCTTTTCCCTTTAGAGAGCTCATGGTAGCATATACAGGGTTTCCCAGGTAATTCCACACTGAGGCACTAACCAGATCAAAGAGTTTTGCCACCCTCAGTGCTCTCTTCCCTTGCCATCCCCACTGAGTCCAAAGCAGGCTCCGTTCTTAATGCCCTTGCAGCCCGCCTCAGGCAAGGGCAGTAGCAGCACAGACGTAGAAGATGACAACACATGCAAACTGCACCCACTGCCTCCTCCCAAATTGCTGTCTAATGCCAGTTTGGCACCCTAAGTGCCCATGAGTATGGAGAACCAGTCCGGACCAAAACCGGACTTGCTTAGCACAAGCAAGGGTATCACATCCTGTGCCTTTAAATGACACCGTCTCAGAATATGGCATAGTAGTCAGCATGTCTGATGTGGGCCTGCGACAACCAGGTTCAAATCCCTGCTCAGCCATGGAAGCCTCCTGGGTGACCTTGGGCCCATCACTCTCTCAGAGACTAACCTACCTCACAAGTTTCTTGTAGCAAGGACAGGATGGAGGAAGGAAGAATGATGTGTTAAGCTGCTTTGGATCCCACTTATGGGGAAAAGCGGGATATAAGTTGAGTGTACAAAGTCAGAATGGCAGCGTTACAGGGCTCTTTTTGTAGCAGGGACTCCTTTGCATATTACGCGACACACCCCTAATGTAGCCAATCCTCCAAGAGCTTACAGTAGCCCCTGTAAGAAGAGCTCTGTAAGGCTACCTTAGGGATGTGTCGCCTAATATGCAAAGGAGTTCCTGCTACAAAAAGAGCCCTGGCAACGTATATGATGTTTCAGCCCCGTATCCATCAATTAAGAACCTGCTGTAACTGTGGACATCATAGTCTGTGTTCATACCACCTTTTATACAGTGAGAAGTATGTATTTTTCCTAGGTTGAGACATCTCTGTGTTATGGATAATGTAGTGTGAGAAACAGCCCTCAGGATCTGGTCTGAAGGAAGGTAAGCTGCTATTTCTATCCTGCTTACTCTGGAGTAATCCCATTAACACTTATTGGACTTCTCCCAAAGCCAGTGCTTAGAGGCTTGCCACTTAGCTATGCTTATCATTTCTTTTTCAAATGTTTATCCTACTACATGTTTCCACAGAATCCTCATTGTGACCAAAAGTATAAAATCATAAATACATCATATCAAATTTTAATTGGTTAAAAGCAATACCTGACAATTTTGAGGGGTTTTTTTTTGTCGGCATAGAATGGAGGCTTGTCTTCTCTGAGGTACTTGAGAGAAAAACTGTAGTCCACTGGAGTTATTTAGGAGTGAACCCAATGAATACAACAGGACATGTCCCAGTCAACACAGATGGATGAGGGGAGTGGAGGAAATGTTTCTTATGAATTGAGGACAATTTATTTCCAATTTATCATGAGAAAGCTCCGACTGGGGATGGGAGAGCTCAGTTTTGTATAGATGTTAATGCATCAGGCAAGATTGTGGCACCGTGCAGGGCAAGTCCTGTAGTCCTCCCCCACTTATAGAGGACTACCTGACAAGTAGAAGTAGAACCACCATCAGGGCTCTTTTGGGGCCGGAGCGGGCCGGAGCAGTGCTCCGGCAGCCCACGCACTGGGACACGTGGTGCCCGCAGCGACAAGCCCCGCCCCCAGCTCCCCTCCCGGAAGAGCTGCGGCCCAGGGCCGCTGAAGAGGCCCGTGGCTAGCTTCCCGGGTGGTGCTTCAGCGCTGAGGCCCCTGGGCAAGGCCCGTGGCTGGCCTCCTGAGGCCCACGATCGAGCCGCAGCGGCCCCGGGGAGGCCCAAAGAGGCTCGTGGCTGGCCTCCTGGGGCCCGCGCTCCGGCGCTGAGGCCCCACGGAGGCCCGACAAGGGCCATGGTCTGCCTCCTGGGGCCCGCGCTCCGGACCTATGGAGGCCCGAAGAGGGCTGTGGCTGGCCTCCCGGGGCCCGCGCTCTGGCGCTGAGGCCCCACGGAGGCCCGAAGAGGGCCGTGGCTGGCCTCCCGGGGCCCGCGCTCTGGCGCTGAGGCCCCACGGAGGCCCGAAGAGGCCCATGGTCGGCCTCCCGGGGCCTGCGCTCCGGCGCTGTGGCCCCACGGAGGCCCGAAGAGGCCCGTGGTCGGCCTCCCGGGGCCCGCGCTACGGCACAGAGGCCCCACGGAGGCCCGAAGAGGCCCGTGGTCGGCCTCCCGGGGCCCGCGCTACGGCACTGAGGCCCCAGGGAGGCCTGAAGAGGCCTGTGGCCGGCCTCCCGGGGCCGCGCTCTGGCGCTGTGGCCCCACGGAGGCCCGAAGAGGGCCGTGGTCAGCCTCCTGGGGCCCGCGCTCCAGCGCTGAGGCCCCGAGGACGCCCGAGGCCGGCCTCCCGGGGCCCGCGCTACGGAGCTGAGGCCCCACAGAGGCCCGTGGCCGGTCTCCCGGGGCCCGCATTCCGGCGCTGAGGCCCCACGGAAGCCCAAAGAGGCCCGTGGCCGGCCTCGCGGGGCCGCGCTCTGGTGCTGTGGCCCCACAGAGGCCCGAAGAGGACCGTGGTCAGCCTCCCGGGGCCACGCTCTGGCGCTGAGGCCCCACGAAGGCCCGAAGTGGGCTGTGGCCGGCCTCCCGGGGCCCGCGCTAGGGCGCTGTGGCCACACGGAGACCAGAAGAGGGCCGTGGTCGGCCTCCTGAGGCCCGCGCTCCAG
This sequence comes from Gekko gecko, assembly GCA_029375565.1. Lineage (NCBI taxonomy): Eukaryota > Metazoa > Chordata > Lepidosauria > Squamata > Gekkonidae > Gekko > Gekko gecko. The sequence continues at coordinate 53,369,555 of JAPDNY010000011.1, read as the reverse complement.
TGCTGAGGCCCCAAAGCGGCCTGTGGCTGGCCTCCGGGTGCCCACAATCAAGCACTGCGGCCCCAGGGAGGCCCGAAGAGGACTGTGGCCGGCCTCCTGGGGCCCACGATCGAGCACTGCAGCCCGGGGGAAGGCATGGATGGAGGTAAGTGAGGGATCTGGGTGGGTGGGAGAATCTTCCTCCCTCTCCCCATCTCTTTGCCCTCCTGTCCATCCTTTCCTTCTCTCCTTTCCTTTTCTTTCTTTCCCTTTTCCTCCTCCTCTCCTTCCTCTCTTTCTTTCCCTTCTTCCCTTCTTTTTCTCTTTCCCTCCTTTCATTCTCTCCTTTTCCCCTTTCCCTTCTTCTTTCGTTCTCTTTCTTTCCCTCTCTCTTTTTATCCCCTTTTCTTCCTTCTTTCCTTCTCTCTCTCTCTCTCCTTCCCCCTTTCCTACTGTGGCCCAACATTCCCCCCCCGTCTGGAAAGGGGAGGCTTTTGAAGATGCCCCCCCGCTTCACCTTATGACATTACTTCCGGTGATGTCAGGGGGTGTGGCATATTCTAATGAGCTATTATGCTAATAGCCTAGTAGCTCATTAGCATACTTTATGCTAATGAGCTCCTGCAGGTCTTTTTCTAGGAAAAGACCCCTGACCACCATGATGTGGCAGCAGCACTTCCCCACCTCCCCAGGCGACCAGAAGGGTATAACTGTCACTTGTATAAGAAGTAGCTGGGACTGCAAATCTGAGAAAGGATTCTTTTTAATCTATAGAGCCACTTCAACAAAGGAGTGCATTTGAAAAAAAAACACACACATCAAAATGAAATATGCATGTGAATTTGCTAGGAAAGAACAGTGAGCAATAGCTGGCCTGAAATATCTTATTCACAGATGTTTCCTGCAAAAAACCCCCAACAACCCAAAAAACCCTGCTTTCCACATATTCCTTGACTCATAGCTTCTCTTAACACATGTAGGGCTTTCAGCCACTCCAAAGTAAAAGAACCTGTGGAATTTATTTAGTCCCTTCCCCACTTCACTGTTTTAAGTATGGTACAAATAAGTATACCTGCATCTATAAGTATATATAAGCAAATAGGCAAGTTGTAAAAGGAGTGAACAAAACCTGGATGGTTTTTTTGTGTGAAATATACAGGGTGTTAACAAATTAAAAACATTTCAGTGGTCACTGAAGCACAATTATCTGATAGAAAAATACCTGAAAAATCTAGGTTGATGCTCTATATTGTTTTCTTCTAGAACTTTCCTCCTATCCCTCTGTAGTTGCTCAATCCTCTGCTTTTGCTCTTCTGCTCCTTCAATATTCCCTTCTTCTAGAAATCTGTAGTACACAGGATAGACAATGAAAGCATAGGACATTTCATTTTATGATCTTCTCAGGGTGGAATGTATGAGCTTTACTGTAGAGGCTGGAGGATTTAAGAGAACACATGTAGTGTAATGGTTGGGGTGCTGAACTACAACCAGATTCAAATCCTTGCTGGCCATGAAACTCACTGCATGACCCTGGGCTAGCAACTTAGCCTAGCCTAATATATCTCAGAAGGTTATTATGAGGATACAATGCAGAAGGAGAGAATGATGTATGCAGCTCTGAGTTCCGTGCCCTACAGTAGCCAGACTTGGCCTTTAACCCCACCACTCAAGACAGCAAGTTGGTGGAATGATTCTAGATATGGTTGGAAAAGTGGTGGGAAGTGACTGAAGAGTAGCCACCAGTGTTTCTGGAGGCTATCAGAGATCAGTAGTCTGGGGACACCGTTTCCTTGCTGCTTCATCTCCCTCATGCCAATACAAATGACAGATTTAATTGATGGCAGACATACCATATACTGGGTTGCACCTGCATCTAAAGGGTCAAAGACAACAAAAACCATGTCACTGTATGAATTCACTACATGAAAAGAATGAACATATTACCTTTGGTCAGGTCTAAATCTGGTGTCAGTAGGTGGTAGCATCAGTCTTGTGACTGGGTCCAGTTCATTTAATTCTAATGCAAATTGTGTGAAACCATACCACTTCTCATAATCTTTAGGCATTGGATCTGTAAATAAAAAATGACTTCAGTTTTGCTCCCCAAACTTTCCCACAACACCCCCCCCCATATTTTCATTGCATCAGTGCAAGTATAAGGCTGAGCAATAGTTAATGTTTAACTAATGGTCTTGTAATGTTAGCATCAGGGCTTTTTTTTTTTTTTTTTAAAGCAGTGCCAGAACTCTCAAGTGGGAAATGAAACTTTAAATCTGTATACTGAAAACTCATGAACTTTTAAACATTTTAAAAAATATTGTCAAAGAGGTTTTGGGACTCCATTCCAGTGCATTCCCCCAGAAAAAAGCCTGGTTACCTTTTTTTAAATACGTAGATATGTTTAAATTGTAATTTTTTTCCCATAACATTCCCCTTCCAGCTTTTGTCTTACCTTTCAAAAATCCTTGGTTTGAAGACACACACACATATATTTACAAATCTATTTAAACAAATAGGTGTTATATTCTGTTCTGCATACAATTCTTAAACCATGTACCAAGTATTCAGCTTAATTAACCATCAGTGTTAAAGGAAAACAATCCATAGTTAAGCATTGTATCCTCATAAGCCAACACTATTAGTAGTAGTAGTTTATTATTATGGTCTTAAGACCAACATACAGAGTATAGCCAACACTATTATTTCTGCCACATAAGAAAGCCTTTTTTTAAAAAAAGAAAGAAGCCAGTCTTAATGTTTCCTTGTCCAGAAAGTCATTTATGAGAAATCATAAGACCCCATCTTTAGAATATTGTTTAGGAATGCGTTAAAATAACAAATGCCTGAATTAGGAGAAAAAAGAAATAGAAGTGTATTCCTTGGGAACACAAGAGATTAGTAAATGAGTAAAAATAAAATTCCAGTCACTAACTTGCTCTCCAGATACAGTTTGGTGAAGATGGTGTCCCACTGTATATACTTTCATGCCATTTTCCAAAAAGCCGATGTACTATTTTTCCATTTTTGTCCAACACGCTGCCTTCAATCTCATGAACAATGTGATTCCAGTATTTTGCCTAGAAATAAAGTCAGCGAAACTAAAATTACTTTCAAAAGGTTAGTAAAAAAAGTGTCTGTTAACTTGCTATTTTAGATATTGTGATAAATAGAAATAACTTGGGCTGATACATGTAGCTGAAAGGGCTATGGTGAAGCAGCAGTAGAGCCTGTTTTATAGCTGATTTGTGCTTGCATCGTATTGGTTTATTTTATGCTTGGCAAAATACCCTGACCGTCTTCTTTGTGGACAGGTGGCATAAAAATGACGAATTCTGATTGAGGGTGAGGAATCCTGCTTTCCCTGTTGCAGAAACTTGCATGCAGTCCATCAGAACATGTGTCGTTCCCAATGGGGCAAACAAAGGCTCCCTGGAGCCATTCAGATCAGGAAAATGGAGCATATGGAAGGCTTCAGCCCCCTCTCCCTGAAAATTTCTGTCTGAACCAAGCTTCCATACTTCTGGGAATCATGGAGTGTTCAATGCATGACTGATCAAAAGTTGGACATATGGTCTGCTGCTGGATAAACAGGTGGCAGCTGCTACCAAGACTGCCTTTTACCAGCTGCACCTAGTTAGTCAGCTGCAGCCATTCCTGGGCAGAATAGATCTGGCCACTGTGGTGCATGTCCTCGGTACATCTGGATTAGATTACTGCAATGCATCTTACATGGGACTGATCCTAAAAAATGTTTGGAAATGTCAACTGGTGCAGAAAGCTGCTGCTAGAATGCTGACTGGAGTGGATTGTAGAGGCTGTACCACTCCAGTCTTGGCCCATCTACATTGTATCCCAATCTGCTTTCAGGCACAATACAAAATACTAGTGTTGATCTTTAAAGGCATACATGGCTTGAGACCAATATACCTGAAGGACTGCTTACTTCCTTTCAAATCTACCTGACTGCTACGGTTATCTTCTGAGAACTAACTCTGGGTGCTCCCACCTTCTGAGATTAGGTGGGTGGCAACCCGGGAGAAAGCCTTCTCAGTCATAGCACAAAACACTGGAACTGTCTCCTCAGAGAGACTTGCCTGTCCTCTTCTTTTGCCATCTTTCACCAGAACATGAAGACTTTTGCTTGGCTATCCTTCAATGATCACTTCTTCCTGTCCTGTTTTTAATTGTTGTTTTCATGTACTTGTATTTAACTTTTTGTTTGAATTGTGTGTTTTTGTTTAATTTAATGGTTAAGGCATGTTCATATTATGCACATTTTTAATCTGTTAGTTGTGTTGGTAGCCCTGATGAAGGCAGAAAAGGCAGGGTATAAATTTTTTAGATGAAATAAAGTGTGGGGACACAAGGACTCTGCAAGGTATTGCAGCCTTCAGACAGAATGAGTGGCCTAAACAGTTACCCACTCCACTACTTGTTGGACTGGGTTCCCCAGTTCTAGTTAGATATTGTACTACACTGGGTTGATTCCCCGACACTTTTAGTTTTATAAAAATAATTTACGTAGACCACATCTGGCCATGTGAGACTGCTGCACAAGTAATTCAACCCTGGAAAGAAAATGGGGGGGGGGGAGGGATTACTTCATAGAATAATTTTCATCAAAAATGTATTAAGTTTGCCTTACCATCCCATTTAACAACCTGGTTGCTCAGGAAGAACTTTTAAAGTGTAATCTTAAACAGTTACACCCTTCTAAATCCACTGAAGTCACTTCGAAGAATGTAACTCTGCTTAGGATTGTACCATTAGTCATCCTGTCGACTGTTTCAAAAACACCTTACCATATACGAGAAAATCTTGATGTTACCAGGAATCGCACCTTTATGAAAGTAAGTTTGCAGTGACAGGTATGATCATTCAGATTCTTTATTATGATCTCTCCATAGTGTTCTATCCATCGCTGGCCACTTAAAATGTTATGAATGCAAGATGTCACCTTATTCCACTCGTAATGGTCCCTGAAACTGGAATCCAAAGGGGAAACACTCAGCTCATGACATATCAAACAGCTAATAAGAAACAGTTAAGCTAGTGATGATTTACTTAGAATCACTGTCTGAAACATTCCGAATATCTCATTTTGCTTCCTTTTGTAACAGTGAGGAAATGCCTCCTTCAGGAAAAGAAAACCTAGCATGGACTTTGGGATAATAAATTAAGATCTGAATTAAGAGTTTTCAGAAATGCCAGTATTTCACAAAGGAATGATGTATATGAGTCACAGATTAGAGGCAAAACACATGCTTTGCATAAGGAGGCCCAAGGTACAATCCTTGACCTTTCCGGTTAAAAGGCTCTCAGACAGTGGAACGTCTGCTGAAGACCCTTGAGAGGTATTCCCTGTCAGGGTAGATACTCCTGAACTAGAGGGACCATAATACAACTTCACTTGGTTCATTTATTAAACATTTTAATAGAAATTTTACTGAACATTTTATTAAAGTATGAACATAAACACTGAAAGGATATATTAACTGAATACTCTGGGAATATGTTGAAAGTTGCAGTGAAAATAATATCTAAGTATCACAACTCCCCCAATTAAAATAGTTGCTTCCAATATACAAGGCACAGCATAAAAATATTTTAACTGAGTAACCAGAAGGGGTGTGTAGTTGAGGGGGTGGCCTCTGTGCCTGCACATGGAGGGGGCAGGGCCAATGGGTGGAGCAGACTGGGTAAGGGTCGGCCATCTGTTCCTCCCCAAGAACAAAGCCACTCACCTGTGCTGTCCCCCCAGCTCCTCTCCACAACCACCTTTATGCCCACAGCCAGTAGGCATCATCATCTTGTGAACCAAGGGAGTGGTCCCTTGCTCCACCCCGAGCTCCATCCTCTCCAACCCAGGGACATGCTTTACCCAGTCAAGGCTACAGCTGAGCCCAGTATCCAGCTGCAGCTCATGCTGTGTCCTTCAGGCCAGACCCAGCATATAGATTTAGCCCCTGCCATCACAGGGTGATTTTTTTTCCTTTTGAGCAATGGCAAAGGATAACACGTGGGGATTTTATGACCACTTGACTATATGTTCACTAAAAACAGATCCAACGTAACGAACTGCCCACAAGTGAACTTCATAGCAGACAGGGACTTGAACTTTGATTTCTTACATCCTCATCCCTGACATAGGCCACTAAACCATAAAGACATCTGATCAACATTGCCCTGCACATTATAAAAGCCAGCCCCGTTACTATCACCACTCCTCATCTCCACTAGAGATGATCTATGGAAGCATTCTTAATCCACAAAGTAACTCGCTTTGCTGGTAACTGCTGTCCTCCCAGCCCATCCTAGAAGCATAAGAGTAGGGAAACATACAGTACGGGGTGTGGGTATGGAGTGGAGCAAGACAGGCTGAAAGTGGGGTTATGATCAATAGGAATTTGACAGTGGGTCAATCTGGTAACCTGGTAAAGCTAATGATAAAGTTTTCCATCTTCAGAATGGTCTCTGATCCCACTGTACAACTGTTATGTACATAAATCCAAACACAATATCCTATGGCAGAATTTCGGTTTAAAATTGTATATATTTTGAGAACTTCTGAGTTAGAGGACAAAATTCTATCTGACAAATCTGGTCTTGATTCATCAGCATACTATTATAGAACTTACGCTGGCAAAATTACATGTGTTGTACCAACTGGCACAATCTCCATGGATTTCCCCCAAAATTTGTTCTTCCACCTAATATCTGAAATAAAAACAAACAAACAAAACTTAAGTATGTTCTTAGCAGCAAACACAGGCACACTGCTGCCGTCTGGTGATTTAGTTACTGATAAGACTGCCTGCAAACCATATCATGATTCCAAAAGAAATCAACTGTGTGGAACAATGGCCAGTTCATGCCCATGGCCCGTGGTGTCCATGGCCAAATGGTTTATTTTTTTCTTTTCAGATAGGACTCTGTGTTGCACAAACTCAGAATCTGATATGACAGATGGTCATCCCATCACAGTTGTTTTCCTTAGTAGGCTGAGAAGTGGCATGTAGATTTGCAAACCCCTTTCACAATGAATGCCAAGTTTGCACCAAACAGATGCCAATTTAGTACCAAACAGTGAGCTAACCATGCCTAGAGATCACTGGGCTTGGCCTTCACTGCTGAAAACACCTGCTGTCATGAACAACCCACCTGTGGGTGCAAGGGCAACTAGGGCTGCCAATCTCGAGTTGGGTCCTGAAGATCTCCCAGAATTACAACTAACCTCCGGGCTACAGACATCAGTTCCCATGGAGAAAACGGCTGCCTTGGAGGGTGGCCTCTATAGCATTATACCCCACTGAGGTCCCTCCCTTCCCCTAACCCCACCCTCACCAGGGTCTATCCCCAAATCTCTAGGCATTTCCCAAGCTGCAGCTGGCAACCCTACAACCAACTCTATTCAACAGAGTTTATATTTATTTACTACATTTTTATCTCAACCTTCCTCCAAGGAGCTCAGGGGGACATACAGCCTTTTCCCCCTTCTTCCATTTAATCCTCATGACAACCCTCTGATATAGCTTAGGCTGAGAGTGCAGAGATCCTAAACTGACACTCTAAATACAACAACACACCAGCCCATGGGAAGGTTGAAGAACTGTGTCCCTCTTCTCCATTGAAATGCTGGAGGAAACAAGACAAGGTTTTCAAATATCTTGATAAAAAGCGAAAGCCTGCAAACATATTTACTTGAGTTATGATTGTCCACTACACTTCTTTAAAAATGAGACCGGGAAACCCAATTCTCCCATGGAACTAGTTGGGCCAGTGAGGTAGGGTATCCTGCCCTACCTCACAGGGTGGTTGTTCTGAGACAATGGAAAAGGGGAGAACAATGTTTAAGCCACTTTGAGTCCCCATTGAAGAGGAAGGCAGACTATAAATAAAAACAGACTTAAATGCTATTTTGTCAAATTTTATATGCAAATCACCTTCCATTTCTGGCCTGCTTCAGACCCATCATGGTGAGATAGTTACAATTAATTTCTAACAGTAATTGTTTGATACATCATGATTCTACATTTCAAAGAGACATTGCTTTAAACATGCAGACTTTGGTTTAGTGCATGTATGTCTGAAGTAGATCTTAACTTTGAACTTCTAGACTTTTCTCATATTCTGAAAGCTAAAGCAGTAAATGATAAATTAAAGAGTTACCTTGCCAAAACACAAAATTATCAGATTCAGCATGACAGGCAGAGATAGGAGGATGATGACTGACCTAAAAAGAGAAAGGAAAAGATCACATCGACAAGCTTGTTTTTAATTAGTTATTTTTCTCTCTCTCAGGAACTATGAAATGATTTCATGCTTTAAATATATGGCTGACCACTAGAGGGAGCTGGTACAATGAAAATCAGTGATGAATAATACGTCAAGACGGCTTCTGAAGAAAATGAAGCCGAGTTGTAAAGTAAGGCTTCTTGTCAGTATCGGTATTTCAAACTGATTGAATTGTACTGGTCGAAGACTCTAATAATAAACTGTCAGTTCTGAATGGAGGAGTTTAAAATCAAACGAAAGAGCCTGTAAGTTAAGCAGCAAAAAGTTGCTTTTGAAAAACAAAGTTGTACTTACCTGTTAACTGTTGTTCATCATTGATCTGTGCAAGCCTGCCATTGGATAGGTCTTTACAGCTAAGAGCCTCCAGGGGGCGTTGCGCACTGAAGCCAAGTCTGTTCCCTCCCATGGACACGTGCTCCTGTGCAGCAACTCCCCCCTCTACCCTCAATGCCTCTAAGTGCTGCAGAAGCCAGAGCATGCCGCAGGGCAGGAGGGGCAAGGTAGCTTCCTGACATAGGCCTCTGGGACCTGTGCCACCTTGTTTGTTTAGATAAGACATTATGACTGTGTTGTCTGTGCGGTTAAGGATAGAATGGTTCAGAAGAACACCTGAGAACAACTAAGGGTATAACGGACTGCTTGCAGTTCTAGAATGTTAATGTGCAGTTGTTTTTCTTCCTCCAACCAAGCGCCCCTCGTTGACAATCCCTCGCAATGAGCACCCCACCCCAAGAAGCAAAGCATCCATGGTGAGGACCACTTCACGTGGAGAAACTCCAGAAAAAATTCCCTTGGATAAATTGGGTATTGAAGACCACCATGCTAAAGAACACAGGACAGGCCTGGGGACTGAAAATCTGTGCCATAAGGCATGAACTCCAGCTCTGAAACAGAACAAGAACCAGAGCTGTAGGGGCCACATATGTAGCCTAGCCATAGGCAAAACAGTGATAGTGGATGCCATGTATCCCAACAGGTGCAAAATCTTCTGAACTGACAGGATAGCCTGTAACCTTTCAGGTGGTAGAAAATCCTTTCCCTCCCGAGAGTCTAGCATAGCTTCAATAAACTGTATCCTCTGGGAAGGAACTAATCATAATTTTTCCCAATTGATCAGTAATCCTAGTTTTTGACAAGCTTCTGAAACAAGTACACTGATTCAACAACTCTTCCCTAGAAACTGGAACCAATAACCAATAATCTAAATAAGGAAATATATGGCAACCCTGGAGGCGGAGGTGGATGATGATGGGAGCTATACAGTTGGAAACACCCTGAGATCTGTGGCTAGCCCCAAGGGTAGAACAATGCACTGGAACATTCGTTCCTCCACAAGTAAAGTGTGAGAACTTGCTGTGTTGAAGATGGACCAAAATGTGAAATTAAGCATCCTTTAAATCAATCACTATGAACCAACAGTCAGCCTTTAATAATTGCAAAATCAAAATTGCAAAACCATACAAAACTTTATAATATTCCGAAAAAAACATTTAACTTTCTAAGATCTAAAATGAGACTGACTCCCCCATCTTTTTTGCCTACTAGGAACATCCGGGGGGGGGGGAATCCCTCTGAGGTTTAAGACTCTGTAACCTCCTCAATCACACCCTTCTCTATTAAAGAAGCCAGAGCATGGACTAGACCAGAAGTTAGTTGGCTGGATCCCCTTCGAGGTAACACACAAGGGAGAGTGAATTTAAATTCTAATTTGTAGCCAAGTTTAACTATAGATAGGAACCACAGATTGGAGGTAATTCCCTCCCAGCCTGATGCAAATTGGGTCAATCTGTCCCCAAATTTAACTGAGATCGATAATGCCCCTAGTCAGAATGATGACTTTGGGGCAGAAGTTGTTCCCGTGGAAGGGGGTGGTTGTTGATTTGACCTAGGTGGATTAGAGCCTTTGTGTCTAAAGTAGCCCTGATTGGGATACTGAGAGCCCAGCAAAGTGACAATCCCTTTGGTAGGGATGCCACATGAATGAACTTTGCTTAAACTGGGGTCCAGACAGATGGGAAACTCCTAGGGATTCAGCCATCTGTTTGTTCTTCTTTATTAAAGATAGCATCTTGTCAGTCTTGGAAGAAAATAGCATGGACCCTTCAAACAGTAAATTGGTCTTGGTCAATTTTGCTCTGCATTGGGCCTTCTGAGTCATGATGATGCTTCAGAAAGCAAAGTACCTTCATGATTTTGGTGAAATTTCCAACAATTACAGGAGACTCTAATGCAATCACCAATTCCTTCAGCAGCAAAAGATAGAGTTGGCTCTGGCATGCAGCGCCCCCTAGAGGCTTTTAGCTGCAAAAACCTATCCGATGGCAGGCCTGCATGTGCACAGTCCCCATGTATGCCTGTGCAGAAGATTGATGATGAAACAAAAATTTGCACGATAAGAGTTCGCCTGGCATTTTCAGAAGGAATGAACTCCCCAAACCCCCATCACCATGAAGAAAGCTGAATTTTAGAGTGGCGAGGAAATAAAATACAAGGACTCCACACATCTCCACCCTGATGCTGGGAAAAGTTGAAGGCAAAAGAAGAAAGGGATGGCAAAGGATGAGATGGTTAGACAGTGTCATCGATGCAATGGACATGAAATTGAGCAAACTTCGGAGGACGGCGGAAGACAGGAGGGCCTGGCGTGATCTGGTCCATGGGGTCGCAAAGAGTCGGACTCGACTGTGCGACTGAACAACAACCACCACACATCTTGGCCAGAATCTTCCTCAATATTTTCTTTATGTGAGGTTAGAACTACATGCTATTTTTAGTTTTATCCTCTCAACATTAATAGAATGTAGCCACAAGAGCAGTGATTAAAAAGTTTGACCATCTTTATTTCTATATTTATGTGGGCAGCTGATGACACCAAAGCAATATTTAGTCATTTAAATCCTTTTGCATTACTCAATGTGACAAACAAAAAGCTGAAGAACACAAAAATGATGGAGCAACTATGAGGATTATCACTGGCACAGTAGGAATTTTTTTTAAATGGCTTCCTTTGGTCTTTTCAACTGATCCTTCTAAAGTAAAATTGTAATATGAATCCCAGCTGCAGCTTGGCATCAGCCTTGACTGTGAAAATTATAAGCAGACTGTTTTGATCACATGCAAGTACATTATGCAAATAACTGTGGTCCTCCAACAGAAGTGATGTTACTGGCAAGGCCCCCAGTTACTAACATACTGCCCACACCTACTGGGAAATATCCTGTAACCATATTGTATTTTGATCTTCAGGAGTCTGAAATGCTTCCATCAGTGCTGCTGCCTGCAACTTCATAGGTATTGCGTGCTCACCACTCAGATTCAAAGACCACCTTAGAAACTCCCACTAAGCTATCAGAATTAGTGAGTTTACCAAAACAGAGCAACAGCAGCATTACAATACCTGTTCAGCAAAAAACTGGAAGCCCTTATCTTCACGGATATTTTCATAGGTTTCTCCAAGCACAGGATTAAATGGCTTACTTCCAGCTCTATAGTAAGTGGATGCATAGGCAGAGACAGCAAAAGCAGCCACATACACCTAAAAACAGAATGCACAGAATACTGATCATTAATAAAAGGGCAAGTGCATAGGTCCTTGCTGCATTAGATAAATGTTTCTTTTATAGAAGAAAGGCCCTCCACCGATGTCAGACACATTTCTCTCTACCTGATTTTTTTCTAATTGTATCTATGCCTCCTACAAGCTGGAGTATTATACTCTTGAGCACTGGAACATGACTCATTGTTTACAGCTACTTTATTAAAATGTATAGAGGTTCACAATCCCAAAAGCAGCAAGATGAACTTTTAAAAAGAAACCAAAAAAAGAAAAGAAAGACTCACATTCATTTAAAAAGTTTAGGATAAGACAGAAGGGAATCTGCAGAGCAACATTTACAAGCCACAGTCTAGTGTGTAGCTCTGCACTCCTAAAACAGGCTCTTCCACTGCCAGTCAAAGGTGCCGAACACACCATCTATTTACTACTTACAGAATTCAGTTTATGAAAGCTGGTAATGGGAACTACTGTGGTAAGAGACTTCAGCTTCAGCTTCAGGGTACTGCACACAATAGGCTCATGTTCATGTATAGCCAGCTGCATGAGGACCTGTGTGCTAGTGGGTGCTGTACATGAAGATCTGCTACTGATCCATCTGTTGGGAACGTGTGTGTGACAATGGGAATGCTCAACTGTTCTCACTCCTCATTCCCTGCCAGGCAACAGCTCTGAGGAGGTTTTGCCTAGGCAGTCCCTGCCTCAGGAACTCTGTACACACTGCTTTGGGTTAGGGCGGCAAAACTGGATTCAACACTGGCTTGTTTCAAATACTGGTCCAAAAACATTTAATTATTAGAACAAACTGGATATTTGTAATCCAAATGGGCCTTGCCTAATTATAAGTTGTTTTGAACAAAATTCAGTTGCAAAGAGCAAAAACTGCTGGAAGAAATCCTTCTTTTAAAAAATGGCAACATACCACATACAATTAACAGAAATGGCAAATGACACTAAACAGCCAGATTCCATTCACAAGCAGGGCTACCAGTTCTATCAGGGAGTGGAGGAAGCTGCCAGCATGAAAGTCTCTGGATTTGCTTCATATGGAAAAAAAGGGGGCGGAGTTTATTGTGCTTTTTGGGGGGCTCAAGTATATGACTATCAAACAGCCCCCCTCCAACAGGAAACAGAAGAACAAAGCCTTTGCTTTTCTTAAAGACTGCAAGAGAGTTGGAACCATTGTACATGTTACTAATATGCAAATTAATCTCAGCACATTTGTAACCCAAAAAATGAGAAGACTGTCTTCTTAGATTGCTGTACATATTGGTTGGCTATGGAGTTAACAGTCACACAATCCACCGTTTATACCTTACGGAGGATACATCTTTCTCAGAAAAACTAAAATATAAAGATGATTTTGTGATTCTACCCATAAGGCCAGTAGAAGCTACCTAGATAGGCAGGGGTTAGATGTGTTTCCTTTGCACATACCAAGTAATGTTCATTAAAAAAAGGCACTTCTGTTTCTCAATATATTGTATTCAAAGCCAATGACAGATTTCTTTTGGCTGCATACAGTACTGCTGCAGTGCTGCCCTTTTACACAGTTTTGGGAGCTGTGGTCTGGGCTGGGCATGAACTACCAGCTTTGCATCTATGCAAAGGGACACCCCCCCCACTCTTTCCCTTTCTATCACTCAGCTGGTCTTCCAAATACAGCAAGGGAAGAAGTTGTGCTAGTCAAGTTTTTTCCTCTGTAAGATGCACTGAGGTGATGCACCATCCCTCACATCTTTATGGCACATACAGAAGAGAAAAGAATCACTGTCTGACTGGAACAGCAGAGAGAAGGGTGTTTCTTCATACCATCCTTTCAAACAGGTTATGCGTCTGTGCAGCCTTATCCAATAGTTCACTGTATTCCAGCTCTTCGCAGAGTCGCTGCAGAGTATTCAGCGGCTCATTCAACTCAACAGGCATTGCCACTTTGGAGAGGTCTTTTCCGATGTTGTTCCGCAGAATGTTCCAAAGGCTGATATTACTTGTGTTAGGGCATGGAGCTGGCAGACATGTCCTTCGCTGGGAATGGTATTCCATGCTACCATCGGGAACACAGTCTGGAAGATAGATGGTGGGACTCAGTTTGTCAACTCATGGACTTTCATAGCTTTTTACCTCTTTAGTTATAAAAATTATATTTTAAATATTATTTGTTGCTTTGTATCAACATTTCCTCCAAAGGGCTACAGTCTGCATCTTTACAACAGCCCTATAAGGTGGTTAGGCTCAGGAGGACCTCCTGTTCATCTTCTCAACTTCAGGCCTTCTTTCACACTGCACCCCCGGTTGGTCATACAGGCTAATGCCTTCTTGTTGGCTTCCCATGGAATGCCTTCCTTCTATACACCGGCCACCTTTCTTGGACATCTTTCAGTATTGGGCTATCTGAACATCCTTTTAGTTAACTGGGTGGTGTTTACTCCTAGTTGGTTATCACTACACATGGCTTTGTATTTTTAAACTCCCATTGTGGGCTGGATTGTCTTTAGCTGCAGTTTAGAATCATGTTACAGAACTGCTGGTTTGGTATGTGGGACTTTGATTACTTATTTATTTCCTTCATTTATAGTCTACCTTTCTCACTGAGACTCAAGGCAGTTTATGGAATAGCACTGCCAACAGGCTTGGAGAAAAACTTCCTGCCCCTTTAATAGAGGCTTAACGTGTGGATGGCCCAAGCTAGCCCAGTCTCCTTAGATCTTGGAAACTAAGCAGGGCCAGCTGGGTTAGCATTTGGATGGGAGGCCACTGGTGTTCCCTCTAAATTGTGTGCATGAGAGGCTGCTCATTAACACAGGAAGCCCCACTCAGCAGCAGTCTGGAGCCACGCAGCGTCTTGCACGGCCCATTGCCCATTTGAAGATTACAGCAGTTATATTCTGCTCAGGACGGAAACTGCTCCACTCAATAGAGAAAGAAATATTAGAGGGAATATTAGAGACCACCAAGGAAACCCAGAGTCACCATGCAGAGGCAGGCCATGGCAAACCACCTCTGAACATCTCCTGCCTTGAAAACCTTACAGGGTCGCCGTAAGTCAGGTGCAACTTGACAGCACTTTCCACCACCAATGTGTGGAAATGGGCAGTTGAAGCTTTTCATGGCACGGAGGCAAATGACACCCCACTGTCTCTATTAAAGGGACAGGGCAGTTTCCCCCTCCCCCCCACTAGTTGGTAGGTAACTATTACAGAGTATAAACAGTATAATACATTCAATCAAGGGGGGGACGGGGACCATGTAACATGTACTACAGAATAATGAAACCAAAATCCCCTGGATTTCATATCATTTTATCTAGCATGTACTTTTAGTGGAGAGGCAGCAACATAGGAAATAAATGAATAAAGTAAGTCATTAATGATTTACACCAACACGCACAAATCTGAACCCGGGTTTTCCTGCTTCCAAGCCCAACCGTTTTGTCACTGCACCACGATGGCTTTTCCCTGTGACAAGGATGAATCACTCCCCATTTGATACCAGTATTTAATTTTCCTGCAGTTGAAGTGGGAGGGGAATCATCTGTGTATTAAATTTAAAGTCAGATTTCACACTCCAGCACTGGAATACACAGTGTGGGATCACAAACAATCAAGGACGTAACACTGATCACAATTCTAACACAATGGAGAAGAGTCTCAGAGGAGCCATGTATAGAATGTTTATACAAAAATAAAGAAAAAACAGCCATGTTTTTCTCGCAATGCCTGTTTTCCGGGGAGCTATTTTGATAGCTCTGGCCAATTCCCTCTTTCACACATAAAACACAGCACATCCAGTGGAAGCAAGAAGAGGGGTCTCTTCAACAGAAGTACAACCTGAAGAGAAGACATCCGAACTGTAATAAAATGGATGAGTACTTCTTCACCCAAAGAGTGATTAACACATGGAATTCACTGCCACAGAAGATGGTGGCAGCTACAAACATGGATGGCTTCAAGAGGGAATTAGATAAACATATGGAGCAGAGATCCATCAGTAGCTATTTGCCACAAGGTATAGATAGGAACTCTGGGGCAAGTGATGCTCTGTATTCTTGGTGCTTGGGCGGGGGGGAAAACAGTGGGAGAGCTTCTATTTATTATTATTTATTATTTATTAATTTCAATTTATACCCCGCCTTGCCGCACAGCAGGCTCAAGGCGGCAAACAGTGAATTAAATCCAATAAAACACAGATGTACCATACAATGCAAAAATTACAATAAAATTACAATAAAGTGCTTCATACAGATAATATAAGTGCAAAATGCAATTTCATACAGACAGCACTCGCTATTTGATGATCCAGTGTAGCAGTATCCTGTAATATGAGGGCCATGATGTTCAGCTATAAGTAGCTCGTTCATCAGTGGCAGCTCCTAATTGAAAGCCTGGTGGAAGAGCTCTGTTTTACAGGCCCTGTCCTAGTCCCACTGATGGACCTCCTGATGGCACCTGGTATTTTTGGCCACTGTGTGACAGAGTGTTGGACTGGATGGGCCATTGGCCTGATCCAACACTGGCTTCTCTTATGTTCTTATGTTCACATTATTGTACTAAGAACTTGAAGGACAATCCATCTTCACATTGATGCATGTACGCATATCTGTGCGTGGGGGAAGCACAGTGTTCAACAGAACTTGATCTTCTTTCCTTTCCATTGGGCATGGGTGATATTCAAGTTTTGGGTGCGGAAGAGGGAAGAGAAGAAGCATCATTCTGTTCAGGCTTAGGCTATTCCCTCCACACACAGGTAGTTCTGCCTACACAGGAACAGTGCAGAAGAGGAATGGATGGACTTTAATTTTAAAAAGGAAATGGACCCCTCCATCTCACTTTA
The DNA here is from genome assembly GCA_029375565.1 of Gekko gecko. NCBI lineage: Eukaryota > Metazoa > Chordata > Lepidosauria > Squamata > Gekkonidae > Gekko > Gekko gecko. Next base: position 53,352,898 of record JAPDNY010000011.1, on the reverse strand, counting down.
TAACTTTTCATTATCAATTTCTGGTAAAGCAAAATAAATAAATAAATTAAAACATCTGCACAGAGTGAAAAAGTTTCCTACCAAGAGTTTGCCTTTCATTTTCTATGTCATTACTTAGGTTGTCTTCAGAGATGTTATCGCTGACATCGCTGGCGTATGAATCATCATCAGATACCTTCAGGAGGAAGGAAATCCACTTTCATTCTGATTAAAGTGGCAGAGGCAAGTGGGAAGGAAACAATTCACATGCATAGTATACAGCAGCATTTGAGGAAACTCAGAAAGCTGATAAAAATAGGTTATGACAGTTGGAATGGATCTTGCAACAAGAGAATGCTTGCTGTAGCATCTGGCCTGGACTCTAGATGAGCTGAGTGCAAAAGAAGTCCACATAAGCCACTGTTGCATTTTTGAAAAAAATCTTGCAACATCTCTTTGTCTAATACAGGGCAAATTTTTATTTTAGAACATACATCGTAGTGAAGGATTTTAGTTGGGAACATCTACATGTAAGCAGCACTTCCGGTTACTCACTCCCAGCCTTTTGCTTCTCAAGAATTCTTTAAACAAGCAGCAATAAGCCTGTGCTTTGAAGGGGAGAATAACATGCTGCTTGTGGCACTGAGATGGCAATTAGTGTGCAAAGGCAGGAAAAGGTCAAGACACTTTGAAACGAGCAACACGAGTCTGATGTTCCCATACTACCACCCCAGACCTCGTTTTCTGAAGAGCTGGCAGACAGCAGGACTTCCTGTGCATCAAAAAACTCGGTAAGAGAATCTGTTATAGACAGCCTGCTTTCGTTGGAGAGCTGATGAACCAGACCCCTGGTTTCTTCCTCTGAATCTTCCTGTAAAGAGAGAGGTGGAGAAGTGCTTTGAGGGAAAGCATACAGCAGACATGGAGGATACAAAAAAAGCAGCTTTTAAGAAACATTGTTTAATCAGGAAGAGGCCAGCCATCCCCTGAGGGGCTGCTCCAGTTAATTTATTGCAAAGGATTTCATCTCCTTGGTTAAATAAATGCACCTGCTACTTGTAATGTCTGTCAAAGTTTTAGCCATGGCTGCCACATTTCTTTTCGTATACAAGACTCCACAAGTACAAAGGCAAGGAATGGATTATGTCCTGTTATAATAAGCCACAGTAAAAAATATAGGATCACTGAGAAGGGAAGAATCATAGCCTCTAGCATGGAGAATCCAAAGAGAAAAGACAGGGCAGTGTCACAATGAGTAGAGAGTTCAAAGACTGTTAGAGATAAATTACAGATAAACACCAATAATACAAGTGCAGAGCTGGTGGCATGCATTTTAGAAGGCCATAAGCAGCAGAACACAAAAGAATTACTCAACAGGTCAAGGCAAGCTTTGTGTGTGTTGTACTAACTGTTTCTCTCATAAGGGCTGTGATCACACACACTCAATAATCCACTTTCAATGCATTTTACAATGATTTTTACTGTGTTAACTGGCAAAATACAGTTTGAAAGTGGATTGAAAGTGGACTATTTAGTATGTGTGATCACAGCCCTAGGGTTGCCAACCCCGGCTTGGGAATTCCTGGAGATTTGAGAACAGTTGGTGTCTACAGAGGGCCAAGTTTGGGAAAGGGAAATGAACTCAGCAAGAATGTGGTGTCATTCTAGGACTTCTATTTCAAGCTGTACGGTATGCCATGGAGTCTGCCCCCCACCAACAAAGCTGCCATAGCCATCAGGAAAACTGATCTCTATGGTCCAGTTGTAATTTTGGGATTACACCTTGTAACTGGTAACTCACTAATAGACTGGTATATACACGCAAGAGAAGCAGTAGAATATCAAGGTGGTTAGAATGGATCGTTACCCTTCGGATGATGGATTTCTAGTCTAATTGGTTCTTCATATAAAAAACTACATGCAATTAGAAAACCAGCACAACAATCAGAAACCTTCTGTCTTGGCTTGCTATGTGGTGTTTTAGCAAGGAGTTTTAACATTAGGAACATCCTAAATTGTGATCTGCACTCTGAAGTGGTGTCGACAAATCTACTGCCTCGGCCTCTTGCATGTGTACATCAGGCCTGATTCTCCACACATGGCAGGGTGAGATGACAACATTCTGAGGAAGCAGAATAGATAGTGCGACTTCAAACTGTGAGGGAGACTTTTTAAAAAAAGAGACCAAATTTCTCAACACTTCCTTGCATTAAAAAAAAAATCTCTGCAAGGGGAAATGTAACACAGTGAACAGCTACCAGGGACACAAGCTCTTTCACTAATGTGCTACCTTTTATTTGCAGGGAGTTTTTTTTCATATATGAAGATTTTTAAAAAATTACCTCCCACCCACAGTCTGAAATGGATCAGTCCATGTCTCTGCTTTAGGGTTCTATCAACTCATTGTACTGCACATGCACAACCTAGGAGAAATCTGCTGGATTATGGGACTCCTTAGCAACTTCTTAGAGGAAATAAGGCATTGAAGTACATCTAACTGTGAATGAGACTGGGTTACTAGCTTGGTTTTATGCAAGAAAACTAAAACGGGCACACAAACACTCCTTTGGCATGTTTGACAACTCTCCTTTTCCTTCAGTGGTTTTCCAGAAAAGCTTCCTTGGGTGGTGCCAGTGAAAACCAGCCAGTGACTATATGGTGGAAGACCACATCTCACACATACAGAATTGCCAGCCTGGTGCCTGTAAATCTTGGGACCTCCTGGAGGGCAAAGTCTAGGGAGAGGGGAGCATGAGAGATACTGTGATATCACTTCCAGGTGATCATCCAGAAGTGATATCCCAGCCCCCGTGGTGTTCTGAGAATCCCCCTGATCTCTATGGTAAGGACCACAGAGATTACTGCAGGGTTCCCCAACCTTTTTGAGCCTGTGGGCACCTTTGGAATTCTGACACAGCATGCTGGGAGCAACCACAAAATGGCTAGCAGAAAACAGCTGCTGCAAGAGGCAGAGCCAGCTACAAAATTATTGCCACAGCATAACTTCACTTACACAGTGAAGATCTTTGTGCCGTGCTGGCAGCTGTTGCCAAAGCAACATTTTTAAAAAGCCACACAGCCAATGAAATGTCCAATAGCCAATCAGAAGCCTTGCTGGACACTTTCTAAAAATACTTGGTGGGCACCATGGCACCCAAGGGCACCAAGCTGGGGATCCCTGTATTACTGGATAGTCCCAGTGCATTGTGGATGCTGTGACTCCCCATCCCCCCCACTGCTTGACCAATCGAGTGCAGGAGGCTGAAGATGGGAATTTGCTCCAAGCAGGCAAATGGTAAACCTAACAGATAATCATACAAATAAATAGATAAGACAAGAGTTTCAATTACTACTAAACAAGCAGGAGAAATTTCTTATTTAACTATTTGGAATATTTCTATGCTGCCTCCTTAGAGTGAGATTGCTTACAATTAAAATAATATAATAATACAAAACAGCAAGCCATTACACATAAACAGCAAAAAGCTATCCATAAAACAGACATAAGGCCAGAAGAAAGCTGTTTTTAAAAACTCATAAAATAAAAACACTAATTAAAAAGCCTAGGTTTTTAAAAAGATGCCTTTCTAGTCTAATGCCTCAAAGAAAGAGTGTTTCAAAGCTGAGATGCCACCACAGAAAATTATCTGTCTCTAATCGCCATCTGCCTCCCCTCTATGGGGGGCAAAGAGATCTGGCTTTGAGAGGCAGATCTTAACTGGCTACTGGCTGGCTGGATAGTATGAGAGGAGATGTTCCTTCAGGTATACTGGCCACAAGCTGTTTATGGCCTTAATAGGTAAGAGGCAGCCCTCTGAATTGTGCACATAAGGAAACGTGCAAGAAAACTTCCCTTGTCAAATATCTGATTCAGTTTCATTTGCACAGATATGTGAGGGACAAAAAATCCAGAAAATGCTTTTATTTTTTTTCTTGATTAAAGGTTCTTAACAGCAACAGGGGCATTTTTTTCAAAGAGCAAAAGCAGCATTTCTCACTAACTTTGGTAAGATCACAAGTGGCTAATTTAAATCGACAACCCCTAAGTTATCCACAAGCTCATCTGTAATCATTCTTCTATTACAGCATTTACAAGCATATTTTCCTTTTGACAGCTTTGCTGTTTTGTCTGTTAATTCGGTCACTTAACCATCAAGAGCTATTCAATGTGTCAGTGCTTTGCAATAAACATATTATTAAAATAAATCATTAAATGAATGGCGCTCAGAACACTCATTCCTGTGAGGCTTGGCTGTGTCAGTTTGATTGCTAAACTGATATTTTCCTAATCTTTGAATAATACTAGGATTATTAGATTTTGCACTGGCTCTGAACCAATACTAGCGGCGCAATATGCCATCTTCATATAATGCAATTGCAATGGGGCAGGGAGGTCTGGCTACAAGAGGATATATAAAAGATGTTGCATTCCAGTGCAGATAATGGGAATTTAGAGCCTTACAGAAATCTAAATAAACTGCAAATTGGATGAGAGGTCACATAATGGTGTCACATTGCTTGGACAGAAGCTCGCCTTGCTGATAGCCATCGTGGGGTTTGTTTTGTTCTGTTTTGAATACTCCTTGCACTTTGCCCTCTAATAAACTCTTTTATAAAGTTCATAAATGGCACAGGTATGCCAAGGGGGCATATCAATGGCTCTATTCAACTGTCACCAAAAACAAACAAACAGCTTGCACATGGAGCATGTCTGAGGACCTCCTCCTTTCAGAAGTCTTTGACTGAAGTTCAATTTGTTGTGAAATCTGAATGCAGATGCTTTTACAGCTGGAGTTTGCTTCTTTCCCACTAAAAGGGGATTTCTAAACCAGGGTTAAACTATGATTTAGAATCCCACTAACTGAGGTCTAGTCTAATCAATACAGGCATCATGGGAGTATTTCTGTTTGTATGTGAATATTTGTATGTGAAGACTCACACATGCATTTCTCATGTTGAGTTGGTAGTAGCTTGCCACTGCAGGAATCCATCTCAACAATTCCATGAGAGTTTCCTGTAATTATTTGGCCAGTGGCATTCTAAAGTTTGCATTATACTTCCAGGGCAGGAAGCTTTTAGTATTGGCTGGCCATAGAGCTGATTCCAAACTATCTGAAAGAACAGGCACTATTTAGCCATCTGGGTCTATCTTCCTTTAGGAAGCTTGCAATAACTTATGGAACAAGAAAACTTTGGAGCACTGGGGAAAGGCTTTAAAAAAAATCCTTTACACCATGCATTGCAGATTAACATTTGCAATGAGCAACACTTATAGCAAGTACTCTTTGTGGACATAGCTTCATCAGTGATTTCAGTTTGCTACAAGTGTTACGTTAGATAAACAGGTCTGAATCTTATGCAACAACTATGTTTTTCACTGTGCTCGGAAGTGGAGGAGTGTGACACATTGACAGGGTTAGATGCTACATGAAACCCTGGCTACAGTACATTTTGACTGGATTTAAATTTTCATCCAAAAATTTACTAGAATAAGTCAGGGGATTGTGGTGCTATTGACAAATTCATAGGGAAACAACAATTTCCTCTGATAGTAGATTACATACATACATAGTTTATTCACAGCAAAAACTAGCATAGTAGATTATTTTCTTCCATAGAGATTACAGGGAAACTGTGGCTCAGAGACAAATCCTCACAACAGTGCTCAGTAAAACAGCAATACAATTCATTCCAGTGGAAAAACTTTGTTCAAGAACAAGCTGTAAGTACTCAAGGACAAATGAAGAAGACAACAGTCTGAAAATTATATTAAAGAATAATTCACAAATGATTTTCAGCACAAACAGATCAATTATAACTCCATGCAATAAAATCAATACTTCCTAAATAAATCACTCTGAAAAGCTTGGGATTTGAAAGGGACAAATAGTTTCTAATATATAGTGTCAGGATTATTCAGGGGTAGACTGAAATACATCCCAAGGAAGACTGGGCAAAGATTTCTCAGATTCTCTGAATGTGATTGAGCACTGTCCTTTCAATGCTGTTTTCATTTGTACCTTATGGCATAAACTGTACAAAGTAAGCCCTACTTTGAGAAGCTTTTTTCCCCTGAACTGCCAAGGTAAAAATTTCCACTACTTCTCCAAAGCCTCATCTTTCAGATCCAGGTAAATTCACACCTACCATGTTAGTCAGCTCTCTGCCTCCAATGGAGTGGCAGGCCCCATAAGCCTTAAACAGACGTCACATTGCAACAGAAAGGTACACCTAAGTTGCAGCAGGAACATTCATTATATTAGACTAACTTTGGATCTCTCATGCCTTCAGAGTACAGTACAATTCCCATAGTTTGTGGAAAGAAATGTTTTTACAAAGTGTTAATCAAGGGATTAAAATCAGCCTGACAATTCCTATTTGACTTCTCAATCAATCAACCTCTGTACCCAGAAGAAATTCTTGCACCATTTAGAGAGTAATATAGCACCTGCTTCTTTCATTTAAAAAAACCACAGTCTATCTGTAAATATATCTCCATTCATATTACTTTGCTAGTCATAGAAACACATTCCAGAAATTGTTTTAAAAGACCCAAGCCTAGCAACTAACAGGGAAAGTTCAGTTCAAGCAAGAGTTTGGCTTTCGCATCTTTTTTTTTTTAAAAAAACATTTCACATCAGTGAGTGCTCTTTGTTGATCGCTTTTGTGAAATACACTTTTCAAACTAACAAGCTGCAGCGACGGAGATTTTGCTTTGGAATCAGAGGGTTATATCCAGTGACTCCCTTCTGCTAAGTGAAGGGTCTTCCTCTAACAGAACAAAGCACAGCTTCTGCCACCTGTACAAGACTCCTCAGTTAGTGGGAGTTATTCGCATGTATACTAGCCGTGCATTCAGATACACCCGGGCCAAAATTATATGGCATTTTTGGCATCCCAAAGATATCTGGGATTTTTTAGAAAAGGGGGGGGCAGGGGGAGAATGTCTTTGGTTTCTATGGGTTTCCCCACTGCTCTTGTCAGTTTCAAGAGGTCCCCCCCTTTTCTGGGTTCCTTTGGGTTCCCTTCCTATTTTCTTACACAGAGCTTGCAAAATCCTCATCAGAGCCTGAAGCCTGGGCCCCTCTGGGTTATTGCTCCTGGTTCCCTGTTTGGAGCCCCTGAACAATTTCCTAGACCTGTGAGCCCTTGAGTTTTTTTCACATCCCTAACATATAGTACCAGTCCACTGAGCAAAGTTGGAAGCCTTTCTCTGGCCTAAGAAGATTCTCCCCACCTTAAGTGGCTCTTCCCCTAATGAAGATCCACTTAAGTTGCTGGAAGTCTGAGGACAGGATATATGCCAGGGAAACCAATCCACTATTTACAAAGAAAGAGCAGTTTGTGTCTCTTTACATTTGTGTTTTTGTGCAAAAGCTGTAGCATAGGGAATTAATTAGTAAGCTAGTAGGACAGTGAGTATACAGGTAGATTGGTAATACCAAACTAAAGTAACAGGGTGGTTTTGCTAGCTACGTAAACTACAGGAAAATGGAATGGCAGGAAGTCACCAGCTGGCACAATACAAGAAACACATGCTCAACAATATCATTCTTTCCACGGGAAATGTTCTCAATTCACGCCACAGTATAGTATCAGAAGAGTCAATAGCCTGTGGGAAGATGCCACTGAAAGGAGAACTGAAACAGGACGAGATGCAGCTAAGCAGGTGTAGGAGCAGAGCAGGAGGGGGATGCAACAAACAGCTTTGCAGAAAGACAGGAAATCTATACCCACCTTTGCCAAATCTGGGCTGGATTTTGCATTAGCTGCTGAATCAAGGAGCATAGACTCGGCATGTATTCTGCGCAACCGGTCTTTAAGATCTGTATTTTGTGCTATGGCCTGGAATATTTAAGACAAAAGAAAGTACATTTGGGCTATATGGTGCCTTAGCTAATCCCGCCAAAATGAGGAATAGAGCTCTGTCAAAAACAATTTGACATGTGCGCTTCTATTGGTCTTTCTGCATGTTGAATAATTCAAAACTGCATTTTCTATTTGGATTCAAGGAAGAGGTGGATTTAGATGACCAGGACTGGCATAAAAGTGTACTGAACAGCAGCTGTTAGAGAGCACCTCTACAAGCAGATGGTTAGTTAACAAAGCGATTTACCACTTAAGAGACTACAGGTGATTCTCCTCCCATTTGGTTATGGGTTCCAATAACTCTCTCAAGAAGTGCTTGGAATGCAAAAAACTAGATGTAGCAATGAGATCAAACAAGGCCTTCTCAGTAGTACATAGATACTATTACATGGGTTGTAGCATTTTCTGTACTTTTCTGCAACTTATAATATCAAATCAGCCATTGTTACATCCACCTCCTGACATCTCATACAGATCTTTAGTTTCCTCAAGCAGAATTATTACTGCTTTTTTAATGTGACTAATCAAGTTGAAATGTACATTTCTCAATATTCTGAAGAGTGCTTCATTAGAAACTGACAACAAATTGGTGTAAATGGGTCTTTTTGCAGACAATACAGCTAAACGCTCCCCCTAGTGCTGTGGTAGGGGGAATACCAGTAACACTTTCCTACATGGAAATGTCACCATGACCTTACTCCCCTCACTTTCAAGTTATGTCAGCCAAAAGAGATTGGGAAAGTAACCGGTATCATGTAGAAGCTAGCTCATCTTCTATAAGAGAGATCTAATAGTTGAATGACGCAGAGCCAATCCATTATAACAGTAAGAAAGGCACATCGGACACAGTAATAAAAACGAACATTAGACAGTATGAGTAATCAGGGCAAGATCAAACAAGTCTCTTCAGCAAGTGGGAGTAACGCTTGGTTCTGTCACAGAGAATACGATTTTTAGTGCAAGTATGACTAATCGCTTGGGAATTTACATTTGTTAATTACTTTCCTAGCAGTTAAAACAACTAATAACATGATCTACTGAGAGGGACACTGCTTTGAGACAGCTCTTTGTTCACGGCCATGAGAAAAACTAGATTTAAATGCATTACAGCAAGAGTTTTCTGTATTTGTACTTAAACATACCACAGTGTGGTTATGTACAGAAATGAAAACAGAAGCACATTTCTGAAAAGGTGACTCAGATGTGAAATGTTTTGAAGTGCACTCACCATTTTCTGAGTTATACACTTTACAGATTTACAGAATAATTTCTGCAAACATAGTAAAGGTCTTCAGAACTAGAATGAAAATATCTCTACTTGAAATCAAAAGCAATTTAAAATATTTGATGGCTGTTAACTCTATATTCCCAAATACATCTGCCACTGACTTCTTGCCAAAATTAGATGTGACAGAAATTAGCTAATTAACCCATGTGGCCAGATCTTTGGAGTCATTTCTGATGTATCTCCTTGCAACCCCACATACTGACAGGAAACTAAATGAAAGGATACAAACAACTTTTGGGACTTAGCTGGATCTTTAAAATCACTGGGTTCTGCAGCTGGCTCACCTAAATGGAGCCTTATTTGGATTGATTTCTATCTGACTGCAGACTAAAGTTAGCAGAGAATCCTCCCCATCCCTCAGTGACGAAAAGCTGGGAACAGACTGACAGAAGGGTCAGGAGAAGCATCAGTCTTCCTTGCTATCACACAGCTCACCACTTGCCCAGCCCCCGAGAAGATGGGCACAGATAAAGGTTCTTTCCCAAGATGTAAAGTCTAGCCTATTTGCAGCATCCCACTTCATATTTTCTTCCTGTGATTAGTTATTCCCCCCCATCCCACAATTTACTATGTACCTATGACATTCCCTTTTCCATTTGCTATTTCTTGATTTTCTGGATATATCTCACCAATCTAGCAAATCACTTCGAAGGAAACTTGACAGGAACAGCTCTAGAAGAAGCTGTCAGTTGTAAGTGGTTAGCTGCAAGTTCACAAGGTTCCATGCTACCAGGTGAGTTGGCAATGCCAGGGTCTGATTTGTACATATAGCCAAGAATTCTAATAAGCCCCAGAATCCTGCAACTGTGAGATCAACTTCATTCCATGTTTGGATTTCTTGTGTCTGTTTTAGTCTCTTGGATGTTCTCCGCTCTTAAGACTGCACCAGCAGAATCTCTTTGCTGATGGCAGAGCTTCTTTTTGTTATGACATGGAACAACATGTTCTATCTTTTGTCATTTTTAAATTAACAAAATACAATTTCACCAATCAATAATGACCAAGGAGAAGCAGAGAGAAACAAAATGATGTTTCTAAGCTTAGGTTTGTAATAACCCCGAAGAATGCACAAGCATTAAATCAAACCAGGACATGATGAAAGCAGAGGCAGTGGCCCAAGCTTTCCTTCAAAGTCTGTGCCTCTGGCATCACATTCTTAAATCAATACCTCAAAAATTTAAAAATCTATACTGATGGCTTAGAACCAGGGACTTCAATCAGATGTCTAGTATCAGTCTAACTGCCTGACCAAAATGAATCCTGTGGGAGAAAGAATGAAATACATCTAATATTTTTTTATTAGAAAATATCAGATGACCACACAGAGGAGAGAGAATCTACTGGAATAAAGCCAGAGGTCTACTTGCAGAATGTCCTTCCAATCCTAGCCGAATTTGGCAGGGTCATTTGTTTACACAATTTCTTTGCCAACACTTCATCATTTCCTGGAGATGCTTAGCTATGATCAATATTTCTTCCCAGAACATATTGCCCCAGATATTAGTCACATTCTAGGCAATGGCTATCAGATATGTTATTTATTTGTGTGAACAAGCAACATGGAATATTTTGATTGATTTTTTAAATTTGATTTAATTCATTTGTACCCTGCCTTTTCCCCCAGTGTGGAGGGAGGAGATTGGATTTATACCCCACCCTTCACTTGGAGTCCCAGAGTGGCTTACAAACTCCTATCCCTTCCCCTCCTCACAACAGACACCCTGTGAAGTAGGCGGGGCTGAGAGAGCTCTTTCCAGAACTATCCTTGAGAGAACAGCTCTGACAGAACTATGGCTTACCCAAGGTCATCCAGGACCCAAAGCAGCTAACATAATTCTCTTCTCCTGCATGAGGTAGGTTAGGCTAAGAGACTGTGACTGGCCCAAAGTCTCCTATGGCACAAGTGGGGATTCAAACCCAGTTCTCCCAGATAGTAGTCCAACAGTCTTAGCCACTACCCTCACACTGGCTCAACAGATTTGCAGTAATCCTAAGCAAAGCTGTAGGAATTTGATATACATTTAGGCTGCATGCAGGATGCTTTAGATTGATCCTGCACTGAGCAAGAGGTTGGACTAGATGAACTGTATGGCTCCTTCCAACTCTATGATACTATGACTGTCACAAAGAAACCAGCTATCCAGCATGAAGCACAATTATCCAAGAACTTCAGCCTTCATTAGGAGCACAATACTTTATCCCAAACCCAGCAAATATACGTTGAAATATATTCAATTATTTACTGTGATACAACATTTGGATTTTCTGGCTGAAGAATGTTGATATTTGTTTAAGAAAGAACAACCCCCAATGCCTCTTGAGACCCCTTCTATCCTCATATTGCTAGTCAGAGTCCATAAAAAGTTTCATTTAAAAAGTTACTACACACAGATATTACTATAATCAGGCAAAAAAAATGCTAGGGCAATAGTTAACATTAAATAAATAAATGCCTCCCCCCAACTTCACCACAGCTATGCAAGTTATTGCTTATGTTCCCTTTGGATAAATTGCAGAGGAGGGTTTGGGCTCCTACAATGTTTTACTTTCCTCCATCAAAGCTCAATTTTCTTACACAGATTGTCAAATAAAGAAATGAGGGGAAGCAAACAATGGCTTTAAGTATTGTATTCTAGGTCCTGAGGAATGGAAGATCATTCTGCTTTTTCTGGTCTCGGTGTGAATGGCCAAGAATTTCTCAGTAACTGGCCCTGTATTTTATGCAGCAAACCTAATTTCTGCATGTGGACCATTGTCAATAAAAGTATTACATACATTTTAATATATTTATGTATTTTATTTTAATATTTTAATATATTTTTATTTTAAAAAATAAGATAGCATGGTACAAAAGGAACGAAGGGTTATAAAACAAATTCTCTCTCTCTCTCTCTCTCTCTCTCTCTCTCTCTCTCTCTCTCTCTCTCAAAGGTGGTTGTACATTATTGGGTATATAAAACAGAAAATATTCTCCCCAACATCCCCTTCATTATAATTTTTAAGAAATTTCAGACATTTTGAATTCCAGATTTTCTAACTAACCTATTTTACAGCAGCTGTATTAATTTCATCATTGCTCCATATTCTGTATTAAATATTTCATCATTTCTATTTACTAATAATAGCTTTGATATACCAAAATTTAAATGAAAATCTATTATATATCTCACAGTAAATAATAGATGGTATTTTTGTTTAAAATTCAGTTTCTTATACTTTCACATTCAAAGTGGCTTCTTACATAAGGCATACAGCCAGCTGAACAGGTAGAATGTTGATAAAGATTGCACATGTGCACAATGCATACAGAATTAAACTACACTCTTTGTGATGCACGTGCAACACATCCATGAGCACATGGTATTATAAGGCTCTAAGTTAATATGTTCCATAGGAGTACAAAAGATGCTGACAGAGTTTGCTTCCACAGAGGTTGTCTGAGATCATTCAAGCTGGGAGAAGAAGAGAGGTAGTCAGGCTGGCTGTTAGTAGCCATCAGCCTACCTTGCAGGTGTGAATTCCATAAGTTAATTAAGTGCTGTGGGATAAATAATGCTGGGATATTGCTTTGCATGGCTGCCAGAATTTGTTTTTTCTTGTGTTATTGATTATGCTATTGCTGGCTGATCTAGGATTGTAATAAAATTAAGCCAGGGTCATTTTGTAGAAAAAGAGGTGCTTGAGCTCATTTGCATAACTCATTTGCATATGCCACACCCCCTGACAAAGGGCAGGCATGTTTAAAATGCCTTTCTTTCCCTTCCCCAGAAAGGCATTTAAATTCCCCCCCACTTCCCCGAGTTTCTCTGAAAAAGCGGAGAGGCTCAGGGGGGAAAGGGGGCATTTGTGCCTACCTCCCTTTCCCTTCCCCAGCCAACCCTTTCCCTTCCCCAGCTAATAATGCTTGGATGTTGTTTTATATGTTTTTTGGTTTTACATTGTTGAATCTGTTTTAAAGTTGGCATGTGTGCCTCGTTGTTAGCCACCCTGAGCCTCCGGGGAGGGTGGGATATAAATCCAAATAAATAAATAAATTAACCCGACACCTGGGCTCGTTACTCCCAGAACATTGTTCTGAGTTGTTCCCCCCTCAAAATGACCCCTGAAATTAAGTCAAGTTTTTCTTCTGAGCTCAGAGGGATTGGGGGTGGGGAGGGAAGAAAGAGGAAATTTCAGAACATGGCTTTACAGTCAGTGTTGGAGCTAAGATCCCACCTCCACCTCCTAGCTAACAGTCACACTTCTATACAGTCCAGCATTCTCTTTCCAACTGTGCTCAATTAAATGCCTCTGGGAAGCTTACAAGCAAGACATGAAAGTGACTACTCAGCACTATTGTTTGCTCCAAGATTGTATAGGGCTTTTGAACATCGAGATTCAGTTTGGCTCTATAGGTTAATGGGTGGCTTTCCATAAGAACAGCTGGGATACAGCTGAGAAGAGATGTGGTGAATTTGGCAGGGGCTTCCACCACCCTGACTTTTCAAAGGCCAGGCCTCTTTGCATCAAGCTAATTGAAAAATTAATGCCACCAGCCTGCTGAAACACAGTAGAATTGAAAGGAGAAAAGGAAGTATTTCCAACAGTTCCATAAGATATGCCAAAATAGCTCAGCCTTCCATCTAAGTACTGGCTGAACAATATTTTAAACCTGTTAAAAGCAATCAAGGCAGCATTTGTGAGGAACAAAAAGTACAGTGATTTAGAGCTCTAGGAGTAGAACTTATATCGAAAGGATAGGATACAGCAACTGACCTACCATGCAACAGAATCCTACCCTTTAAAGCTAGTTTATAGCTTGATTTTGTAGAATTTATTTTGAGTACATTAAGTATATCAATCATCTCATTTATAAGAATTTTACAGCTAGTCAATTTGGTCCCCATAGGATATAATGGAGCCAAAAATTTTTATGAATCCCAAATATTTAACGAATCTGAATACCAAACCAGTATTGGCATTCAGGAATATTGGGAAACATCAATATTTTTCAGGTTCAATATACCCAAACCCGAAAAATACTGGTTTCTGCACACCCCTAGTAACTGCTTACTAATCTTTCATGCCTCAACTTGCTGTGTTGCTAGAACACTGATGCTCTGATTCTCCATTGTGAAGTTATTTTAACTGTCCTTTGTTTTAGTCTATTTGTACTGTTTTTGATCTATGTTTGAAAGCAGCTTTGCAGGCTGTGTGTGTACAGAGAAGAAGGAAATAGATTTCATAAATAAGAAACTTAAAAAAAACAAGTGTAAGCAGGGGACCACCAACAATTTTTGCTAGTGTCTGTTGGGCAACAATAATACATTCATGATTGAAATATTCATTAGAACCATTTCAGTCTATTCATCTACATACAGAGACGGCTATACAGACAGGAGCACTGAGTTATTTCCCAGTGCCTTCCATTAAGTTTCACAGGAGAAAGTAAAAGGACTGCAGTGTGAGACACAATGAAGACTGGGGGTGGGTGGGAATCACAGAGCTGGCCCAAGGCATGGGTCAATCCTCCTTCCAAATATGCCCCTTTACTTTCTCTTATATAACTGAACGGCCACCATTCAAAACTTTGGGAAAAAATAAGCAATTGTATTTGAAGTACACATTGCAGTTGTGACTTGTACAATGTATATCTTAGGCAAGCGTATAACACACTGCACCCTCTCACAGTCGTCCATTATAATGAATGGTGTTTGGCTATTGAAACAAATGCACATATCAAGATTGAGAGCACAACAACTCAGATTATATAAACATGTCATCATTCTTATGCTCTCATTTTCATGTGCTTTAAGCTAAAAGTAAAGTTAATGAGCAATTTATAGGACTATCAACATGGGTAACTTACAGATGATAAGGCATTCTTCAGTCCAACTATCTGAGCAGATGGAGATGAAGCTGAATCATGTTCAAACAGCTGCTTCAGTTTCTCTCTCTCTGTTGATATCGTACTAAAAGCCGACTTTAAGGTAAAGTACACTATAAAAACATAGCAAAAGTGGTCTAGGTTACAGAAAGGCCACTGTCTACAGACCAAGACATAGTAGTACAGTTCACAGAACTCTCCGCATCTCATGCAGTTGAGCCCTTAGAGTTTTAATTAAATGGGTAAGCAATACACATGATTAAACTACTGATCTCTCCCAAATAGATACAGTCCTAAATTCAGTCAGCCTGTGAAATGCATAATAAAGCCAACAAGCAGCATACACTATTTCATAAAGTGTGCAACATAACTATAACCAGGAAAGAATATTAGCTCACAACCAGATAGGTGAAGTAGTGTTTTATTTAATGACACTGGCATCCTCAAAGTCAGGTGATCCAATTTTATCCTTTGTGGGGTGGGCTAGCTAGGCAGTGATACTGACTTGCTCAGTATCACACACTGGGAACCACAGTGGATCAGGGATCTGAACCAGGTCTCCCTAGCTGAATGCTATCCAATGCACCGCAAGGCCTTTTGATGACTTGCAATGGTGAATATCCAATCTGAGATGATTTTCGAAATCATTTCAGTGCATTAAAAGACTTTCAATGCATTTCTTCACTCAACAGCTAAGTACAATCCAATAGCAAGTAATGACAGCAAAGCTGTTAAGCTAATTATATTCATTCCATGGACAGCTTTGAAGAAAAATAACCAAATATGATATCAATATGGAATATCAGGAGACAAAGCAACTGCAGCTAATGGAGGAGTCGAATGACCTAAGTTCCCATTCATTTAATGATAATCTCATCATATGGCACTTCCTTCTACAGAGGGCTACAGAAAAAAGCTTCCAACAGCCAGCTGCAATTGCCATGTGACTATGATCATCTTATTTAAAGATAGCCTACTAACACAGAGAATCTGTATGGAATAGATTCATACAACCAACTCTGAACAGAAGACTTGGGTTGAATACTTTCATCTCTGTATATAGAACAAAATAGTTATTTTGTTTATGAGATGCAACTTATACCCGTGCCCTTCACTACCAAGAACTGTCATGTGAAATCAAGTCTTAAAAATCAGCAAGCAAGGTTAATCATACAGAGCAACATGCTGATTCAAAGGAGTTTTGCTTTATTTGAGTTGAAAATGAAATCATGGACTATTTCCTGTGTTTATTGGAATGCTTTTAGAAATATTTCCTGTGCACAGAAGACCTGAAGCAGCATCTGTGTTTTCTTCCCACTGCAACTAGAGCCCTGCTAAAAATGAATATATACATTCAGAGTAGCAAAGTTTAACTGTTGATTTTTTATTTAGTTTTTCTTAAGGCTAACAAGTGCCAGCTTGTGCTGGCCTGCTAACTCCATAAAATGAATTTTCTATTCTGCATTCACTAAAAATAGGTTACTACCATAGCAACCCCCTTACATCACAAATTCCAACTTTGAAATCTAGCAAGCTACTCAGAGCATGTGTATGCATAAGCCAGATGTGATGTACAGCTGCATTTTAGATACTGGTTTTAACAAATTTTTTCAGGTTATCAGATCCCAAAGATTTCAGTCCAACTGGATTGGCTTATCACAAAAATTAATACACAGTATTAATAAAAATTCAAAGATCTACCAGGATATATCATGAATAGGAAGTATTTAATAATTACTGTATCGTGCTTTTCTAGATGACACACTTAACATGTCTGCAGACATTCTGATAAGGCCACAAAAGTAAGAAAGGATTATCTGGTGTCCAGTTAAAGTTTTTTAAAAAGTTCAATGCTCAAATCAGTTGCAGACTTTGAAAATTTAACATATGGGAGACAACAGGAGAGACTGAGACAGAGGAATTTTTTTCCCCACAAAACCCACAATTAATTGTCATGATCTTTACCTGTATCACAGTGAACAAAAATCCATTTACCTTTATGTGCTATATGACATAAGTCCTCTTGCATTTTAGAAAATTCTGATGATGTTTCAGAACCATTAGAGTAACCTTTCTCTTCCACAAAATCTATTGTAGATAAATTAGGATTGGAAGCATGTAACCTCAATGGAACAGAACGAACAGCTGGTACCTACAAAGAATATACATCGGCTTCCAGTATTAGTACAAAAGGTTTCTGAGTGCCAGCAAATTACATTAAAGGAAGGAAAAGTCACTGATCTGAAATGGACTGTGACCCTTGCAGATTAAATGATAAGATTCATAAATTTGATATTTGCTGTATAGTACCTGAAGCATTAGTTAAGATTCTGGAACCCTTGCTGTAGATTGTTATTTTATAGTTTGGATGCATAAGAATTCTGAAATGGTGCTGCTTGTCTCTCATTTAAATGACCGCCGTCTTCTTGCCGATTTTGCATCTTGGATTACCCCCCCCTTTCAGGTTATTTAATATGCCTATGCTGAGCTACGGTTCCCAAATCATCTCCTCTCTCCTTAAGCCTCTGCAGCAATATCCTTCTCTAGGTTGGTTTGAAATGTTTTGTCTCTATAATGAAAACACTCTCTCAGTATGCAGCTCTGTTGCCTTCATTCATTCCCTATACTTAACTGATCCCTAACAAAGCACCCAATGGCACTACCTGATGTGTTTCCCAGTGTTCATTTACTTCTTGATTCTTAATAAAATCCAAAGGTCTTTGAATGGATCAGGAAAAAAGATAGGGAGCTTTGGGTCACTTCCTACCAGCTGATTGATCAGCTGAGCTCTAAGCTGATCCCAGGCAGGTGCATTATAGCTGGGTGCCCTTGACTTGGCCATAGAATCAAACCCAGGCTTGCCAAGAACTTACCATATGCCGGCGGGGGACGGATATGTCCTGGCAGGACCACCCCCGGGGGAAGGAAAGACGTGGCGCATGATGCCAGAGCGTCGCCCACTGGCCAGAGCATCGCCCAGTGTCACTTCCTGGTGACGACATC
The DNA here is from genome assembly GCA_029375565.1 of Gekko gecko. NCBI lineage: Eukaryota > Metazoa > Chordata > Lepidosauria > Squamata > Gekkonidae > Gekko > Gekko gecko. The sequence goes on along the minus strand of JAPDNY010000011.1, from coordinate 53,334,893 downwards.
ATGCGACGTGGGTGTTGCCCGGGGGAATGTTCTGGCCGGGGACTGTGCGTCCCCTGCCGAAATACAGTAAGTACTTGGGAACCTTAATCAAACCCCACATGGGAAGCATTTTGTGACAAGCTTTGCTCCCACAGCAGCCATTTAAGATGGTGCATACTACCCTTTCCCAAAATTCAAAAGTGCCTACAGGCTCAAAAAGGTTGGGAACCCCAACCAATGATCCACTTTTGTTTCCTTTTCCCAATCACTTCTCTGTGCCTCTTTCCCTAATCTTCCTTGTGCCTAAAAAACCCTTTTCCTATTAGCTGAGCCACTTCCGTCTCCAAATGTTACCTCCAAACCTATTTTCATGAAAAGTTTCTCAATACCCCAGCTTCACTGTACACACAGTTGCATGGCCATTTAACTCTGTCCTTACCAGTCCTCACTTGATAATTCTTGACATGGTCTTTTGGGTAGGATCCATATCACTTTGGTGTCTTATACTAAATACTGGCATCAAAATCAACTGTAACAGTCAGGGCTGCTGGATGTACATTAGAAGTGTTTGTGCAAATATGCAGGATGGTTTGAGATAATGACCAAAGTTTTATTGCGACTAGATTTCAGTTCATCTGAAAGATCATGGCAGGAATAAATTCTCTTCCAGCTAAGATTTCTGTGCCACCCTTTTCTCCTTGGTCTCTGCTATTCTTCTCTTAGTCAGATGAGCAGAACATTTTTCCTGCCTTGCCTTGAAAATTCCTTCTTAAATTTGTGGGCGGAAGTTATCAGTCACTCACCTGCAAAGTTGTGCTCCAGCTCCTCACCAAACGTTTTGCTGGATCCAAGGGATTGGAAGTGTGGGGAAACAAAAGGCAAGGGATGGGATGGCTAGGCTGGAGCACAGCCATGGCAAAAGCACAGTGGACAGTATATTAGGGCTGGTGCTTGACCAGTCACCCAACACACCCAAAACAACATGGTCAACTAACTAGTCAAATACTATCAAACACTTAAACCATTAAATGGTGGAGAATAATGGAAATAATTAAGCTAACTGCAAAAACTACTAGAATAGTTAATCTAGGAAGCTTTACAGAATGCCATGCCAGAGCATTTGGAGGCCCCTCTGGCTAATTTAGCTGACTCAGTGGCAGTCCCAGCTGTTGGATACTTTGTGATCTATGCCACTTTTTACTTATATGCACCGTGGAACCCTAGGGCTGAATTGCTTTGGGTATAGATATAAAGTTCTTCTTCTCCCCCAGGAAAAGAACTCCTTCAAAAAGGGACCTGAGGACAAAATGCTCCTAAGCATGTGTAAACTAATTTATCTTGCAACTGAAACCTGGTGTTCTTTTGCGTCACTTTCAGCCTGTGGTGAGAGAGTCACCTCACAAATGCTGCATAGCCCAAGAAGCTGCCAGCCATCTCAATCCCGACCATCAGTTGACTGAAGGGTAGAGGCCTGAGCTCTGTTCTAGTTTGCTGGTTTGTTTGCACCTATCTAGTAGCCATGACCAGTTCACTCATTATGGAGTACACAGGTTGGCTCTGGGGTCTCAAACAGCCTAGATGCTCAAATTCTGGCTAGGTGACAAACCTAGCACCAGAGACCCTCTCATAGCTACTTGCGTGAGTTTGCTTTATGCTTTCTTTCTGAGCTCTAGATGTGTTTGTTCAGCAAGAACTACAAATACAGCACACAACCAGCAAGAAAAGCTGGGCCATGCAGCTCAATTGAAGGCAAGAATAGCAGCTCTTCAGAGCAAGGTGTAGGGCAGAAAGTGCTTGCCCCTGAAAGGAGGATACATACACACAGAGGTGCAGCCCTGATTCCTTCAGGAATAGGGAGCAAGACATCATTATTCCTCCTTTTGCTACCAGATGATGGGTATATCACACATATATGACAGCATTCCTGACTATGTGGAACATTTGACAACATTTGACCATAAAACAAACATGGGCAGCTTATCAGTAACATCAACTGACTACTGCCCACCCTACACGACAAGCTGTACTAAAACAGAATACTGTCCATCGAGTCCAAAACCCCCTAGAAGCAGCTTTCTGTGGCTTCAGATAAAAGTCTTTTTCCTGCCTTGCTATCCAAGGTCCCTTATCTGGAGATGCTTAGGACTGAGACACTACATACCCTGAGACACTGCAATCTTCCACTTTTGCACACAGAGGCAATCTGTATAAACCCAGCAAACAAGATAAATGCATGCTCTCCAAATGGATGGAACCCATTTAGAGACAGATAAATCTTATTTGTTATGCTGTTAAAATTTCAATGGATGAGTGGCTCATTGACTTAGTTAATATAATACTCTCCACTCATCCTACATGCTGCTTAATACCAGCGGAATAAAATAACCATCTGTCAATAGACAGCCATTACTAAGGCCATCAATTATATCTTCCTTATACCACAGAAAATGAGCTCTCACAAGTGTATTCATATTGTATGTTAGGCTAAGGGAGGGAAGAAGAGAAGATGTCAGTTACCTGTAACATTCCTTTAGCATCTTTACTAATAGCTCGGGAACGCCATCGTCTGTGTGTCCTTTTTTCTTTTTTAGGACTTTCAAAAGGGATGCCCTTTAGAAAAGCACAAGGGAAAGAGCAGAGTACCATTTGTCACAAATCTAGGGGAAAATGCTAACATCCGCCAGCAGCATGTTCTGCAGAAGTAGCAATTTTCACAACTCACCTGCATGGCATTTATAGCTGGTGCTGAGTAGGTCCTATGAAGAACTTCCATGCTTTGCAAAAGCTGGCTCATCTCCAAAAGATAGTTATGGCAGTGGGAAAGGTCTGTTTGGAATAAAGGAAATTGTGGGGTTTTTTTCGTTTTCTTGTTTTGTGTGTGTGTGAGTTTTGCCTAGCAACTAGAAAAACAGAAGAAACTTGACACACAGCTAAAATCTTTTAACACAGCTTTGCATTATAACTGATTTCTGGGTAATTTGGGTGCAAAGCGTATATTTTTCTATTAGATACTGTTCTTATCTTTACAGGAGAATATTTTAAAAATAATTATTACATCAATCCATCATGTTTTAGTGTCGTTAGAATGCGGTAGGATTTTAGCTGACTCACAGCAGGGAAAAAAGGCGTCCCTTGTGAAAACTCTCAAAAAATTGTTTCATTAGCTTATCTGATATAGGGAGGAAACTGACACCTTAGAAAACAATTGGCTTTTATTTGTTGCTGCACTCATAATTTTAGGCTGGACACGGATGCAAAATCTGTTAGCTTTAGCATAATTAGGTCATCCAGTAATGTGCTCCCACTATAATTATTAGTTTTCTTAAACAGCAGGGCTTTGCTAATATTACCCAAATCTTAACATGCATCAGAAGTACTGCTTGGTTAGAAAAACACAATCAAAAAAACCTTAATAATGCATTGAATAGAACCGAGCTATCTGTAAACAAAACCAGGGAAGAAGGTTCCTCCAAATTGGGCGGTGGACAGTTCTTTACTCATTATTTCTCCCATTATTGAGATCTCTCTCTCTGCAAATAGAAAACAAACTGCTATACAGAGACTGTGGGAGAAGTATTTAAAAGGTTGTCCACATATGTGACCTATTTGTTCTTCCAGCTTGCTCAGAATAAGTTTCTGAAAGCTTAGAGGAGGAAGGTTGGTGCAGGTTGACCAATACAAGGGATGACAAGAGGCTGAAAACACTCAGTCCCCTGCTCCTTGGCCTAAGGAAGGTAGCAGCAGTAATTCTGGAGAAATGGAGTATTTAACCCTACAGCAAGCCAAAGACAGAAGGGTCTCACAGCTACTGTGATACTGATTTTTGTCCCTGCATTGTACCTGGGGAACTCAGTTTAGCCCAAGGACACAAAATGCCAAGTGGCTGTAAAAAAAAAAGAAGAAAAACATAACTAATAAGCATTTGTTCAAGAGCAAAAAAAGAGGAGGGGACAACACTGGCTTTCAGTATTATTCTCCAACATCCTGCTTAAAGTAATTGGACTTCAGTTATCCATATTTATTATGTATTCCTTTAAAGGTGAAGCAATTGATAGGTATGTGGGGAATGGAGGATAACTGATACCCAACTTCAAATCTAGATCTTGCTATAAAAAGGTTTGTGTTAAAGGCTGATTTATGAGAAAGCCACTGCATGAAGACAGCTATCTCTGGAGAACTGTGCAAGAAAATGTTGTAAAAAGTAAAACAAGCTGAGGTCTGAAATCAAAATACCTAAGTTACCTTTTGAGCATTGTTCCATATCCTCAGAAGACTGAAGCCAAGGTGGAATCCTTGACTCATTATTTAAGTAGGAGAATGATAAACTACTTCCAGTCTGCACTGAATTCTGTTGCGTCATGCTGCCTCTCTGTACCATGGAAACAACATGTCTTTATCAAAAGAAAAATTCCAGTGCAAAAAGTAAATATTCAGCAAAGCTTTGTTATGACCAGTGTATATTTCAACGCCAGGTACAAAGGCTTAAGTACAGATCCTGGAGACCTGCAAAAGCAATTCTTCAAATGTACAAAAACTGCATGCAACAAAAGCTGTACCTGTACCTGCATTGATCTGAAAATTGTATAAATCTCCCACTCACGTGCCTTGTACCACAAAATGAAGCTACTGATTTCCCCCTGCTGTTATCAGTGGTTAAGCCTTACCTATACAGCCAGTTTAAAACTTCAGGCTTTTTATACCAAACCAAAACACTATCATATTGTGTTACTGTGCACTAGCACTGCCCATTACAATCAGTTGTCAATACATCATGTGATGCAGTTTAACGACATATAATTAGTTTGGGCAATTAAGGTTTTTTTTATAATCCAACATGAAGACCACTGGATAGCCATTTTCTGAGCATACCAAAAAAACTACCAAACTTACTATGACAAATGAAAAGCGTATTTCAGAGATTATAGAAAATCAAGGGTTGTATAGCTTGGGGGTGAAGGATCTTCATGCTTACATGTTTCTCTCTTTGCATGCTGGGATTTAATTCCATTAAGTCTGAATTGCAAACTGTGAATTGCTCTCTTCTTTATCAATGAGGATTCCAAATCAGTATTCAACCAGGAGTTGGGAATTCTGGTTTGCAGGGAAGAGAACAAACCACCCTTTCTGGTTCTGACATAATGACAAACTATGGTTTGCACAAAACTGGGAGTTTTTAATTAGATCATTATGCTGGGAGGGAGCTTGCAAACCAAGAGCCTGGTGGCAGAGGCCAGACAGACATACTCACAAGTCTTGAGTGCCTAGGGAGGACGAGAGAACTGGCAAGACCAGGAGCAGCCCCAACAAGTGGATCAGTGGCCAAGCCCCACCCTCATGAACAATGGCTCAGCAGGGCAGACTGGCACAGAGAGGCAGAGCAACACCCCAGCATCCAGACTGCCTGGCATGACCCAGCCAGCTCATCAGGAGATAAGAAAGTTGGGCTGCCCGGCTGGCAAACTGCCAGTTTGGACAGCATGGGGTGGGTACAGGGAGGCTCCACATGATTCATATGGGGCTGCTCCTGCTCTCCCATCAAGCTTCCGAGGTCAGTTGTGGACCAGGGACTCCCTTAATTCTCCTTAAAGAGGGCCCAGAAACTGGCTGATGAAGACCAGTTTTCACTCCCTTATTATTTCAGGCTACAACACCTGGGTTGATATATGTATATATGTCTATGAATGTGTGTCTATGATATATATGTATTAGTGACCACTGAGGAAGGCCCTTTGGGGCCGAAACGCGTTTGGTCTTCAGTTGTATAGTGTTGACCCATCCTTTGTATGAGTATTTGTATGTTTTTATATGTCTGAAACTGAAAAATTTTAATCAGAAGTTATTTTAACTAGTGTACACCTAATAAATTTCTATATTTATATTATATTAGTCAGCTTGGCCCCCTTGGTTCACAGCATGATGAAGACAGTGACCCTGCCAGCTAGCACCGAGGTCACTGCCATGGGGGAAAGCAGAGGAATAAGTTGGAGCAACCCCTTCCATTCTTCACTCTGAGGTCTTGGGGGCTCTCAAGGATGTCACAGCTAGTGTGCATGCACACAAAAGCTTATACTTTGAATAAAACTTTGTTGGTCTTCAAGGTGCCACTGTACTCATAACAGCACATGGTTATGGCTAAACCATGTTATGACATTTTATATTATGTCTGGGAGTCAACAGAACACCACCCAATTTCTGCTGTGCTAACTAGGAATGCCAACTTTCTTTACATCCGCTTGTACATAAAAAGCCAACACGTTTTTGATAGTGGTTTAAGCACAAATATTAATCAAAGCATCAATCTCCAGCCATCTACTACAGACTTTGTTTTAGTCTTCACTCAGAGATCAGACCCAATTAATCCCAGAGGAAAGCCCATTATCTATACCGTTTCTACCTTTCTGCTTGATGTATATTCAAAAAGGCCAGACTCCGTAACAGAGGATGCTGGGAAGAAATGATTGTTGATATCATGTGGAAACATGGAGATTTCATTTTGACGATACATTCTGTGATGGCGCAACTTTGCTACCCACTCATCAAAGACTTCCTGAGATTTTGCCTAGGGGAAAATAGTATGGATTATACAAAGAATAGATTCCACAGGTTACAATAATTAAGAACAACTGTATAAATCGCTTATTTCTACTCAGTGCTTAGGAAAGTAGTAGCAATTCCGCCACAAGTGCCGTTTTATAGCCTGGATCCACAGTGCCACTACATGAGCCTATAAAGCCTCCAAGAAGATACAGTTTTTCTGCAATGGAAGGGATTTGCTTTTCCTAGTGACGCTGTGGTAACTTGCTGCTGCTTCTCGGGACAGGGGACTGAGGATGTGTGTGTGAAACAAATGAAGGCAGAAAGATGGTGTACAATGCTGTGGGTGAGTAAGCAAAATCCTGGCACAGGCAAGAGACCATCCATAGATTGAAGATGCAGGTAAGGGAGGCTTTATGTAGGTCATGGAGAAGAAAAGAGACCACAGCCTGCTCCTTAAGATGTTCCACACAGTCAATCAGCTGTGCTTGGCGCCATCAAAGCAAGGATAAAGTCATGAGCAATATAACATTGTAATTTCCAGTGGCTGCATTTGCAGGTTGTGTTATATAAACAGAAGCCTGGTAAGTGCATATGCTGACACTTCCAGGCAGAGACTTGGATCTCTGCTGCTGCAGCAGCAGCAGCATGCAACTAGGCACCACATTGCCCCATTGAGTTGAATGGGAGAGGACTGGGCTATGTTCCCATCCAAGGATGCAGCATAACTTCTACTGAAATCACAGATAAATGCCAATTTGAGAATCACTATCTTATGACCTGCAATACTAAAGGAAAAGCTTGAACAGTACTCCAAAGCACTGTTAGGAGCCAAAGCCTTTTTCACTCTAAAAAAATCTCATACTGAAGGCTTAAAGCCAAACTTTGATTGTGTACTGCATTCAGACATCAAGGCAAGCTGTAACTAAATTCAGATGGTGCATGACAACAACTGGTTGCTATTCTCATGCATGCCCCTCACCCATTCCACTCCTCCTTTAGTGCATGGAGTTTGACTGAACACTTTTTGGCGTGATAGCTCCAACTCACCATCTCTGAACGCAGGCACTTTAGTGAACTGGATTCTACACGATTTAATCCTCATTTAAATTACCATTTTGTGTGGAGTAAACAAACTCCAGTTCAGCCAGCCATCAACCAGAGCAGGACTGCATTAAGTTCCGAGCAAGATGGGAGGAAAGAAGTGGCAGGAATAAGGGGCACATACCAGCACTGCAACAAGCTGTGCTCATGCAAAATTGGAATTTAGCTGCAGCTTGTTATGACATCTGAATACAACTGAAGAAAGCAGACTTGAAGACCACAGGAGAACTGGAGGATCAGGAATGGAAGTTGGATCTGTCTCACCTAAACCTGCATGGCTGTGGAGCCATTCCGTATACTAATGCCTCTGAGAATTAAAAGCAGGTCTTCTGTATTTTTTGGTATACTACACACATTAGTTGCAGGCAATTAATACTCTCTGTACATGAAATAATCGGTAACAAATATAAAAAGCTTACTACGTGGTAGAATCAAAAACTAGGTCTAACCTGTTTTCCTCCAACTTTTTCCTCAGGCAAGCAAACTCAATAATCTAAAGAATATATAAGTGTGTTTTCCTGTTAACACAATGAAGAACAGAAACTGCAACTAAAGTAGAGGACAGAATGGTATTCCAAGCAAGCACAGTGGATCCTGCAGGATTTTTAATGCATTAGTAACAGCTATCTAGAATGCATGCCAACTTTTGCAGTTGCTGGATATACATGATTACTTGAATATGTTACCTTTAAATGATAAATGTGTTCTTCTGTATCCAAATCTATACATTTTGTTGATTTCTTCACAGACATCACTGAAAGCCCCACATCTATACATCCATGCAGCTTCCCTCTCTCTATCTGCCAAGAGACATTTAAAAACAGTTATTTCCAGTTAAGGGAAGGAGAGGACTGCAGAAGACTTTGGTTTTTAGGATTACCTCTTTTTGTCTTTTGATGTAATCACATAAGTCACATGAGAACATTGGAACAGCATGCTTTCAAGGTACTTACATCAGCTGGACTCTTTGCATATTTCAAAATTCCTTTGTCCAGGTAGAAGCATCTCTGTAATATACAGACAACTCTTTTAGTTAGGAAGCATAAAATGCTACAACCTATTTAAGATGAGAGCTGTGATGTTCTCTCACACAATCTTTTGGCAAGGACACCAGACCAAGTGACTCAGTTTTAAAGGGCAATAAACACTGGTGATGAATGCTTGCTTCTGACCTTGTGCCAACCTTTCAGAGGCCATTTCCTTTTTTTCAGCAGGTAGCCTTCCTGTTTCTGTGGTTCTTGGGTATAATTCACAACTCCCCGTAGTCCTTCTACAATCTCCCAGCTGTCCTGTTCGGAAACAAGATCCAAATATGCAGTTGGTGATTTTATTCCCTTTTAAATACAAGAGGACAGATCTCAAAAATAATATTTTTAATAGACATTTTAGCAACCCCAACCCCTGACCCAGTTAACTTGGCTTTAAGTAGACAGCCCCATTGGACTCCTGGCTTGACATGTCTTGGTCTAAATGACCAGCAGCGAGTCACCTTTTAAAGAAGAATACACAAACCCATTCACTGTAATGCTTAAAGAGTGTGTTCACAGCAATACAAACTGCAGAAATATGATTTACTGTCAGATCAACACAATACCAAATATTAAACACATGTTCTCAAATACAAAGTTTTATGTAATACATTTATTAAAATGATAGCAAGCCCCCAAGAGAATCTTCAAACCCCGAAGGAATCAATACCTTTACCTAGACTATGCCGGAGGAGGAGGAAGAGGAGGAGGAGAGATTGGATTTATATACCCACCCTTCACTTGGCGTCTCAGAGCAGTTTATAAATTCCCTTCCCTTCCCTTCCCCTCCCTTCCCCTCCCCACAACAGACACCCTGTGAGGTAAGTGGGGCTGAAAGGACTCTTTCCAGAACTGTCCTTGACAGAACAGCTCTGACAGAATTATGGCTTGCCCAAGGTCATCCAGCAGCTACAAGTCGAGGACTGGGGAATCAAACCTGGTTCTCCCAGATTAGAATCTGTGCAATTATCTGAATCTGACCCAATGGATAGATTACTATAGGCAGAAAGTATCTCAGAAAGATTTCAGAGCCTAAATTGAGGGAAGACTTCAGAATCCGTGTGTGGAGAATAAGGAAATATCTGCTGGAAATCAAAATAAAACAATTAACTTTTTAAGGATAAGCCACTGTCACTGTGATTAATCCGTTTTAATTTGGCGGTACTGAGATATTGGAGAGATAAGCACCACTTCTGAAGCTAGTTCTCCTTGGCCAGGACTGTTCTGAGACACTGAAACCAGGATCCCAAGGCACTATGTTAGTATGAGCTGAACTAGATGATACCACATCACTAAGTCTACCAAAGGGATGTGGCACCCTTTGAGAGTTTGTTTTTAACTTGTCAAAGCACTGGGTGGGGTGGGGTTAGGAGCTCCTGTCTCCCTCCAAGCCATTTTCAAAAGCCTGTCATCTCACCACTGCAGCCCTCAGCAGGATTGCACCCCGGCATCATTTTGAAAAGTTAAAAAACACATTTTAAGATGGCACTGTATCCCTGTGATGGGCTCATAGACTCATGGGCTCATATCATTTAGTTTGATCCTGAGCTAACCTTCTTTGGGTTCCTCTCTCTCCACCCTCTTGACTTCCTCTCAACTCACTGCCAGACTACAGGCTTCTTTTCCTCAGACTGCTATTCTTCTACTGTCCTCCTCATCTCTTGTACTACAACCACCAACACAACCACCTGCTAACAATGACCTCTAACCAGGCCGCGTCTGGCTTTTTATTGTCTACAGTAGGACTTCTCCAGCCAATTAAGGTTTGCTGTGTCTCAGACTACTAGCTCATAAGTTATTAACTATAGACTAATCAGAGTGGATAGACTGTCCATTAACTGACAAATCATTTATGAATAATTTGTATTCCTACATCCCATATAAACCTGAGTTGGATTACTATAAACGCCACAGATATCAATAACATTGAAGTAGCTCTGCTGATCTGCATATATCCAGAGGCCTATATAATGTGTAACTTTGAAAACCACTTCTGAAGTAATCATTACATTTTTGCCTCAAAACATTACCAAACATTGCCTTTCCCAGGGGTCTTTTGGGGCCGGAGCGTGCCGGAGTGCTGCTCCGGCAGCCCAGGCACTGGGACATGTAGCAGTGGCTGCAAGCCCCACCCCCAGCTCCCCGCACCGAAGTGCTGCGACCCTGGGGTGGCCCAAAGAGGCCCATGGCCGGCCTCCCAGGGCCCACGCTCCAGCGCTGTGGCCCTGGGGTGGCCCAAAGAGGCCTGTGGCCAGCCTCCCAGGGCCCACGCTCCAGTGCAGTGGCCCGGGGCAGCCCAAAGAGGCCCTGGGGCCGGCCTCCTGGGGCCCGTGTTCCAGCGCTGCAGCCTGGGGGGAGGCATTGATGGAGGTAAGTGAGGGATCTGGGGGTGGGAGAGCCTTCCTCCCTCTCCCCATCTCTTTGCCCTCTTTCTGTCCCTCCTTTCCTTTTCTTTCTTCCCCTTTTCCTCCGCCTTTCCTTTTCTCTCTTTCTTTCCCTTCTTTCCTTCTCTCCTTTTTCTCTTTCCCTCCTTTCGTTCTCTCCTTTTTCCCTTTCCCTTCTTCTTTCCTTCTTTCTTTCCCTCTTTCCTTCCTTCTTTCCTTCTCTCTACTCTCTCTCTCTCTTTCCTTCCCTCTTTCCTCCTGTGGCCCAATTCTTCACTCCCCCCCCACAGGCTGGCTGGGGAAGGGAAGGGGAAGCTTTTGAAGATGCCTCCCCCCTTTGCTTCCCCTTATGCAGGGCTGGCCCCAGGTGTCTGGGCGCCCCAGGCAGGACAGCCTGGGGCGCCCACCCCACTGGGGATGCCAACCTCCCGGTAGGGCCTGAAGATGGCCCAGCGCCATTGTCCTGGGCGCCTCACAGCTGCGAGGCACCCAGGAGAGCCGGGGAAGGGGCGGGGTTAGAACCCTCACCCCTTCCCTCCCAGGAGAGCCGGGGAAGGGGCGGGCTTAGAATGCCCACCCCTTCCCTCCCAGCGGCGGCGCGGCTCTCTTGGGTGCCACGCAGCTGCAAGGCGCCCAGGAGAGCTGGGGAAGGCGCCCAGGAGAGGCGGGGAAGGCGCCCAGGTGAGCCGCGGAAGGGGCGGGCTTAGAACGCCCACCCCTTCCCTCCCAGCAGCAGCGCCAGCTTTTCTGGGTGCCTCACAGCCGCGAGGTGCCCAGGAAAGCTGGGGCTGCCGGCGCTGGGTGGGAAGGGGGGCTTTTCATGGGGGGGCATTTTGGCACCCCTGCAGGGCCGGTGCCCTAGGCGAGTGCCTAGCTCGCCTAGTGGGCGAGCCGGCCCTGCCCTTATGACATTACAACACATGTTGTATATATTTGGTGAACTCATATTTTATGTTGTTTCTTCATAGTATAAAATTTGCTCTCAAAATGTTGTCAGTAGCAGAATTTTAGTTCAGTCAAGTCCAGGCACAGGGGCATATTTGAAAGCAATCAGTTTGGAAAGAAGGCAACACATATTTCAGGAGACTATAAAGACAGTAGATTTATCACAGAAACAGGGATACCAGCTTTTTAGCAAGTCACAGAGATTGGTTCTGAAACTCTAAGGCTAAAGATAAATCCCCTCAGCCACCTGTCTCCTCCTTTTTAAAGGAGTAATTTAATGTTGGAAAGGATTTTATGAAATGAAATCAAATAAATGTTTTCTTTTAAAGTACCTGGGTCAGAGAATTCTAGCCTGTAGGCCAGATCAAGTCCTCTCAGCTGTGTATGAAGATTCCATGAGAGACAGATGGCTTCTCTGAAGGGGGTTTTCTATGACAAGTTAAAATTGCACAACAAGCATTTCTATCCCAGGAGCAGCTGTAGGCAAGTGAGCAAAAGAAAAGGTGTTATCTGTTTGACTGTGTAGGAATGTATGTTTGTAGGGATGAATGAGTCCGAACATCTGTGTCGGTTTGTTGTGAAAGACCTAGAACTATTATCAGAGAAGGGCCCTAATATTTTAATTACATAATTTAGAAGGAAAAGTTATGTTTGGGGTTTAAAAAAAATACCATGGTATTCAATGGGGCTTACTCCCAGGAAAATATCTTCAAGATTGCAGCCTCTCGTAATCGTAATTACGAGTATCTCATAATAATTCTATTGTAGAACTTTTTGGAAAATATACCCAGATTTGTTTGGCTCCTTGTATTACCAATATTAGGTCTTACAGCAGATATATTATTGATTTTAAGACCAAATAAGGAACAGACAATAATAAAAAGTTGTTAGGTCTTTGTAGACAAAGATATGATTCAGCACTTAATGCTACAGATATTATTCTAGACATACATTCAAAACTTAATCTGCTCATTTTAGTTGGCCTCTTAAAAAAACAGTACTTTTAAAAAAATATTAATTCATTAAGTAATATTTGTGACAAATACAAGGAATGGCCATGGGGTCTACAGCAGTAACAAAACCGATAAATTTAAAGATGGGATATTCTGAAGAAAATGTTCATGAAAACTCATTTTTTAAAAAATTCAGTGCAGACAGACAATATATTTGACTCCTGCCAACGAGATATTCAAGAACCACCTTTGAGATGACTGTCACTTTGAACTTGGAATAAATCTGTTTCCATATCCATGTTCTGCTGAACCCATATTAAATTTTTGTATAACAAAAGCAACAAATACACACCAAGCTCAGAGTCAGGTTTCTACATTAGAAATTCTACAGTAATTTCCACAAGAACATTAAAACAGAATAGAATGTTTAAATCCAAGACCCCCCCATCAGCTATTATAGCAAATATATTAGTAGGATCCTAAATTTATTTCTTTAGCACAGGTTTGGGAAGGCTTGCCAATAACAATCCTTACTTGTTCTGTTACACATTTGTTAGTTTAAGCAGATGTATATTTTACCAGCTTTGAAGTAGTATATTTTAGTATTTTTACTTATGCTATAGATGTCGCGTTTTCTTAAAGTATCAACATAGTTCAGACAACTAATAAAACTGGATTATTGCATTCCGTTCATACTTTCTCAGACTTTGAAAAGCTAGAACAAACAGCAGATATAGTTAATGCTTAAATTTACCTATGCTAAAATTAATGTTAAAAAAGGCAGCAGGAAACCATCCTCTTTCACTATCTCTTCTAGTGATATTGTTCCTCTGCTCTTTTTTTTCTTTTGACACTTCTGGTATTGCACATTGTATTTGACATCTACATCTCTACATGAAAGAAATTGCAATCCTACTCACAATGAACTTCTAACTTAAAAGAAAATCATCAGGAAAACATTTCCATTAACACTCAAACTAAGAGTGTTGCACACCAAAATCTAATCTTTTCTCATGTGGGTGATACACATGATCTTCAAAACCTGCCCTTGAGAAATCGAAACCAGGTTGCAAATGATAAGTTCATTATTCACTCATGCGCACACACACACAAACTATGATTAGGACAGCCGCTCCATAAATATCAATAATGTACTGTTGTGTAACTAGAACCCTAGCTTGTTTCAGATAAGAAGTATTAATGCTCAGTGGAAACAAACTCACATTATTTAAGTGCTCATTAAGTGCCCCAGCCTGTTTTAGCTGACCAGCCACGTACAGTTTAAAGGATGTACAAGAAACAAAAGTGGATTTATGGAAAGACAACTGATGAATTCTCTGTCTGGGGTGGTGGGGGGAGAAGATTTGTAGGTTTTCACCAGATCTTTCTGTAATGTATTCAGTTATTATTACTGTATTGATATGAGCTTAAGGTACAGCTTCATAGAAGCGCAGCATCCTGAAACATGAGACCGGATTGGTCAATGATGCAAACAGATCAATCCAGAGAGACACTGGCTTTCGGCGGGAACAATTCCCATTGGTTCCATGCGCTATATTTTCATTGGTCTTTATCTGCTGTAGAGGTGTGGTTTCACCAGTTCAAAAAGTATAAAAGTTAGCTTGTTCTGTGTTGTCTTGTCTTGTGTTAAAATTATGAGCTGAATAAACGAAATCACTAGCAGCCTTGATCTCAGTTCATAATACTTTCCAAGGTTAGAAATACATGCCATGAATCTCCAGCTCTCTCCCCTTTGAAGAATACAAATGCCACAAAGGTTGCTTATGAAGGAAATAAACTAAGCTATTCTCTTTTCTTTTGCACATTTTAATATTCCCAGTTGGAATGATTTGGCATTCTTCCTTTGAGGGACCTTCCCATTTTGCATTGTATATTCTGGTACAGATAACCGCACTACAAAGTCCATAGGTACCAAACATTCACTGAAAATAAATCACTACTAATAAATCACTGCTTTCCAGAGTGAAAAAAGCTAAAGAGGAGGTTGATACAAATAAAAATGGCACTATAAATGCATGTGCACTATTCTCCACTAAAGTGATGGTGTAAGTATTAGGAATCTGTACCAGAGTACAAAATAAAAAGTGAGATCTAGCTCTGAGAAATTACTGCTGTTTAGAGGAACATTCTGATTTTCTTTTCTTTTTGAAAATTTGCTCTGGGAGAAGAGAACAAACATGGAATGCAATTCATGAGCCTTTGTGGATTCTGAAAGTTCATATTTCATCAGGCTTCCTACTAGAGAGACATTTAATTAAACTAATAACATCTAATTAAAATGAGATTGAGGTGGCCCATTACCAGCTCTTTGCATAGTCCGACATCATGCCTGTCACATGGAGCATTATCAGTCATCAGAGACAAAACAGATAGATGTCTAAAAATATTCAGGTGGGACATTACAAAGGTGTAATGTCCTTTTGTTCTAAAGACAGTGGTGCCCTGAACATTAGTTTTACCTCATCTAGGAGTCCATCCCTCCAAGTGAAAACAATTGGGTGCTCAGCTGCAAGTTGGGGCTTAGAAATCAGTGGGTTAACCAAATATCCCATAACTGTACCCTGGGCTTTTTTTTGTAGAAAAAGCACAGCAGGAACTCATTAGCATAGCAGGCCACACCCAACAGCAGAAACTCATTAGCATATTGGGCCACACCTTAACAGCACAGCTCATTAGCATATTAGGCCACACCCCATGTTACCAGAAGTGTAATCATCCAGCCGCACCCACATTTTGCTTCTTATTCTGTTTACCTTGTTTGCTATCAAAACCCAGGGCTTTTTTTGTAGCGGGAACTCCTTTGCATGTTAGGCCACACACCCCTAATGATGCCAATCCTAATGAGTTTCTGCTGTTGGGTGTGGCCTATTATGCTAATGAGTTCCTGCTGGCGTGACCAACTCAGGAGCCAGCCAGAACTCTGTTCCTGTGCGTTCCTGCCCAAAACTAGCCCTGACTGTATCCACATCTGCTACAAAAATGCACTTCACAATTAAGAGAGACCCAAAAATATTGTCCAGCAATTGAATTGACTTTCCGTACTCCAATGAATAGTGCTGAAAAAACTGAAGAAAGTCAAAACTGATACAACACAGGACTGGCTCCAAGTCTGGGGAGAACCTGGGTCAAGATTCCCTCCAGTTACCCTTCCCAGTGCACATTCCACTACTGCATTTTCTACCTCCACTGCATCTGCCTCTCTCACAGAAACCTGACCAACTTCTTCTCTATGGTTGGTGTTGGCATGACTAAAGAGAACCAGTAAAAATCACTGGTCTATTTCTTTTTTTCCTCCCCAATCCAATTACCTTTATTGGCATGTAACTGGTCTATTTCCTGTCCAGTTCTTCTCTCAAGAAACACTGGACAGGAAATAGTTGCAAGGGCTTCTGGGTGATGTTCCATTTCCAGCTGGAAGTAAGATTGGAGACAGCGCCAACCTTTTACACTCCTTCATGCCCTGCCAGTACCAATTGGATGTAATAAAAAGTGAAACAATCATGCTCTACTTCCTCCTCCAGGCACCCCTCCCATTAGGAAAGGGGAAACTGCCTCCAGGACCCCTGTGGCATCAGTGACATCTGGAGTGATCTCCTGTGTCTTGGTGGAAATGGACAGTCAAGCATGTCTGGTCTGTGGAAGGCCCTGTGTCAGGCAATAGGCCTTGGCAAATGCCTTACCATGCTGACCCCTGATACCAGCCCTCCTATGGATGACATTATACTCCGAGAATCAACGTATTTCCAAGATTCAAAATACTCAAAACTCTTTGTACAAGCACCGAGGAGGTTCAGTAATGAAGACTTCTTCAAAATGGTAAGATGAGGTTTCACTGAGACAGTTCTTCAGCAGGTGATTACTTTCAGTTTAAATTTCTACCTTGGAGGTAAGTCATACGAATACTTATTTTATTTATTTACAGAATTTACATCCTGCCCTTCTACTCTTACAAGGGCCACCCAAGGCAGCTAGCAATGTAAAATCTACATGATAAAATCACATTTCAAAAACCATTAAAAACAAGCCTCCCCCGCCCAACATGTCATGCTCCAGCTTCTCTTCATGCAATGTTCTTATCTGGCGTGCAGTCATTATTTTGATGAGTAACTTGAAGAAAGCTCATCTACCTGTACAAAGGCAATAGCATTATGCAGCGGAGGGAGGATTGAAAGAACAGTGTTGAGTTTCTACAGTAACTAAAACATTCAGACTCTTAGGTACTGACTGGTATATGAAACCTCTGATTATCTTA
Source organism: Gekko gecko (assembly GCA_029375565.1). Lineage (NCBI taxonomy): Eukaryota > Metazoa > Chordata > Lepidosauria > Squamata > Gekkonidae > Gekko > Gekko gecko. The sequence continues at coordinate 53,317,693 of JAPDNY010000011.1, read as the reverse complement.
GTAACTGCTGGATACATTTAAAAAATAGAACCATGTTCATTGTTGGGACAAAAGTAGTTCTTTAGAGAAGAAATTTTTCTTACAAACTCCTTTAGGTTCTTTAAAATAAATTACTACCTAAGTGATTCATTGATTTCCCAAACCCTAAATGGACAAGTCAGGCTTGCAGGGAAAAATGCTGTGGTGTGGAAGCCTAAGAGGGAAGGAAATCACTACAGAGCAGCCTGAATGTAAATACATGTAGTCCCCTCTTTTCAAACTTGTTTTAACTGTATTCTGTACCAAAGCAATATTACAAAGTGACAAATGAGAGCCTGGAGCTTATCAGTTGTCCCAGGGCCTTTGCATTTATTGGCCAGAATACTGGAGGGTGGGAGCAATTTTACGTCTTTGTGAATTGGGTAGACTAATGTCATGTCACCTCATTGAAAAAAAGATACAGAACTCTGAAAGGCTTTTATTTAACTCTCCATAAAGAAAGAAGGCTAAAAGGCCTTCATTTATTGGGAGGAGGAGCAAGCTGCCGCTTCAAGGAGGGCAGCTGTCATACCCCTGAGGGGGCTAAGTCAACAGGTCACCAGCTACTTAGGACCAGATAATAGTTGCCACCTGTGCTACTAGGTCATCAACCTTTTTTAAAAAAGCCCTGAAAATCTAGGTTCTTGTATCTTCTTTTTTCTGTTACCCAATAGTTATATAAATACTATATTACTACTATATATAATGAATTGGATCCAACAAGATTTTCTGCTGGTGAAAAAGTAAGGAGAGGTCCCCTTTGACAACCAAGAAGTCTATGCTGAGAATTACAGGACCTGGTATAATGGACCACCCTACGTTAGCATGGGAAAAAGAGTCCTCAGAGGATGAGGACAACCTGCCCCCAAGGCCCAGCTTGGCAGACCCTCCCAGTGAGATGAACTTTCCAGTGTCTCCCCCAAGGGACCCTGGGCCAGCACAGCTCTCAGGCCTGGAGACCCCAGCATGGACCCGCCCCAAGCCAGACCCACCACAGTCTTCTGCACCACCCCAGGAGCAGAGGAGGCAAAAGGCTAGGCCAAGGCCTTCCATCTGCTAAAGAAATGCTAGGAGAAACAGATAAGTCACTACAGAATCTGGGCCCCAGTACTCCTCATGAGTAATGAAGCTCACTGAGCTTGTAAGGAAAAGTCTAACATGGAACCCAGCAACTCCTGTAGGGAAACTCACTGTATAAGGCTGCAGCCAGTGCAGGATCAACTTGTTTGTAACCCTGCTGATGATCCTACCAGTTGCCTGCCTCACTTAAGCTCTTGGAACCTTGTTGCCTGACCTTCGACTACCTTTGGACTGTGATTCTGTACTGCACTACTGAACCCTGGGCTTTAACTTTGGACTGCAGCCCTAGAACCCTTGCTGATAGACCTGTCACGGCCTGGGTCTTGCCTCCAACTGGGTGAGCAGGACGCCTGCATGTTCAAAAGCCATGTGGGAAGAGCTTGAAGCATGGAGGGGAACTGTGAGAAAGGGAATGAAAAAGCTGGCTGAACCCAACCAGTATAATCTATTACATTCCGTAGCAGTTGTGTGACAGAAGAAATACAATATTTATGCCTCTTAACTGCAGGAATTGTTGTACAATTCTATGGACTTTTATTAGATCCATTCTTATTAGATCTGCAGGAGATCATCTTAAATGAACTGTACACAGCATCCAGAATGTGGTCTTAACAAAAGGCATGAAAACCATACCGTCAAGTAATTCACTACCTATTTATTCACAAACTGCCCCATGGCATCTCATCTGGAAAGGGCTTTCTTAGTGTTACCATACACAGAAACTGAACCAGATTGCTTTCTCTTCTGTCTGTTCAGATTTGTCTCTAGCAGCAAAGAGTTAGCAAAAGAGAAGAGAAGAAATTTCATGGATGGATTGGCAAGCTTAAATGGCCCAGGAACAAGCCCAGCACTTTGGGATCCGCTCTGCTCAGAGACAGTTAGCAGCACTGACAGTGGACATTAGCTCACCCACTGCCTACGGGCGTGGTGACACTGATCACTGCTTCTACTGAAGGATCTGAGCCAAGTGCTTCCTGCAGAGCTGGTGGAGCTGCTGTGGCTTAGCTCTGCTTAATACTGGCAGCCAGTTACTCTCCAGAGCCACAGCTCAGTTCAACCCCGGAGATTTCACCAGTGATGCAGGTAGCAGAGCATGCTGATAGGATGCTCTCTTAACCATTATACTGGACTTTTGACACAAAACCCTTCACTTTTCCAAAAGAAAAAGCAACTATTCTTCCTTCTGAAATTAGTAGCAATACCAAATATTTGGACTCAAGGAGGCAGGGATTATAAAGATGCCACTGAGATTTACACGTAACATACTACAAAGTGATCATAAAGATATAGCACTGGCTTGGATCAGTACTAACAGAAGCACACTTTTCATCCTCCAACCTGCCACTGTAGCTTGTTGCCCCCCCCCAATCATGTCCCCATGGGTTAATGGACATCTGGAAATAGTATGGGTTTAGAGTGGCATCTGCAGTGGGAAAGGGGAGTCAGCCCCCTCCACCAAGACACCTTTCCTTTGGTATAAGTGCCTTTTGCCAGCCAAAACAACAAGAATTCAAACCCACTGTCACTAGATCAAATTTCCTTTTTGTGAAACCAAAAAATATGTGAATCCAGAGCAACAATTAACCAAATACTGGTCTTTAGCCTTTGATTGTGTGGATCACAATAAACTATGGCAGGTTCTTAAAGAGATGGGAGTACCAGACCACCTCACATGTCTCCTGAGAAACCTGTATAAGGGTCAAGAAACAACAGTTAGAACCAGACATGGAACAACTGATTGGTTTAGCATAGGAAAAGGAGTACGTAAAGGATGTATATTGTCACCTTGCTTATTTAATTTATATGCAGAGTATATCATGCAAAATGCTGGCCTGGATGAATCACAAGCTGGTGTTACGATTGCTGGGGGAAAAGATCAATAACCTCAGATACGCAGAGGACACCACTCTGATGGCAGAAAGTGAAGAGGACCTGCAGAGCCTCTTGCTCAGGTGGAAAGAGGAGAGCACAAAAGTGGGCTTGAAGCTCCACATAAAAAAAACTAAGATTATGGTATCTGGCCCCATCACTCCTTGGCAAATAGAAGGGGAAATCGTAGAAGTAGTGACAGACTTCAAGTTTCTGGGATCCCAGATCACTGCAGATGGTGACTGTAGCCATGAAATTAAAAGACGCCTGCTCCTGGGGAGGAAAGCAATGGCAAACCTAAACAGCATGATAAAAAGCAGAAACATCACCTTGCCAACAAAAGTCTGCATGGCCAAAGCAATGGTATTCCCAGTAGTAATGTATGGCTGCGAGAGTTGGACTATAAGGAAGGCTGAGCGCCGAAGAATAGATTCTTTTGAACTATGGTGCTGGAGAAGACTCTTGAGAGTCCCTTGGACTGCAAGGAGATCAAATCAGTCAATCCTAAAAGAAATCAACCCTGACTGTTCCCTGGAAGGCCAGATCCTGAAGCTGAGGCTCAAATACTTTGGCCACCAAATGAGAAGGGAGCACTCACTGGAGAAGACCCTGATGCTGGGAAAGATTGAAGGTCAAAGAAGAAGGGGACAGCAAAGGATGAGATGGTTAGACAGTGTCATCAATGCAACGAACATGAAATTGAGCAAACTTCAGCGGACAGTGGAAGACAGGAGGGCCTGGCGTGATCTGGTCCATGGGGTTGCAAAGAGTCAGATTCAATTGTGTGACTGAACAACAACAAAGTGATGGGGATCCTTAGTGCCAGTCATGCTGTTACATTTCTTCCTGGAAAATTCTGCCCTTGCATTACACAATTGTTATCAGGAAGCACTGAAGTATAGGTTGTAGAAGTATGCCAAATATAACTTGGAGCAATTACTGAATGGTCAGCTGCAAGGACAATGGAAGGTAGCAAGCAGAGTACAAAGGACATAATTATTAAATAATGTATTAGAAAAACCCTGACAGTCTAGTATTACAAAGTTAGAGGCTACAGCAGCCAAAAGCCTAAGGAAGGCAAAAACTCCTCCAAGATTTCCCTTCTAACCATGAATGAGAAATGTATGAATGTGTTGCAGTAGCAAAATATGTCATATGCAGAATTATGACAGCAACACACAAGTCAGTCCAGTGTCAGGCTAGCATGAGGGAAAATGCTAAGAACAAATAAAGTGCTGGAATAATAAATTGCTACAAGATGTCCAAAGGAGAGCCAGTTTGGTGTAGCTGTTGAGAGTGAGGACTGTAATCTGGGAGAACCAGGTTTGATTCCCCACTCCTCCACATGCAGCTGCTGGTGTGACCTTGGGTCAGTCATAAGTTCTTTCAGAGCTATTCTCAAGGGCAGTTCTCAGAGAGCTCTCTCAGCCCCGCCTACCTCACAGGGTGCCTGTTGTGGAGAGGGGAAGGGAAAGGAAATTGTAAGCCACTCTGAGATTCCTTCGGGCAGTCCAAAGTGGAGTATAAATCCAATCTCCTCCTCCTCTTCCTCCTCTTCTTCAAAAGTTTAGATGGCTTTTTAAAAAAAGATTTCCACAAAAGAATGGAGAACAGGTCTGTCAGTGCCATTATAGTTAAAAAGAAACCTTCCTTCTCTAATAGCAAGTGTTGGAAACAAACTCAGGGAACAGTTTTCTCCAGCCCACACTGCTGGGTAGCTGACTATGGCTGAGTACCTGGCCATTGTTCGAGACATGATGCTGGACTACATGGACCTTTGAACTCAACCAGCAAGTCATTTATTTTTTATGATCTTGTGTGAAACACCTTGGATCTCCAGGACTGTCAAATTGATATTTAATGTAATAAACTAGAAGCCACTAATTTCCTACCTCACAGCATGTAAGAAACTCCCAAAGGCCACATTTTCTTTTAGGTCAGAAGAAAAATGAAGCAGTGAGCTTGAATAGCTCGTAGCCAGACAGCTCCTTGAACACAGCAGACAACAGTGCCAGACTTTCATCAGAAAGGAACATTTGCAAGCGCCAAAAATAGAAAGCTGCTTCAAGGAGGATACAATTTTGCATCACTAGCAACTAAAGCACGGTTCATAAAATTGGTGTTAAAAATTATTTTACGTTTCCACTTATACTCCACATTGAGAGCTATTACTGGCACCATGTCCCTCTTGGTACCACACTTTGTCTTTAAGTCCTTAGCACAGTCTTCTATTGTCATCAAGACAACATTTGCTAGTGATACAGTCTTTTGAACTTAGGGGTCAGAGACTTTCCCAAACTTCAGATCAAGAGCTGGCTTGCCAGGAAAATCTCTGATCCCTAAATACAAAAAATACTGTGTCAATTACAAATGTTGCCTTGCATTAATAACATGACTTGAGTCATCACAACAACCCAGGAAAAGGCTAGAGGGCAGAACTCAAATTAATTATTAGACTCCTTGATAATATTCTGCAAGCGCAGTCAGCCGGGCAGGGGCAAAAGCCAAGATTAGTTTGCACACAACCAGTGTAGAAAAATTACACTGGAAGCCTATGCAGAGTTACTTCAGCCTAAGCCCACTGAAAGCAGTGAGTTTAGACTGGAGTCACTCTGCATAGGACTGCTCTTTAAATGTGCCCCAGTAGAAAAATATAGCTGAACTGGGATATATTTTTATTTTATTTATTTTAATCAGTTTTTCTTTGTTCAATGTGGACTCATATCATTTTACAATGCAAAAAAGCCTACACCCCACCAGAAAGCCATCAACTGCACACACAAAAATTAAAACACAAGTTAAAGGTAAAGGTAAAAGTTTCCCTTGCTCGAAAGCCAGTTGAATCTGACTCTAGGGGGCGGTGCTCATCTCCATTTTCAAGCCGAAAAGGCTGGCATGACCAAACGCTGAGGCACACAGAACATGGTTACCATCCCACCAAAGCAGTACCTATGTATCTACTTGCAATTTCTTGCTTTCGAACTGCTAGGTTGGCCGGAGCTGGGGCCAAAGACGGGAGCTCACTTTGTCAAGTGGCACTAAGGTCCTGAAACTGCCGAGCTACTGACCTTCTGGTCTGCAGCTCAGTGTCTTAATCTCTAAGTTACCAAACAACAAATCTATCTCCCATCAACAGACTAATCCATAGGGTGGGAAGTGGGGCAGAGCACATGGTAACAGCCAATACTCCCTCTAAGCTGTGGAGTCTTGTAAGCAAAAATTCTCCTTTGTGAGCTACTGGGATTAAAGTTCTGAGCCAGCGATTCAGCTACTGCATAAATTAGTTTGCTCTGGAGCCATCCACCCTGAGCTGAGACAAGAATGTGTGAGCCGGAGGCTAAAAAGCTGTGAACTAGCTCACACTAACTCAGCTTAGAGGGAACACTGGTAACAGCTCTTCCTTTGATGGAACCAGTCTTTCCCCAAACAGTTCTTGGGCACCACAGTTTAAGAAGGATGTTGATAAGCTGGACATGTCCAGAAGTGGGCAACAAAGAAGGTAAGGGGGTTTGTAGATCGTCCCATGAGAAAAGGCTGAAGGAATTGGGTGTTTACCTCGAGAGGAGACAAATGAAAGGTGATATCACAGCCGTCTTCAAGTATATGAAGGACTACAACAAAGTTTGAGTCCAGTGGCACCTTTAATGTGGCCCTTCTTAAAGTGGCCCTTTCTTACCCAGAATTAAACTTTGTTGGTCTTAAAGGTGCCACTGGACTCAAACTTTGGTTGAGGTTAAACAACGGGCTTGGCGCACCTCTATTTTATCCAGTCTTATTTGTTCTGGAGAGGTTTGTCCAAACATGCCACCCTTAACCTGCCTCACCACACACTCACTCCGTGGTTGACCGTTCAGATTTTTGCTGTGCAATAACCATGGAGTGGCAGTTGGATGGCATCCTTTTAAAAAAATTGTCTTTCACACATATGCAGAAGCGTTCATTCAAAGCACCACTCCATTTTGACACCTCCACGATCCCTCTGCCAAGTACTGTGGCCAAAAAACAGGAGAGAGGGTTGGGGAGGGGGTTTGTCACTAAAAAACAAACTCCCCCCCCCCAAGCCTCTCAATCCTGACAGAATGGTCGGGTACAGAAACACAAAAACGCTAGGGTGAAGATCCACTTATTGGCACATCACTAACCAATTTTTTTAAATGACACGCAGACAGAGTCTTCAGCTAAATATTAGGAAGAACTTCCTGATAGCACAGTTCCTCAGAGGAACAAGCTTCCTTGAGAGGTGGTGAGCTCTCCTTCTTTGGAGGTTTTTAAGCAGAGGCTAGATGGCCACCTGACAGCATCACTGACTCTATGACCCAGTATGAATTTAGTTAGATCATGAGAGGGAGGGCAGGAAGGGGTGACCGAGTGTTTGGCTCCTGTGACCCTTTCTTATATGCCCAGAATAATGCTTATCAACACTTCGGGGTCAGGAAGGAATTTTCCTCCAGGTCATATTGGCTCAGGGATCCTGACAGTTTTTTGCCTTCCTCTGGGCACAGAGCTGGGGTCACTGGGGGTGTGGGAGGAGAGGTAGCTGTGAAATTCCTGCATTGTGCAGGAAGTTGATGACCCTTGGGGTCCCCGCTTCCAGCTCTATGTTTCT